>CM017326.1:14394922-14530594 GCA_006937295.1 Carpinus fangiana
AAAAAAAAAAAAAAAAAAAAAAAAAAAAAAAATTGCATTCTTTTCAAACCAAAGCCTTGGTTCTTTTTATCACATTGCAGTCCTATGATTTTCTGAGAAGCACATCTTTTGAAAAATTGAAACCCCATGAGCATATGTTAGTTCACTTTGCACTTTTTTGGAGCATGTTTTGTCTCGATTTTTCAGCTGTGATTTGATTGATGTTTGGAGGCCTTGATGATGTGGTTTGTTTGTTCATAATTGTTAAAATTGCTAATGATGTATGAACCATATGCATGTGTAAAAGGCTTTGTCTGTCAATAACATTGTGCCATATAATTGTTTGTGGGTGTCATTCCTAAAAAACCCTCACGAGACTTCACTCGTCCTCTAGGGAATTCCTAGAGGTTTAAAAGGCTTGTTGCATATGCTCAATGCAATCGTTTCTCCCACGAAAGTGGACCTATGTTTGTTTTGTTTTTCAATTTTTGTTTTGCTAAGGGACTAGCAAAATGTAAGTTTGGGGGTATTTGATCAATGTCAAATTGTGTATATTTGACCCCTTTAACTTATATTTGTTAAGCCTTTAGCACTGTTAATATCTAATTATTTTTAGTGTTTTTAGTGTTTTGAGTTGTGCAGGTCCTTACAACAAAATATGGCCACAAAGGAGCAAAATGCACTAAGGGAAGAAATGAATCCCTGCCAAGTGCATTCGATCGCACTTGGTGTGTTCAAACGCACTGACGGTCGAACGCAGGGGGCACGGTCGAACGTAGTCCGAGTCATCCCGCAACTCACACGGTTGCCCTAGGAGTCCATTGCTTTCAGCTGCGCCGTTACGGTTTTCTGCGGTCGAACGCACCAAGTGCGATCGAACGCATAATTCATCATTACGTTCGAACGCACTGCCTGCGTTCGAACGCACTCGAGTGACCTGTTAGTCTATAAATAGGACCCTAGGTCCATTTGGTCGAACACTGAGTTTTTTGGGCGATTTTTAGAGAGCATTTTGCTACTGTTGGCCATGCTCTACCTCTTTTATTTGTAATCTTTTACTTTGAAGCTTATTTTAATGCATTCTTTTAATTTTATTATGCTTTGTTGTTCAATGGGTGGCTAAGCTCTTCAACTAAGGTTGAAGATGAAGCCTCACCCTTAGTTTATATTTCTTGCTTTTACATTTAATGCTTTATTTTCCGTCATTTAATTTCCGTACTCGTCATTTAATTTTCGTGACAAAATAATTGAATGGTTGTTTGTTTTGATACGTTGATAGTCATCCTGTGATGTGTTCCAAGCCGGGTGCACAACGAGTGATTGATTTTGATTTAATATCCACTATGATCCAAGGACACAGTGGATGATTTTATCAATAATCAATACTCATTGTAGCTCCTTAACGGTAAACACATTATTTGGTTTGACTTGTGTCAATAACCACAATAGAGTGCGTTGAAGGGTTTAAATTGTTAAAATGGAAAATTGGTGTTTAATGTATAAAGCTAATTTTTATATTGGGTGAGGTTAGTCTTTAACCTTAGTTACTTTTATCCATACATTTATTTACATTTTTTTAGAATAATTTAATTTCTGCACGTTTCATGTTTGACAATATTTCTTACTTTAGGACTAGGTTAAAGTATATTTAATTTAAGAGTCATATTGGTTTTTGTTACAAAACTCCGTTCTCTGTGGTTCGATCTCGGTACTTGCGCAACGCTATACGACCTAACGGTTCGTACTATTGCGAGTACCCAAATTTGGTACGATCACTCGACATCTGTGACTCTCCCAAAAATAGGCTCCTCGACCTTGGTTTATGTGACTCTCCCAAGCTCTCATGGAACTTGGTTTTTTGGGCTCAATGTTTGACATGTCTCTCTTTCACTTCCGTCAACAATCTGTTTGTGTGTTTGTATTGATATATGTAGATGACATACTAGTTACAAGTAATTCATCCTCTGCTGTAACTAGTCTTATTTCCAGATTAAAGTGTGAATTTGCAGTGAAGGACTTGGGGCCTTTATCTTATTTTCTCGGCATTCAAGTAAAAAGGGGTGCTCATGAGTTATTTTTGTCTCAATCAAAGTATGTTATTGATTTGTTAGGCAGATCTAAAATGGATGGTGCCAAACCAACTTCTACTCCTTGTGGGTCTGGCGCCAAATTGTCACGTTTTGCAGGGGATCCATTGGCAGATCCTTCTGATTATGGGCATATTGTAGGAGCTTTACAATATTGCACATTGACACATCAGGACATTGCCTACAGTGTTAATCAATTATGTCAGTTCCTTTATGCTCCAACTACTCTTCACCTTGCTGCCAAGCGTGTCTTACGCTATCTTAAAGGTACTGTTGCATATGGTTTGCACTATACAAAAGGCTCTTTACAACTTAATGGATTTTGTGACTCCGATTGGGCGGGTAGTCCCGATGATAGAAAATCGACTACGGGATATGGTATTTATCTTGGTCCATGCCTTATCTCTTGGATGGCCAAGAAGCAGGCTGTAGTGGCAAAATCAAGTACCGAAGCTGAGTATAGATCTATGGCACTTGTTGTTGTTGTGCCAACTACTACCTAAATTAATAGATAATATTTAGTACGTTTTAACTAGCAAGTGCACAAGATCAAAACAATAGTATAGTGCAGCAAGTATGAGATCGATCCCCCAGCGATTATTGATTTTATTTAGAATTAATTAAAATACCAATTTCGTCACTAAATTGATATTACAAAAATAAATAAAGATAAATAAAAGTGTAGGGATTTGATATCCACCGCTAATCATGCCCAATTAATAAATCAATATGCTAATGCTCTAATCATATTATGAATACCTAATGTTTGACAACCTAAGAGCATGAGTGTATACTCCTTAAGCTATTGATTTCCCTAAGCAACGAATTAGGCATGAGTGTATACTCTAACTCTTTTCTTTTTTAAAGGATTTAGCATGGGTGTATACTAAGTTGTTCTTTAAGAAAGCATAAATCTATGAAAATCGACAAACACATGAGACGTAGGGCATGGGTGTATACTCCTGGTTTTCCATGTTGATTAACCAAAGAACTCGGTGTGGATTTCTTTTCTTACTCTTATTAAACCTAGGACTCGGTCATCTAAACTGATTTAACTAATTAATCCATACCACATGCATATAATTGCCAATCACACACATATGAGGAATTCAATAAAACAAGCATTAATCAAGTTAAGCATCACAATATGATTATCACAAAGGCGCCAATATTGAAATATTAAATAAACATAATTAGAGTTTCAATCCAGCCCTACTAAAATATTTAGTTACACATAATTAAAATAAACTAAAAAGAAAAGGGAAAAGAAAGAACCGAAAACCGCTCCTAGAAGTAGCCTCCAATTCCTCTCCCCCAAAATTTTGTAATGAAGGATCCCTATCTAAGAGGCTTAGAGATCTATTTATAGACTTCCAAGGAAGAATCTAGAAACCCTAAAAATCCTAGAAAATTCGTAGGTTTTAATCCTAATTCAATTAGGATAGAGAAAACCTAAGTCCAAATCGGAACAGGATTTGTCCAGAATTATGTTCCTATCTTACGGGGTAATTTTGGCATAGCTAAAGTCCGAATTAGGAAAATGTTATTTCCCAATTATTTGTAGCGATATGAGTTAGCTCTCCAATGCCACTCGAATCATCACAATCCAATATTTGAGCTGAAAGTTATGGTCAAAATACCAAGACATGTGCAGAATCCAAATTTGAATCCAATCCGATTTTGACTCCAATTTGTTAAATTCCGATTTAATCCCTTCCTTTATTTGGTTAAACTTGACCATATCTTCTAGGTCTTCCAAATTTGCCCTTTAAGCTTGGAACTTTTCCATAAATGCTTCCTTTTCTTCCATGACCTACAAAAGCACAAAAAACACAAAAAGGAAATAAAATGGAACAAAATAACAAAAACTAAGAAATTAACAAATGTAAATTAAGGGCTAAAATATGAATATTTTGGCACTTATCACGCCCCCAAACTTACATATTGCTAATATCTTAGCAATACTAAACTAAAAACAAAAATTAAAAACAAAGAACAAAAAGATAAATCCATCTTTCGTAAGATATACGATTGCATTTAGAGTATGCAACAAGCCTTTTAAACCCCTAGGCATTCTCTAGAGGACGAGTGAAGTCTCATGAGGGTTTTCCAGGAATGTTACCTACAAACATTATGCACAGTTCATGTTATCCAAAAATTGAAGTATCACTCAAAACCCTGATTTTCATTCATTAGCAAGCTTAACAAAACAAACTCCATCTTCACAATGAATTAGAATTTTAAAGTCTAATCACTTACAAAAGGCAGACTAAGGCATCACAAGTTTGAAACAGTGTAAAGTGAACTAGCACAAAAATATGAAGCTTCCAAAAATTTCAATGTGCAATGTCTCAATATCTCAAGGTTCACTAAAATTCCCATCGGAATGAACAACAATGGCATACTTTTCTTTTCTTCTTTCTTTTATTATTAGGCTCTGCAATGTTTAGTTTTCTTAAACTTTCTAATTGACCTATGTAGCGAGTGTTGACCCAATGACTCCCAAGCTAGATGGTTTTAGGGCATTAGGTGTAAAGACACCCCTAAGGACTTACTAACTCGAGTAAAAAAGGCTACGAAACTAAAATAGCCATAATTTAACCAAATCAAAATTCTCACCTTTTAATGTGAACACTCATTTCTTAATGAGGCAAGAGGTCCAGTTACTCAATGCAAATTTTATCAATGATTATTTATTTATTTATTAAGATATAGTATGCCAAGTATTCATTCAACAAGTCATCCAATTTCACCCAAGACATAAAAACATACACATTAGACTACCATGTCATACCCCACAATTAATGTGCTAATGTGCTTGTGCCAGATCAGATCAAACAGGTGAATTCTCAAATGCCTAAAGTAAGTAACCAAACTGAAAAAATTCTATCATCAGATCATGTGTTCAAAATTTTAAGCTCACCAATGAAATCAAATCACAATTCTTTCAAATCAACCAATATTTTAAGACAAACATGAACATGCATTTTTTTTTTTAAAAAAAAAAAGGGGGGGTGGGGGGGGGGGGACAAAGTGGTGTAAATGTGTCCCCCGTACCCCCAAACTTAAATTACACATTGTCCCCAATGTGTGTATAACATGGAAAGATCTTACCCAAGAGATGGATGACACTGTTTGGAATAGCATGGCTCATAGCACACCCCCAAACTTGAATGTAAGCACACTTGTCCCTGAAAAACAAAACACTAAAATAACAATGGAAAACTAAAACAAAAACAAAACAAAATAAAAATAAAATATAATAAAATAAACAAAAAAAGAAAGAAATGAAAAGGATATGTTGTGGGGTACCTCCCATGAGCGCTAAGTTTAACGTCTTCAGCCAGATTATGACACTTTAAACTTGAAGCACCAATCTTTTCTTCTCTTGCACCAAACAAAATGACTTTTTTATGTAGATATGCGCTCGAGCCCAGTGTTGAGTGTGCTCAATCCCTCTTGCTACCAATACACTTTGAAGGAGTCTTGCTTCAAGAAGGTAATCTTCTTAGCTTAACTTGTTCAATTCTCAGTTGTTATGTTGGTTAAGTATTTTTCGTAGTTAGTTGTTAGATTTGAGCTTGCCTTGTTGTGTAGTTGGTTTCAATCTTGGTTTAAAAGCATGGGTTAGCATTTTAATGATGTTAGACGTAATTTCTTTTGCACGAAGATGTTATTTTAGGGTAGAAGTATGTTAGAGATCTTATTATGACCTTAGAACTTCCTTAGAAGTGACTAAGAGACTGTTTGGTTTGAAATGGGTTTTTTGCCCAGCATTGAACTTTCAAACCACTTTGGTTGAATGAGGACGAACATTTGAGCTAATCTATCTAAACGTTCGGTCAGGCAAGAACTCAGTTTTGAACATGTTTAGGTCTAGGACTTGTTTGAACATATTTCCCGCATGACACGACTATTTTATGTACGTGTACCAAATATGCATCTTTACAAATATCTTAAAATACATTTTGATCTACTATGAACACTATTTTTTGAAAACATGTATTGATTAAATAAGATAATAGACATTGTGAGATTTATAAGAGCATGCATGTAAAAGACGGACAAGACTAATTGCATTGTATGAAATGGTACATTGGCACGTACAGGATAACAATCATGGCCTTACTATACAAGTTAATTCTATGGTCAAATGTGTTTGTGTTATGTGGGTCTTGGATCTAATGGTTATTTCATGACCGACGCAATCATATTTGATTAGCGGGTCATTACAAAACGTACATCATTAGTAGCGTAGGCCACCCAAGGTCGGGTTGCTAGTGTTATGGACAGTAGTGTACAATAGTCGGGGCACCGGTATTGTATTACAAGTCCATTGAGACATCGCTAACCCTGCTGAGAATGGTATTATCTTAGGTAGACCACACAACTTGAACTGTCTATTATAGTATATATTATGTCTATATTGCATTCATGATAAACAGTTACCTTATAATGTTGCATGTGATTACTTTAAAAGGATTTTTTAGGATATTGTGAATCCATTGTGCATTCATAACATTATCATTGATTCTACAAGTTGGGACATTTAATATTGAAAGAGCATTTTCAGCAATAAATATTATTAAATTTTTGGGGAAATTAGCTTTACCCCCCATAAACTACCACTCTCTCTCCATTTGCCCCCATGAACTACCAAGGTCACCTAAGACCCCCCATGAACTGCCATTTTGCTACCAACGACCCCCTGCCTTTAGTCAGGGGTGTCAAAAGTGACGGTCAACGGGTCACATGCGCTGCATGTGCATTTTAGTAATTTATCTCCCTATTTTTCCCTTATTGTTTAATATAAAAAGACGCTTAAACCCTTCACTTGAACACTGAGTTCTGCAAATGTTAGACCAGAACCAGGGGGACCGCCACGTGGTTGAGAAAAAGACAAAGCGACGGATGAAGAGAGAGCGGAGGGCATCGAAAAATGGTTGCAGAGCTCCATGCAATGCCAATTGCTTTCATCACTCATCACCCACATCGCATATAAATCCACCATGCAACTATCCACCCACCCACCCACAGCTAGCGCAGTTCAATGCACACTCTCTGATCTGATCCCATCACAATCACATACCCATTCACAGAAACAGAAACTCATCACTTTAAACACAGGCGCACACATTGCCATGGAGGTTGAGAGTACTACTGCCAACAAAGACACTGCATCGGCAAGCCCTTTCGGAAAGATCATCTAACGGGGTACAATTTGGCTGGGCGCTACAGCTTTCGCTCTTGACCCCTTACGTGCAGCTTCTTGGCATTCCACAGACGTGGGCCCCATTCATCTGGCTCTGCAGGCCCATTTCCAGCTTGTTCGTCTAGCCTGTCGTCGGCTACTACAGCGACCACTGCACTTCCCACTTCGGTCGTCGCCAACCCTTTATCGTCACCGGCTCATTCCTCGTTGCCATCGCTATATTCCATAGCGACAATACCACAAAAACCCGCGCCATCACCATTTTCGTTGTCGGGTTCTGGATGCTCGACGTCGCCAACAACATGCTCCAAGGCCCATGCCGAGCCCTCCTAGCCAACCTCTCCGGCAATGACCAGACCAGAAAATGATGCGCACCGGCAACGCACTCTTCTCCTTCTTCACGGCCGTCGGCAATGTCCTAGGCTATGCCGTTGGGTCCTACACTCACCTCTACAAGCTTTTCCCCTTCACCCTCACCGGAGCTTGCGACGCTTACTGTGCAAACCTCAAGAGCTGCTTCTTCCTCTCCATTGCCTTGCTCAGCCACCGAGGACGACGAGTTCAAGCGCCTTCACAACCCCAACACCCAGATCAAGAAAAGCATGTACTTCTCACTCTCACGATTCTCATCAGTATTCTGAAAAGAACCCAAGAACCGCGACGCCGATAACATATTCGGATCCACCACCGGTCCTCGCTCTCCACCGTCCGAATCCTCGCCCATTAGACCGATCCGATGGTGGAGCCTCGCCCGGAGCCCAAGCACGGAATACATAGGTAGCAGCCTCTGTTCGCATATAAGAGCTCCTGCACGTCGTCGTTTTTGTGTGGGGAGATCACCAGCATTGTTTTTTAATTTTTAATTTTTTTTTTAGAAAAAAAAAAAAAGAAATGGTGCAGTTTAACTGAGGGCAAAATGGGAAGACAAATGACTAAAATGCACGTGTAGAGCACGTGACCCGTTGATCGTCACTTTTGACACCCCTGATTAACGGCAGGGGGTCGTTGGTAGCGAAATGGCAGTTCATGGGGGGTCTTAGGTGACCTTGGTAGTTCATGGGGGCAAATTGAGAGAGAGTGGTAGTTCATGGGGGGTAAAGCTAATTTCCCCTAAATTTTTTTTTAAAAAAAAAATCATATGTTTTAAACAGTAATTTAATTTTATTGAATTATTTATTCTGTTGTGCAAGCTGGCAGCAAATAAGTTTTTCTTTTTGGGAAGAAGCCTTAAGAAGAACATAATTGTGTAGGTATTTGAATTTTATAGAGAAGTGCTAGAAATTCAAACAAATAAACTCAGAAAAATTTTCAAGCTGATGTGACAAGAGTTTCTATATTTAAAAAAAAATACAATTATCTCTCTTATTTGCCACTCACGATCTACCATATCAGCTTGAAAATTTTTCTGGGTTCATTTATTTGGCTCTCTAACATTTCTCAATATTATAAACTTGTCTCCAATATGTGCCTTCTTACAGCTAATTTGGTGTCATATATGCAACACTAGTCATTAAACCAGCATGGGTTATGCTTAATATACGAGTTTGGATGGTATAAGTTGCTCAAAACCCTTCCCTGCCTAGCATCAGATCATGGAGACGAGTCACCTGGACTCAATAACGCCATTTTTTGGGAATACAACCATCAAATATATACATTAGTATTTTTATGTTAGCATTTTACAAGAACAAGGAAGAAAAATGGCATATGTAATGAACAATACAACCAAAAAAAAAACAAAAAAAGAAGAAAAAAAAACAATTAAAGATGTTGAAGACCACGTCGGGCGGAGCTTGAAGAAACGAGCCACTATCAAAGAGAGAAGCCATTGCGCTAGCGTCTTTCACCGGCTGTTATGTTAGTTCTAGCGCGCAACCATCCGGGGTCTACCGTCAACAATAAAAGCATGGCATCCAATGTAAAGCCAAAGATCCTCTCTTCTTATATGGCAGTTTTGTTGGATCCTAGTACATGAGTGAAAAATGGAGGAGGAAGTACCTCAACTAAAAGCACAGCAAATGAAGCAAAATATTCATCCGGAGGAATTGGTGCTAATCTCAAGTCCTTTGGTAATTTGGGTAACAGATAATTACACTACTACATGTCTGAGTCCTGTCTGCTTGCTAAACACAACTCATGCAATTCATTAAGTATCCATTCCTCCCCGGTATGCCCACCCAATACTAGAACCCTAGTCCCTCCAACCACACAAGTGCTATGACCCCAAGCAAATTTAGGTCGTTGTCCAGGAACATTGAGTATCCTCCATGATGGTTTCTCTTCAGAAGGATCCAAAAGGAAGAGCTGTGAAGGAGAATGAAGCCCAGCAATCGAACCACCAAAAATGATAATCCTCCCACAAGGCATGCTGACAGCAACATGATCAAGTCTAGGAGGAGGAACCACAGCACTCTGGCTGCCTATGCCAGTGAATGCACTACACTCCAGTTGCCTCCACTGAGGCTCTTCATCTTCTAAATCAATACTGTAAGCCTCACCTGATCGCAACCGCAAGTTGCCACTCTTGGCAAGCCCACCAAACATAAGAATTTTGGTCTTTCCATAAACTGAAAGTGAATGCCCCAACCTAGAGGGAGGAGCCCATGCCGTTGGAATCTCTCTCCACATTGGTTTGTCTGTAGTGAGATCCAACAAGAATGTGTCACTAAGAAGTACCCCCGCATCTGTGCAACCACCTGAGACAACCAGTTTAGAGCCTTCTATTATGCAAGAGCTATGCCAAGATCGAGGGAGCGGCGGCGTTCCACCAGAGACTTCTCTCCATGTTGGCTGTTTGGCATCCAAGTCAAGAACAAAAACATCATTGAGCAATCCTTGCCGCCCACATCCCCCAAAAACCACTAGCCAAGAATCATTTATGCATGAGAGAGTGTGGCCCCAACGCCCTGGTGGGGATGATTTCACACTCATCCTGCGCCATTCTGGATTTGCAGCATCAAGATTGAGAACAAACGTGTCATCCATTGGCTGCATATCAATTCCTTCCCCTCCAAACAATACAAGTCGATTACCTGCTGCACAAGCACTGAAATTGCATCGTGAAGGCTCCACTGCACCCCCAACTGTCAGTTTTCTCCAGCAAACAGCCTCAAGAGTAGTCAGTTCCCTGGTTAGACGCCCCCACCCTAACTTCTTAGTCATCAGTTCCAATGTACCTGTGACTTCTCTTCCCCATGCATTTTGACATACCATCTTCCTCACATGCTCATTCTTCGTCAATTGACAAATCCTTCTGCAAACAGACCCAATGGATGCCACATCCCTTGGTGTCAAGCGCGATAAAATGTTGTGAGCCAAGACTTCATCTGAGAGCAGAAGAATTCCACATAATTCTTGATCCTGGCAGAATGGTGATTCTCTGCTCGTTGCAGAATATTTACCTGACTGATCAAACTGCTGATTGCAAGTCTCTTTGAAAACTGGATATGATACATGGTTCAGATCTATTTTCGCTTCAGAAAAGACTTGAATACCAATTACATGTGTGATAGTTCCATCATCATCATGTATAGGTGCAAGTCTTAGCCTGTTTACCATGGGAGTGCCATCCTTCCTGAAATTGAGGAGCTCACCTTGGAATGCAACACCTTTCTCGAGACATCTTACAATCTCAGAGACAACAACAGGATCTACCAAAGGGTGCCGCCGTTGAGCATGAGGATCCCGATATTGCAAAAACCGACTGCAGCAACAACAAAAAAACTCTAATATGTCAATAGAGATTCTTTGCAACTTACAATTATCAGAGCAGACAACCACATGTTGCGAATGCTGATAAAATCAGAAACATAAATTTGAATACCTTACGACTTTATAGAGACGTGAATGAAAAATGAGTAACAACAGTAACTAAAAAAAACAAAAAACAAAAAAAAAACACTTCACTAGAGACAGAGAACATCAGAATAATCCATAGAATCATTAGCTGATACATCAGAAATGCAAAGTTCCACACAATATCTTGGATATGAATTCCTGCAGAAGATAATAGTCTTCCTTTTGAAAACTGAGGATATTATTGACAAACTTTAATTGCTTCAAAGGAAAATATTCAGACTAACTACACAGTGGCAAAAAGTAATAATCCGTACTCCCAACTTACCAATTAAACCCCAGGTGTTGAAAATAACAAGCAAAACTCAAGACCACTGAATTTCTTAAGTGAAATATAAATTTAGGAACTGATTGGAAACTAGGCACAAGAGCCAGCCTGGGAAGAATGCACATGGGATGGCCACCCCCTCCCTCTATTTAACCTGCTCCTAATCTCCATTCGAATTTTGAATCCAATCCTATCAGGGTCAAAGTTAATGAATCCAATTCCTATTAGGGTCAGATATTAGTCATCTATTTATATAAATGTAATGGTTGATACTCGATAGAGAATATGTTTTACTAAATATTCAAAATTTAAGAAGATTTTTTTGAGGTCCATATAATGCAATCTTTTTTCTAAGTGTGGTGCTGTGGAAACGCCAAGTGACACTCAGATCTATTTTCTTCTTTTTATTTCCTAAATTGACTATCATACCTTGATTTCTCACGCTTAGAACCATAGATCTCTATGATGGAGGCTAATAATATGCTATAGTTTTATTAGCCTCCAAGCCCATAGAACCAGATTTGTTTTCCTGAATTAAAGTTCACAACCACAAAACAAATATGATTTTCTTCCTTTTTCTCATCTGTTTGAGCTCCAAAACGTACCCATTTTATGACCCCATAATTGAACCTTAACCTGGTCAGCCGCCTTTTCCACTCCAAAATCGGAACCCAACCAAACATAATTTTCCTCAAATGACAGCGGCCAGGGATGATTCATTTGTCTTGCGCTAGAGCAATTTCTCATTTTGAACCTCTTTCAAAGCATCAAAAGTCAAAAACTTGTGGCAATTTAAGATAATAAAGCTAGCAAACAATTATTATTCATTTTTTCATATCAACTTCACTAATTGTTCCGTCCCTTAGCAACATTGCTAACCAGGTATGCTCATTCATCTTTGACATTCGAGAAATCCTAGTGATCCACATTCCCAAGTACAAACAACACGAATAAATTGTAGCGAATACATTTGAAATTGGAAACCATGACTACAGTTTTATCAGATATAAATATGCATGCGTACAGCCCAGATGTTACAGTTAATTCACATTAAATAAGCGCTGGAACAAGAATAAGAGAAACGCTACATAAATCGAGGAAACAGTCATTACCAGTTCCGGCCAAGGACCTCGTCGGCACGGTAGCCGGTGAAGAGCTCGAAGACTTTGTTGACGTAAATGATTGGAAAATCGGGATCCAGAGCATCGGAGACCACGAAAGACGTGGGCGTCATGGGGTAGAAGAGCCCTGGCTTCAGAGGAAGCCCGCTTTCCTCCTCTTCCTCCTCCTGCTCTTCTTCTTCTTCGTCTTCTTCTTCTTCTTTTTCGAAGATCTCAAGCTCTTCTTCCCTGGCGCATTTCCGTCTCTTCCCTGAGCTCCTAACCTCCTTCTCTTCTCGTCGCTCCTTTGCCATGGCCATTCTGAATTTGCTCTCTCTCTCTCGCCCTTGTGTTATATATCAAAGGAAAATGCTAGGGGTTCTCCCCATAGGTTCTTCTGGTGTTCTCCCAGTCTTACATATACCCCATTTAAGCACTTTAATTACGACAGCACCACCGGCTAGTCGGCTACAAAGTCAATTATAAAAAAGATAGTTTATAAGGAGACGGTGGGCGAGTGGGCAAAGGATAATTTATATTTATATTTGTTTCATAAACTCTTAAAAATTAAATATAAAAAACCCTAAATCAATTATTATTATTATTTTTTTTGATAAATGCAGTTTTGTTTCATAAATAAGGGGACAAATTCATAAATCTTTTTGTGCTTCCAAAACAATTATAACATGATTGTAATGGGTAAAAGAAAGTTTAAAGATGGTGACAGATTTCCTTTAGAAAAATATTAGGGGTCAATATATATATTTTCTATTTGGTTCATCTTGTTTTACAAATTAACTATTAGATTTGTGGACTTAGTTCAATGATAGATCCCACAAATCTAATGATTGATCTATTTTAATTTGTTGAAAAATATGGGTTAAATATGAAAAAACAGAGTAATGATATATGGAGAACTATAGTCATTTTTATGTCTTTCCAAATGTGATGTCACATTTTTTTTTGACATGTCCACACAAGGGAAGGGGGAGGGGAGATTCAAACTTGTGACCTCCGCTTCATTAAGCGTGGTCTACATCCGATTAAGCTACCAGTTGATAACAAATGTGATGTGACATTTAAAATGAGCAATAGATCAAAATTTAATAATGATCATCTTAAATTCAATGGTAATTTTAAAAGACAAGTTACATTTGGGAGAATTGTAGGAAAATTCTATCATTTTTATATTCTTATATTCTGTTACAATTAACCATTAGATTTGTAGACTTATATGGACTCCACAAAAAACAATGATAGACCCCACAAATCTAATGATTAATGTATTAAATTTATAGGAGAATATAGACCAAATATGAAAATTTATTGACCCCTAGCATATCTCTTACTCAAATCTTATTAACCCCTAATATTTATCGTTCAAGAATAAAAAGGACAATAGGTCACAATCTATGTTAGCTGCCGAAATTTGATAACAAAATACAGGGTAAGGTTTACTTAATCCCTTCAAACCACCACTCCAATGACAATTTATCTCATAACTATCAATTGCCACAATTTACTTCCCAAACTATCAAAACAATGACAATGTACCCTTAATTTTAACAAAATGACAAAATTACCATTACTAAAATAAATAAAAAAATTATTGTAATTGATAATTTGAAGGATAAATCGTCATTGGGTGATAATTTGAGAAGGTTTAATTAAACTTTCCCCTTAAAAAAAAAAATTAGTTATGGTTACTCATCAATTGTCCAAGTCGGTGATGTAACATATATTTCCATGAAAATTGTGGGTCAATGTATATATGTACCTGCGGTTGCTTTTGATTGTGACTAATTTTTTTTTTTTTTTAGCATCATTGTAAAAACATTTATAATTGTATTTTTTTTTTTTAACATGTCTGCACAAGAAGAGGAGAAATATTCGAATTAATGATTTTCGCTTCATTAGGCGTAATCCAATTGAGATACCTCTTAAAAACTTTTATTATTATTATTTTTTGGTTAGGCAAAGATACATTAGTTTTTTATTATTATTATTATTTAAGTCTATTTTATGAAAGGGCTTGTACCTTCTAGACGTCCTAGATTACTTCTTAAAGTTGTTGGGCACTTTATAGTATATATTTTTTAAAAAGAAAAACCCAACTTCCTTAAACTACTTTAATCAATAACTATGATTAAGATCTTATGGAATTTAGTGAACTTTATGTTGTAGAGTTTTTTAACTTTAACTATTATTTTTTAAAATATTATTAGTTATTTTTTAATAAATGTAAAGGTGATATATTTTGAATTTATTTAATTTGAAAAAATAAAAATAAAATTTAATCTGTAGGATAGAGAAAGAACTCTGCTCTACGAGGTAGAGTTTGCTGGAGGGGAAGGAATGGCAATATAGCAGTTTAAGAAACAATGGAGGGCTAAAAATGGTAATGGAAGTCGAAGTCGGTGCCGTGGGTACCACGTGTCCAAGCGATATTTTGTGGGAAAATATCTAGACCTAACTTGCCACCATATAGCTTCCAGCCTTCCACGTCATAGGCGGGTTTAAGAAGATATTTTGTTGCTTTGGGATGTGGTGGGAATCTCCTGGGAATGATATTAGCACGAAATGCTGTCACCAAGTGATCATTGTCTTTAGATATTTCTGGAACATCTTAGTAATAATCGATTTTTTCGTAATAAATTCCAAATTCTATATTTTAACAGATAGTTTGGAATAATGCCACTTCACTTGGACCAAAACAAAAAGAAAAAATGTTAGCATTTCTTGTAGCCTCATTAAAATAATTTTTTGGTTATTTTAGTAAGACAATTTAACAGAAGTGACTAAAATCTTCACTTTTCAACCCTATCATTATAACTCAAGATAGATTGTGAACAATACTCATTATCTTTATTGAGTACTATCCACTCACTAAATGAATGAGAAATAATATAACTTTTTACTCTCCTTAAAATTTATCTGAAAAAGTTTATATATAAAAAGAATATTTAAATAAAATAGTGAAAGTTGATAGTTAAAATAGTGTGGGTGCTAGCCTGCTAAGTATGCTTGAAAAAAAAGTTGTAGTTAAACTACAGAAAAGACACACTTTTGGTTATTTTGGTAAGTAAAATTTCCTGAGGCTATTAAGAATGCTCTAAGGTGGTCAAAACCTTTTTTACCCTTGAAGGCCGATAGGGCTTTGCCTAGGGTTTTCTAGGATTTTAACCTAAAAAACGGCGCCAAGTCAGACGAGTTCGCTTGATCGCACTCGAACATGCATATTTTCTTTTGTGGCACAGTGCTTGGGCGTTGCTTGCTTGTGCATAGGCGGGGGTGCGCTCAAGCGTACTCTTGCTAGGCTCGAGCGCAGATGTGCTGAGCGTAGGGATGTGCACTTGATCCTACTTCCATTTGTGCTCTTTTTTCCAAACTTTGCATTTTTCACATTAAGACCGTAGTTTTCCCTTAGCAACCTGTAAAACACTAAAACCAGATAATAGCATAAGACATCAGATTATAACACAGCTAAAAGATTAACACATGTAAATTATGAGATTCAAATATGCAATATTTGGCACTCATCAGCCACCTTTAAGGACCTTTTTAAAGATGGTTCAGCCACCCTTGAAGGCCGATTATGGGGGTGACCAAGCCACCCCCAAGTTATATTAGGTGTTACTATAGTGACCTGACGTGTAACGCCCCGATAATTAATTAACTGGTAATTAATTTCACGGTTCATCTCCCAGCTTTATTCAACTCCAAACAAGATCTCCGGGACCTTTACTCCTCAAAAACAGAGGATAATAAGCAGCGGAAGTAATAAAGTCCTATAAACATTAAACATAATAACTATAGCGTCTAGCCAAAGATCATCAAAGCAGCGAAAATCATACTATAACATCAGTACAATAGATCTATGCTAAATTTTAATATGCAAGCATGCATCAAGTCCTAAGTCTACAATATAACTCAAAAGTACTAGTTACCATGAGTACCCGCTTAAGCTTACAATAAGTCATCAAGCATCTCCCGAATCGAATCTTCCAACATAACCGGATGCTTCGCGATCACCACTATCTATAATAGCATAATCATACATATGGAGAAAAAAATGAAAATAATACAAGGGTAAGTCCGACGACTTAGTGAGTAGAAATTCACATGACGTACCCGTCATTAATTTGTGGATTCTTTTATTTATAAAACACGTGTAACATTATGAGATGACAGTTTATCATGCAGGTGATATATATATAATATGCATATGATATAAAGTAACAGTCATAGTTTAATAGTATGGTCTATCTGAGATATTACCCATTCTCAGCAGGGTTAACGCTGTCCCGATGGACTTATAGCACAATGCCGGTGCTCCAGCCATTGCACATTGTACTGTACGTAACACTAGCGACACGACTGAGTCTGACTTCGGGTGGCTCATACCGCTAATGACATCCATCCTATAGTGACCATCTATTGGGAATGACTGCATCATTGGTCATAAAACCATTGGATCCAAAGCCCCCCCCCCCCACACACACACATTGACTATAAAGCTAACCCACATAGTAAGCCCATGGCCATTACTACCGCACATACCGGTGTACCATGTCATACGATGTAATTAGTCTTATCAGTCTTTTACATGCACAGTTTTACAAGTCTCATTATTATCTTATTAACCGACACACTTTTTGATAAAGGAGAGTTCCCAGTAGTTCCAAAATGTATCTCATGAAAGTTACAAAATATGCATGTTTGATATATATAAAATAGACATGCAATGCAGGAAAAGTATCAACAAAGCATCCATGTGAGTTTGTACTCACCTGGGCCATAAAGCTCTTCCATGTAATTCCCTTGAGGCTCCATAACCTTGAATACTGAGAAAATACATATCATCAATGTCACGACGGGCTACGTTCAGGCTCGAGACCGTACATCCACTGTGTCACAACGGGCCGTATGTCCAGTCACGAGACCGTTCGTCCGCTTCGACGTCTTTCAGGGAGAACCGCATTTTCTTTCCACTGTCCGCCTATTCTCTGACTCCTAAGGCCAACAAAGGCTTCCTGGGGCCTCCTAACATAGATCGAAACCTCCATGCAAAGAAACAACGCTAAGCTAACGTAACGCTAGCCTATGCAAGATTCAAAGCATAACTAAGCTAACAACTACAACTAGCAACATAGAACTATAATCGAGCAGCATAATGACGTATTAAAAAGCTAAGGAAACCGAGTGTTACCTCTTTGAAGTGAAACTGCAAGAACCTCCACTCCACTAGCTCTGAAATCACAAAACCTCACAAAACACTCACAAATAGCCAACAAGTAACCTGGGGGCGAAGAGGGGGTTTGAGGGGCGGATTTGGTGTGAAATGGGCAAGGGGGTGTGTAATACCCTAATAAAAACCAACCTTTTTACTATACAAAATCTTTTCCATAAGAGCAATCAACAAAGGTTTTGAATAATAGTGTTTTAACGAGACCCAAAACCCTTAGCGTTAACCTAATCACACTTTAAACCTTTAGAAATAGAAGTCAAACACTAACCCTCAGGAGGCGGATGTATGCTAGGTTTGGCGGACGTACGCTGCTGTCTGTAGTGCGGACGTGCGGGGGGGACCACCGGACGTACGCTACTTTTTGGGATACCCTTTAGGTAATACCTAAATGTACGAGACACCCTTTGGACCACTGTGCAAAGACCACTGGACGTACGCTAGGGTTGCCAGACGTCTGCTGCTCTGTCAGAGAGTTGGTGGCGAACTTTCCCCATAAATAGCCCGTTCCACCTCTCATTTCTCACTCCTGTTTCCTTCCCCTGGTATGCCCTTAGGCTGCCAAAATCCTTTCCTTGAGTTTTGAGTGAGGAATTGGTGAGAGTAAGCTTCAAGGAGGAGATTCCACAGAGGGGAGACCAT
This sequence comes from Carpinus fangiana, assembly GCA_006937295.1. Lineage (NCBI taxonomy): Eukaryota > Viridiplantae > Streptophyta > Magnoliopsida > Fagales > Betulaceae > Carpinus > Carpinus fangiana. The sequence continues at coordinate 14,413,311 of CM017326.1, forward strand.
GTCCATGCTTAGCTTCGGGGTAAGCTCTGTTCCCTTTGTGTTTAGCATTATTTTAACTTATATTTCTGCTTTGATGAGGTTTTCCAAGTGTTCATTAAGCATTCTTTAAAGATAATCATGTTTTCAAAGGATTTTCTCAAAAGTTTCGTTGTGTTGTGATTTATTCGTTGCATGTGCTATTTTGCTAGCTTAGAAGAGGTTTAGAGGTCTATAAATGCCACTAGAAACATGCAATGTTCAAATCTTAAAATGGAGTGCTTAACACACTGAGCGAACGTATGCCATTGAGGTCGAATGTACGGTCAATGGGCAGAGCGCCGGTTTTTGAGTTTCACACGTGTATAATTAGGCTTAGCCATATTTTTAGGTTTCGTAAGGCTTAGAATAACGGTGTCTTGTATCCGTTATAACAAGAATTAGCTTGGTCGGAGGATTCGATCGAATGTGCGAAGTAAGTAGACACTTACACCATTTTTACCTAAAATGTGGGATATGTCAATTGACTGACTACGAGTATGATATGAGCATACCTATTTTCCATAATTACTTGGTAACTGTGCTATTAATTAACTGCTAAGATGCATCGTAAAACATGGTACGCTGGTACGTGCGGTATGAACGGCCATGAGCTTACTATATAAACTACATATTATAGTCAAATGTGTCTGTTATATGAGGCCTTTGGATCCATTGGTTTCGTGACCACGATGCAACTATTCCCAATGGTTCGGTCACTATAGGACGGACGTTATTAGTTAGTGTGGGCCACTCAAAGTCGGACTCGATCGTGCCACTAATGTTACGTACGGTATATTGTGCAATGGCTGGGGCACTGGTATTGTACTATAAGTCCCTCAGGACAAGCACCAACCCTGCTGAGAATGTATAATATCTCGGGTAGACCATGTATGGGAGTTATGACCTATAATGCATTAGCCTTTTCTATATTAAAACAATTAGGTAATTATCGCCGGTTCTACACCATAAATTTTGAAAACTCTACAACCTATCAAATGGTGTATTAGCAGAGGTAATGCCATCTTTTTGGCTATTACTCAAATTGCATGTTTATTTTCATTAATTGAGCTCATGTCATAAGTTGTAAGGTTTACTTACTAAGTCGTTAGACTTATGCGGTTATTATTCTTTAGGTAACTTGGTTTACTGCTACGAAAGTGGCAAGAGATGTCACTGCTTGACTAGTTAGCTTTACTTATAATTACAGATTTGTTTTTACTATTTAGCAGCTCCATATTTTTACTTGATGAATTATAGTGACTTAGATTTATTCACCTTCCCTTGCATTTACTCTAACATTTTTTATAAGGCTAATTTCTCGTTTGGTCACAAGTTGGCTTAAATGGATAAATTGCCAGTGACTCCATTGGATTAGCCGAGGCTAATTTTGAGGGCATTATAAGGTGAGGGGGTATTTATAGGGCCAGAAAGCAGCGGAAGTCTGGCCAAAGTGGCATACGTCCAGTACTTTTGAGCATACGTCTGTGTACTATTCATAGAGTACTGCGTACTATCTGTCAACGTATGTCAGGTGGTCCCCCTGCGTACGTCCGCCTAACCTAGCGTATTTCCGGTCCAAAAGTTTAATTCCCCAAATACCCTTCTGACAGATCCTAGTGACTCAGAGTCTAAATTAACCATTCTAACCATGCTACTTATGCCTAGTTAAATATTTAAGTCACTACATGACGCCAGGCAGAACTATGAGTGTTCTGATAGCATATAATAGCAATAGAAACTAAGAATTGAAGATTGAAAAGTAAATTCAGGAAGAGAGAAAATAACAAATAGGAAATAAAAAGTCCCTAAGTACTCCAAATAAGCTAACAGAGAAATAATTCTGAAAAACTTAAATTTAATTCATAATAAAAACTGAATTCAAAAAATAACAAATACTAGATGCCTTTATATAAGCTAGGTACCTCCTAAATTAACAAGGAAAAGAAAAGGCAAACATAATTGGAAAAGGAAAACAAATCCTAATAGGAAAGGAAAACCCAATCCTTATTGAAATAGAAAAATTAAAACACACATGTATAATTAAAATAACAGTTTTGTGAATTTTCTCCTGGATCAGTCTCCTCGGGTTGGAAAAGAAGTCGTCATCGAATTCAAGTCGTCTTTGCTAGTTTGGAGATAATCCGTCCTCGCATTATGATGGTTCTTGCATCAATCCTTCATATGACTAATCAATCCCTTCCATCCATCTCTCTTCAAAAGTAAAATAATGTAACGTCCCAATATAAATAACACTCCCTTAAATACCACAAGAATGTGAGTATAATCTTGAAAATTCTTTACTACAAGTTAAGATAATACAATCTTCACACACACTCCACTTATTTTTTTTCCCTTTCACATGCCATGAAGATCTCCCAAAAGGGATCAACAATATCTTCCGTTTTAAACGTAATATTCTCATCTACCACATAAAACTGATCAAAACCACCATCATCAAGAGAATTTGATAAAATATTGTCTACCCCAAGAAAATTCACTAAATTGATTTCTTCAACCTCCAAATTAAACCCATCAAATTTAGGGCTTTCATCAAACATGTCATAGTTATTATTTTCTTCAATAAAATTTTCAGTATTAACCACAAAACTTACCTCCTTCAATAAATCCTCTTCGTTAGAATAGATATCATAGATCAATGGAGAGACCCAATCTACAAAAAATTCTTCCTCAATAAATTTATCTTCCTCCTCCACATGAGATGGATTTGGTAGATGGGCTTGAGACTTGCTAACAATAGTTAAGGATGTGAAACTACTATAAATTTCTGGAAGCTTAACTCTGAAGCCTAAGTCTTCACGCCACTCATTCCGAACACGCTCTTCTCGAACCAAAACAAGCTTGTGATACGGGTTTTTGAAATTGGAGTCTGAATTGCGACTGTCAATATTGCAATACATCTCCAAGTTTTGCGCCGCTAGATGTTGGGTTAACTCCAGTTCCTGCCTATGCAAATCTTTAATCATCACGTCTTGTATATTGTGCTCATGGTAAGGGACTTCCTCATTCAAAACCTATCCGCATCGACCACGACCACCAGTCATGAAAAACTAATGAAAAAAATTCATCCCAAGAAGACGCTAAGCTCTTATACCAATTGACGTCAAGCAAAACAATAATTGTTAGAATAGCGTATAATAGTAGTAGAAACTAAGAATTGAAGATTGAAAAGGGAATTCAAGAAGAGAAAAAATAACATATACAGAAGAGAAAGTCCATAAGTGTCCCAAATAATCAAACAGAGAAATAATTCTAAAAGACTTAAATTTAATTGATAATATAAACTGAATTCAAAAAATAACGAATACTAGATGCCTTTATATAGGCTAAGTACCTCTTAAATTAACAAGGAAAAAGAAAAGCAAACCTAACTGGAAAAGGAAAACAAATCCTAATAGAAAAGGAAAAACTCAATCCTTATTGAAGAATGAAAACTAAAACATACATGTATAATTAAAATAACAATTTTTTGAATTTTCTCTTGCATGAGTGACCTAAATAATTAACTAGGCTAAGATAGCTTGGTTAGAAGTTTAATTGGACTTTTGGTTCACGAGGGATAGCTGGAGGGTTATTTTGAGAATTTTAGACTTTTTGACGAAACGCGTGTGGGGACCACCCAAACATACGACACAAACATTCATGTAGGAACCAACCCAAACATATGTTGACTTTTGGTTGACAACTGAATATTGTCCGAGTGTATGACTGCAACCCTAAAACCGTTGGGTAAACAGTACACGAACACTCAGCAGTATGGTATTGAACGTTCGCTGCTTTTCATAACTGCTCCTGGAGAGCTCACAAATTTTCTACCCTATAAATATACACCCCCACTCGACCCTTAGGCTTAATTTAGCCCCTGTTGCCCTCTAGAATTGTTGCTTGAGTGTTATGTGAGCTTTTGAGAGACTACCTTGGTTTTCTTGAGGAGAATGAGGAGCTTGTTAAGGTTGTTGCTGTGTAAGAGGTAACTATCATCTCTCTCTAGTGTTTTTCCTTAAGATGTTATGCTAGCTTGTGTTTTATAGTAGCTTAGTTGTTGGAATCTAGAAGTATAGGTCTTAATCTTGCTATGAGCATTTCCTTTCCGTTAGAATTGTTCTTGTTGCATGGAGATGTTATTTTGGGTTAAGAAGTTTTAAAGGACCTTTTGTATCCTTAGAACTAGCTTAAGACTGCTTAGGAGATCGTTGGACCAAATGAGGTTCTACCCGAACCTCTTTGACCGAATGCTCGACACTAAGCCCGAGCGCTCGCCTAAAAGCGTTTCAGGGATGGGCACCATTTTGTCCAATCGTTCAATAGCCCATGTTTTTATGTTCTAGGCCTAATCTTAGGCTTTCCACATATTTGGAGAACCCGGACCCTTTGGAGGAATTTTCGGAGGACTCTTATGACCCGGGTGAGTATGAACTCACATAATACAAGCCATTACTTTTCCCGCATTGCACAACTATTTTGTGTACCATACATGCATTTTAAAACTCTCATAAAATACGTTTTGTTGCATTATGAACTCTACCATTTGTGAAAATGTGATACTTAACAAGATAACGAGAAGATGAGATTTGTAATAGCATGCAATGAAAATAAGGACAAGACTAATTGCATTATATGACATAATACACTAGTACATGTGGGATAACGACCATGTGCTTTCTATACATGTTATCTATGATCAAATGTGTGTGTGAATGTGTTATATAGGCCTTCGATCCAATGGTTAATTCGTGACTGACGCAACCTTAACAAGCGGGTCACTATAAGACATACATCATTAGTAGCATGAGTCACCCGAGGTTGGATTCGGTTGGGTTGCTAGTATTATGGGCTGCTAGAACAATGGTTGAGGCACCAACATTGTATTACAAGTCCTTTAGGACAATGCTAACCTTCTGAAAAGAGGTAATATCTTGGGTAGACCTTACAGTTGAACTATCATTGATTTACATGGTTATAGCATATACTATATCTATATTGCATTCATGAATTACTGTCCTGCTTAAAATGTTGCATACTTTATCAAACGGAGTTCATCAATAAATGACATGTGTACTATGTGCATTTTTACTCACTAAGTCTTTAGATTTACCCCTTTATTTTTCTCCCTCCATTATATATAATTGCGCGGTTTAGCTAGCCTAGAGGAGGATGGATACGGACAGCCAGCTGGTGGTGGCCAAAGACCTGATCCAGGTCATTTTTTAGGATATTGACCCAGTTTGGCTCAAGTCCATGTGGGATGATGGAGGAACCCCGTGGATGGAGATGATAAAGATTGTTATCATGCTAGCACTACTTAAACTTAGGCATTGATTTTGTTATTTTATTTTCAAACAATTATCATGGGTTGTAATATATTTGATGATCAGTCTTTGACCAGCACATTTGAGAATTCATTTATGCTATGGTGTTTTATCTTTACTCTGGTTATGATTATGGTGTTTAGTTATTGCTTCCTTATTCCTATGGTTGAAAGTCTTCCGTTGTATTCTCTCTTTTAGGGGAGGTTACGATCCCTAACTCTTGTCTCGTGAAGGATACGGCTGGGAGGCAAACCATGAAGTCAATTACCAGTTAATTTATTTCCACAGGGCATTACAGTAACACCTAAAGCCAATTATAGAGGTGGTCAATGTTAGGAATGGTGTACTATATTGCTGATGTTAGAGTCCTTAGCTCCAATTAATTAATAAGATACTTTGAGTTAAGTTAAACAAAATTGTTTATTTACTAACATATTTAATGAGCATTGAACATATAGTATATTCACTTGCTTCTGCATTATGATTACTATTTATCATATGCATGTACATGGTCCTTAGATTGCATTAAATATGGTTTATGGTGGAAATTATGAAATTATCACACAAAAGATTCTAAACCATAAATCTTGCAATCTACAACCTAATGTTCGCAATCAGTAGCGGAGCTAGGCTCCATTTAAATAAAGACTCTAACACATCAATCATGATTATCTATCTTGATCATGTGAAGTGTTGACTTTGAATTGATATGTTAGTGCAGATTCAATACACTGAACAGACCATCAAATTTATTATTCCTTTAAAACATTGTAAAAAAAAAAATGAATGATTTGAAATTCTAAGACTCTTTATGACATTATTTCTAAATCTTAAGAAAAACACATACTCAAATGTAAAATGGAGATCACTTTGAGACACTAAGGAGTGAGGCCTTCTATCACATACATAGTGCATTGGGTGTAACGCCCTCAAAAATTAATTAACTTGTAATTAACTTCTCAGTACGCCTACTCATCTAATTTCTACAACGAATAAGACCAAGGGATCTATACTCCTTAAATAGATAACTAAGCAATTAAAACATATGATTTCTCTAACAATATTAATAATTACAACTAGAGCATCTACCATGAATCATCACCTTAATTGAAATTATATTATGCATATCATCATTACAAGGGAAACTTCACCTACCCCCTACGAACTTACGCGTTTTTCGCAGATATCTCTCCCCCCCCCCCCCCAAAATTGTTCAAAATATCTCACTTTGGTGTATCGAACTTTCTTTTTGTTTCAAATACCCCTCTACCATTAAATATTGAAATTAAATTACGTTGAAAAATGAGAAAAATGACTAAGGGTATTTTAGTAATTTCACACATTTTTGTTAGCATTTAACAAAAAATCCTAACGGAATGAGGAAAGTGGAAGGAAATCAAAGTTTGATACACCAAAGTGAGAGATTATGAACAATTGGGAGGCGTATGCAAAAAACGCATAAGTTCTTGGGGAGTAAGTGAAGTTTCTCCTCATTACAAATATCCAAACCTTTACATACACGTCTCAAAACTGTTAGTCTACAACATTAATAAAAAATACTAATTACCATGAGAAGCCTCCAAGAGTCTTTAAGTATAAATCAAATCAATATCACTACGCCAAACGGCCCCAACTACCACGAGGTCCTTCTTGAATCCGACATCTAAAGGTAGTCAAACTATAAAACAACCCATGTTTTACAATTTGAAAAGATACAAGTATAAGTCCACGACTAGTAAGTAATAATACACATGGTGTATAGGTTAACATGCAATGAACTCAGTTATGAAGTCCTCTGTTGAATAAAAAGAATGTCATAGTAATGCATTCTACATATAGTACATGATATATTAAGTAAGCATGTCCTATATTAAACTTCTATATAGTCTACCCGATATATTAGCCTCTTCTTGGTGGGGTTAACATTATTTCAAGGCACCTGTAATACAAAATCGGTGCCCTGGATATTACCACATATCATCATATACTAGTAGTCTGACCAAGTTTGACCTCGGGTGGCCCATACTATTAGCAAGGTCATAGTGGTGACCATCAATCAATCATGGTTGCCCTTAGTAACAAAACAACCATTGGATTTAAGCCAAACTTAGAAGTAAATCTCTTTGACCATAAGGCTAACCTTTATAAGCGTAAACCCATTGCTGTTATTCCCCACATACTGGTATACCATGTCATACGATGCAATTCAATTCACAGTTTCTAGCATGCATGCATTTAAAAACTCATAAATTCTCATTATCTTATTACTCATCAATCAATTTCACAAAAATAGAGTTCACTCTATTCTAAAACTATTTCATGTGAGTAGTAAACATGCACATTTCATATATAAAAAATAATAATGCTATGTAGAAATGTATATATCCTTGTGATTTTTACTCACCTCGGTCATGAATTCCATCAGGTAATTCCCTTGACAGCTTATAACGTCCAAATATGTGAAAGAGTTTAATATTAGCATCTAATCTAGTTGACAATGTCGATAAACCTAAATAGGGGTCAAAATGGTCACTATCCCTGACCATCGATTGTTCGAGTAACATGTCGAATGTTTGAAGGTTTGGCTATCTAAAGTCCTACTGCAGCATTCCCAGGATAGTTTTCTCCATCCTAATCTCATTCACTGTGTAAAACTATTTAAACCTTCCGTCTTTGTATTCTCTTCCATCATCTAATCTTAAACACTTCACCTTCAATCCCATTTTATTCTCAACCATGACCTTCTATTTCTTAAAGTCTCAAATACATTAGATTTACTTTTCAAGAAATAAACTCATACCTTTCTACTTGAGTCATTAATAAACGTGATGTAATACCGCGAGCCTCCGAGAGATGCCATTAGGGAAGGAACCCACAAATCCATGTGTACCTACTCCAGTTTCTCCAACTTAGGTGCTTTGCTAACTTTCACAAAACTTACCTTCTCCTACTTCCTTAGGATACAGCCTTCACACAAATCAGACTCAACTAACTTCAACTCCTGTAGTTTTCCCTTTGACAAAAGTACCTTCATACATTTCTCACTCATGTGCTCAAGCCTTAGGTGCCATAGTTTCGAGTCGGCACCCGTATCTGCAACAACAACTGTATCCATGTTGTTTGTGGTCATATAGATAATGCATGTGTTATGACCACAAGCCAAAATCCTGGCTCTTGTGCTAACCTTCCACATTCCACCGTAGAACTTTATTGAATGCCCTTCCTCATCAAGATGTCCCACAGAAATTGGATTCTTCTTCAGCTCTTGAACATGCATGACCCCATGCCCACAATATCCAGTGCCGATTCGTCAGCCAAATACACCTTCCCAAAATTTCCACCAACATAGTTCTCAAGAATTTCACAGATCGTTGTCATATGAAAAGATACTATTGAGTCCAAGACCCAAGAATCAAGGGGACTGTCAACAAAAAGAAGTAGGGAATCATGCACTTCTTTTGTCACTGCGTTTGCAAATTCATTCTCAATCTCCTTCCTTGGTTCCTTGCAATTATTCTTATAGTGGCCAGTCTTGCTACAGTTCCAACATTCGGGTTATTGTCCAAATCTGGATTTGCTTCTCCCTTTCCTAGATTTTGATCGGCCTTGCCCAGAGTTTTTGTCTCTTCCTCTACCCTGAGTCTTGAGGTTTAAATCGGCATCAGAACAAGAGGCTACACCCGCATCTCTTCTACAAACCTCTTCACTCATAATCATATCCTGAATATCCTCATACTTGAATTTATTCTTCCCTACAAAATTGCTAACAATCATTCTCATGGCCTCTCAATAGTTTGGCAAAGATGCCAAAATAATCAAAGCACGTATCTCATCATCAAAATCAATCTATACCGAGGATAATTGATTTGTGATGGTGTTGCACTCGTTGAGATCTCGTTCCATTAGAGTACCTTCTGCCATATTCAAATTGAACAACTTCTTCATCAGATGCACATTGTTGTTGAGTGAGTTTTTAATACATACTTGATAAAGCCACTGATAAGCTCCAAATGTTGCACATTCAAGTCCTTTAACTCGCATATGTTAATTCCTTGGCATTTTTATTTGTTTCATTTTATTTTGTTTTAGTGTTTTTAGGTTTTGAAGAAAAAATACAATTAATTTCGTTAATTCTAAGGCTTAAGACACTTCAGGGAGCATTGACAACAAATTTGGATCGAGCTCAACACTTCTAGATTCGAACGGACTTGAGTTCAAGCAATCCGGTTCAAACAGAGCAATCCCCCATCCGAACAGTGGAAGTACCTGTTCAGACTGTGGAAAGTCACATCCAGATTACTTGAGCACACCATCCAGGGGGCTGGTGAAGCCACCATCTAGATGGTGAAACTGTCTGGACGTGCTCTTGAGCACACCATCTAGGGGGCTTAAGCACACACAAGCTTCCAAAATGCATAAAAGGTTTGGACTGTGGAAAGTCACATCCAGATCGCTTGAGCGCACCATCCAGGGGGCTCGAGCGTACACGGTGAAAGCCACCATCCAGACAATGAAACTATCCGGACACGCGCTCGAGCACACCATCTAGGCGGCTCAAGCACACACGGGCTTCCAAAATGCACAGAAAGCCCAAATCCACCTGGGACAAGGATTTCAATCTCCTACTTAGACTAGGAGACTGACTTACGGTTTTCCTAGGCTTTTTAAGGTTTCTAGGGCTCTTCTACTCCTTATAAATAGGTCTCAAACTTTATGAAAAATGTGTGCTTAATTTTAGACAGAAAAATATCTTCTTGTAGGCTTGGAGAGTTGAAGAGAAGATGAACATGGCAGAAGGCCATCCTAGTATTTGCATAAGCTGCTAAACTCGTAATAGGGTTTTGATGTAACCCTTTGCAAGTAACAATGGTTTAATTGTATTTTAATTTGAGTATTTTTATATACACATGATGGTTGTATAACTGTGAGAATTGATTTTAATGTTTATATTCAATCATTATGAAATTCTTTTCTTGTCTTAGAAAGTCTTCTATATTGATTAAACATAATCCTTCATATTTTCTGTGATTATGTGAATGATTGTTATACAATGGTTTTAACTGACACATGATCAAGAAGGTTAGATAGGCTATGCCTAGGGAAGGCGAATTGTACTATACCCTAGTTTAGTATAATTTAAGTAGACAATTCGTACCAACCGAAGATAGGTTATACTATTCCTTTGATTATGTGTAACCTATTAAGAAATTAGATAATCTATACCTAGGGAAGAAGGATTGTACAGCATCTTAGTGGTTAGATAGACGGTCAGTGCCAACCGAAGATGGATTATACTTATTTCATAATGATGGTATTTTCTTGACTACTTGAGTGAGATGAGCCCTATATCATGCATAGCATGAATTTCTTTTATTGATTTATAATTGACCATTGTTATAAGGTTAGGGGTGAAATCAACCCTTTATTCTTTCTCTCATCACTTTTTATCTTTATCTTTACTTTTATGCATTTACTTTACAAAAACAAAACAAAACAAACTTCTTTTAATTAAGTTATATTTAATTTTGCAAAGCTTGATAACAACACCCATGCAGTCCTTGAAGTTCAACACCCTCAATATACCCCTATCCTACAAGGATTCCTTCTATTGTAAGTGGTTAATTTTATTATTGATATTTTTGCACACAAAAAGACCACATTAGTCACCAATAGACCGACTGTGGTCTTCTCCTTCACAATGTTGTAAGCAACTAATCTTAACAGTGTCAACTGGATGACTCCCAGCACCTGTCGATCAAGCAAGGCGTAGTCTTTATCCTTCATAGTTAGGTTTCGTTCCCATGATAGGCACATGTTGTTTTCTCCTATACAAATAATCTTCAATCTGCGTCTTCCAGTACCCGAAATATGTGCCGTCGAACCTCTTGATTCCTATATTTCATTCTTCTCTTGTCATCACTCCCACCCGAGCCAAAAGCTTTGATACCAGTTGTTAAGAAATTTATCCTATTACCCAAGACCCATGAGATACGAAAAATTAGAAAAAAGAAGAATAAAAAAGATTAGGCAATCACACACGAGATTTAAGTGGTTCGGCTTAACTATCCTACATCTACTAGCGGAGACGACCCGGAGAAAATCAACTATCAAAAGATGAAGTACAAAAATAGTAAAGAGAAAATCACTCAAATACTAAAGCCAGAATACACCCAAATCTTACTATCACACAAGAGAGATTATTCTCTAAAGAGAATACAAAAGACATAATTACAAACTATTCTTTTGCTACAATAGATGGCGACTGGTCTCTGTTTTCTTCTCTCACTCTGCAACTCTATTTTCTTCTTCTTTCTTGTTTTTGGCTCCTCCAAAAACGCCAAAACAAAAAACAAAAAAAAAAACCCACCGTAGCCCTTGTACCTTCTATCTCTCTCATGCGGTGCACCCAACTCTCTTGGGCTTTTCTTTCACCTGACTGAGCAGGCAATTGACTCCCTCTCTCTCAATTGCGGCGCTCACCTCTCAGGTACTCCTCATTGAAGCTGTTTGGCTTACTCCTTTCTTCGTTTGTAGCAATCCTTTTATAGGAATCAAAAGTCGGTTTACTTTTCCTCCTACAAGTTCATCAAGAACAAATGAATCCAATACTGTGTAAGAGTAGCAGAAGTTGGCTGAAGCAAGAAATTCTCCTACTTTAAAAAGGAATAATATTGATGATGGGTTGAAAAAGTCAAATCCGGATCCCTTCACATTAGAGGGAGAATATGAGATTCTCATATTGTTATCCTGACTATTCAATTTAATCCAATAGCCCATATTACGCCACATGTCCCACTCAAAATTAAATACTAACTTTTAAAAAGAAAATAATAAAAAATTTAATTTGAAAGAAGGAAAAAAGTTGGCCACCCCAGTTGAGCCTAGTGGTCGCTTCGGCCACCTCAGACCGCCGGTCATTGGGGGTGGCTTTGACCACCACCCATGGCCACAGGGGGTGGTTCGGCCACCCCCTAGGGCCAAACCCAAAAACAATTGTGGCCGAAGCCACCCCTAGGCTCAACTAGGGTGGCCAACCACCCCAACTTTTTCCTTCTTTGATCTTAAATTTTTTATTATGTTTATTTTTTATTTTCTTTTTAAGAGTCAATTAATATTTTAGTATTTAATTTTGAATGGGACATGTGGCATAAGGTGGGCTATTGGATTAAATTGAATGGTCAGGATCAGCAATATGAGAATATCATATCCTCCCTCTACTATAAGGGGATCTGGATCCGAAAAAGTCACCCACTTTAACATGGATCCGGATTCCCTTACATTAGAGAGAGAATATGAGACTCTCATATTGTTCATCCTGACTATCCATTTTCATCCAACATCCCACACCACGTCATGTGTCCCACTCAAATTTATATAATAAAAAATTAATTAACTTTTAAAAAGAAAAAAAAAATTAAAATCAAATAAAAAAAAAAAGTCTGGGAAGGGTGGCTGGCCACCCCAGTTGAGTCTAGGGGTGGCTTCAACCACCCCAGACCGGCCGGTTTGGGGTGGCCGAAGCAACCCCATGGCCCTTGGGGTGGTTCGGCCACTCCCTAGGCTCAACTGGGCTATGGTGTGGCCAGCCACCCCAGCTTTTATTTTTATTTGATTTTAATTTTTTATTATTTCTATTTTTATTTTATTTTTTAAAGTTAATTAATATTTTATTATATAAAATTGAGTGGTACACATGGTGTGGTGTGGGATGTTGGATGAAAATGAATGGCTAGGATGAACAATCTGAGAGTCTCATATTCTCCCTCTAATATTAGGGGATCTAGATCCCTTTAACATCTATAGCCATATCTATTAGTCTCTCATAATCACACATCAGCCTATATCATCTTCCATAGCCAAAATTCACTTGGGTTAAAAAACACCATCTCTTTTTCAATCATCCAAGACTCAACACCGTCGGATCCATTGGATTATCCATGGCACATTTCCAACGCCTCTATTTCCAATATTTCCAACCGTGCTAGTCTCATCCATATTGCGCCGCTACCACACTTTACTAAGAAACCTTGAGCCCTTTTGGTGTTTCCTTTTTACCGCAATTTTTATTTTTATTTTTTTAATTTTTACCCTTGGTGCAACTTGTAGTGGGTTATCAATGTAAGTTGGTTTTGGTAAAAAAAATAAAAATAAATAATGAAAAAATAAAAAGTTGAAAAAGAGTAGAAGAAATCTATTGAGAAAAAATATCAAATAGGCATATGTTCGGCCATGCCTTATATTTAAGGCCCAATTTCAGCCATTGTAGCCAATGTTGGCCAAATACTCACCAATGTCTATGTTTCGTCCATATTAGTCGATGCCAGTTAGGGTCACCGAAGTCCAACTTTCGGTCATAGCAGTCAATGTTTCAATTCAGGCCATAATAGCCATTTTTTTCAACTTTTTTTTTTTTTTGAAAAGAATAGATGATCTTCATTAGCAAAAAAATGTAGAAAAACAAGAGCTAAGGCACTCTACAAAGCTAGAGCTAAACGCTCTAAATTAACAATATCCAAAATACAAAGAGGACAATCTTCAATCCAAGTTCGATCCATTTGCGACTTTGATGCTTCTTTTGCGTGGTTATGAGCGGCCATATTAGCCTCTCTCTTTACATGCATGACCTCCCAACTTCATAATGAAGACAACACCATCTTAATATCATCCAAGATATGTCCATACCTTCTCCGGCTACTTCGGTCCTCATTGATTGCGTTCACTACCTCTAGAGAGTTACCTTCCAAAATTACATCAAAAATAAAAAACACCCAAATCCCGACTTGACTGCCATAAGAGCTGCCATAGCTTCTCCAGTAGCTGGGTCATACATCGCAGGTATCGATTTCCCTTGGGCCAGAATCACCCTACCTTGGTCGTCCCAAACCACTGCTCCCACTCCCACCATCTTCATTGTAACTGAGATGGCCACATCCCAATTAATCTTGTATTTTCCTTGAGGAGGGTTCTGCCATTTGACTCCTTGGCTGGATGTTCCAATCTCTCTTTCATGGCTTATCACGTTGGCCTCCTTGAAGGCATGCACTAAAATTCCAGCCTCACGCACAACCGACAGTGGATGAGAAAACTCTCCTCCGTGGATGACGGAGTTGCGTCTTGTCCATATTGCCCTTGCTGTTACCACAAAAACCCCCACGTTCTCACACCCCTCGTTATCATGAATAAATTCCAGTAGCTCCATAATATCCATACCCACTCGTTTGCATTTATGCAAATACTTGCTACTACTACTCCACACATCTTGGGCCGCTCAACAATCCCAAAGGACATGTAGGACATTTTCAACCTCTATTTCGCAGATGGGCCATAGATCATCCGACACAATTTTTCGTTTGAGGAGATTATCCTTAGTGGGCAAAATATTATGACATGCTTGCCGTATAAACACTTTCGCTGAATTTGGAATTTGAAGATTCCAAATCAGTTTCCATTTATCTAGTGTTCTCCCCTGGTGCGAGCCCTCCCCCTGTATAACCTCTTGCAATTCCTTCTCAAGATGGTATGCACTTCGGATGCTAAATTCCCCATTCGAAGATGCATGCCATATAATTTTGTCAACTTGTTGATACCGACATAGTGGAAGATTACATACTAATTTAGCTTCTTCCTCATCAAAAATAGATTGAATCAGATTTGTCTTCCAACCTAATGGATGTTGCTCAATCAATTCACTCACAGTTGCAGTATCCGATAAAATCCTGCAAGGTTATTGGATTGTGAATGTGGTGGGTTTCGGAATCCATTTATCTCTTAAAATGGCGACTGAACTACTATCACCAATTCGCCACCTGCATCCCAAACTCAGCAACTCTCTTCCTGGAAGAATGCTCCTCCAAGCGTACGAAGGTCTACACCCCGTACTTGCCGACCAAAAATCTCCATTGGCATAGTACTTGGCTTTTATGATTTTTGCTATTAAACTATCAGGATTTGTCACTAACCTCCATCCTTGCTTAGCCAACAAGGCCTTGTTAAAACACAACAAATCTTGGAAGCCCATACCCCCTTTTGATTTTGCCTTACCCAACCGTTCCTAACTCATCCAATGTATTTTGTGGTCATTGTCTTTGTGGCCCCACCAAAACTTCTGCATCAGTCGATTCATCTCCTTACATAGCTCCCGCGGAAGAAGGAAGATGCTCATACTGTAAGTGGGAATTGCTTGGACAACCACTTTCAGCAAAATTTCTTTCCTAACTTGAGAGAGAAATTTTGTTTTCCAGTCGGACACCTTCTTTCCCACTCTATCTATAAGATTCTGAAATTCTCGGACTCTTGACCTCCCCACCAGTGCCGGTAAACCCAAGTACTTGTCATATCTTTGTGAGGCAGAGACACCCACAATTTGAAGGATTCTAGTCCGAGTATTTTCATCCGTATTTCTGCTGAAGAAGCCGCAGTTTTATCATTATTCAACCTTTGACCTGACTCTTCTTCATAAATTTCTAATACCCTCCTCATCTGGTTCCATTCCTGTTCAGTGGCTTTGTAGAACAGGAGGTTGTCATCTGCAAAAAGCAAGTGATTGAGCCTCATTCCTTGAAAGGAGGTGGGGACACTCTTTAGAAGGCCCGAGTTCTCCGCCTTCTGAAGTTGTTGGCTCAGCACCTCTGCACATAAAATAAACAAGTAAAGAGATAGTGGGTCTCCTTGTCGGAGACCACGGGATGGATAAAAAATCTCGGAGGGAGAACCATTAACAATAATGGAATATGAAACCGTTGTTACACACTGCATAACAAGGTAAATCCATTTATTGTCAAACCCCAACCTTCACATCACTTCTTCCAGAAAACCCCATTCCACCCTGTTGTAGGCCTTGCTCATGTCTAATTTCACTACCATATAAACCACTCTTTCGTACATTCTAGCTAGCATTGTGTGAAGGGTCTTGTAGGCCGCCAAAATATTATCCGAAATCAGTCCTCCAGGAATAAAAGCAGACTGATTACAAGAAATTAAATTGGGAAAAATATATTTCAACCTATTAGCCAGTACTTTTGACAAAATTTTGTAAACCACATTACATAGACTAATAGGTCTAAATTCTGACACCTTATTAGCATTAGACTTTTTTGGAATAAGTGCTATATAAGTATAATTAGCATCATTATCAAAGAGCCATCCAAGAAAAATTGTTTGATAGCCGAGAATACTTCCAAGCCCACCTCCGGCCAGTGTTCTTAGTAGAAAGCTACAGGGAAGCCATCAAGCTCGGGTGATTTTAGGGGTGCCATTTGGTTGATCACCTCATTCACCTCCTCCTCCGTAACCCCGCAAAGCAGCTTTTGGTTCATTTCGTTCGTAACATTCTTGGATAGGACCTCTACACATATTTCTAGCCCACTAGGAGAGGACGTTGTGAGGACCCCTTTAAAGTAGTTGACGAAGGCCTCCACGACCGAATCAAGCGTTGAGTGCAAGGCTCCCCCCTCATCAGTAATATAGTGGAGAAAACTTGCCCGACACCTTTGGGAAGCACATGCATGGAAGAATTTTGAGTTTTTATCTTCACATTTAAGCCATAGCTCCTTTGCCCTTTGCCACCATTTTGTTTCTTCCTTTTCCATTAAGGACTGTGCTTCCACATGCAACCTACGAGTCTCCTCCATATTCACAGCCCCCATGGTTTCTTGTACATCCTGAATTCTCTTCGTGGTCTGCTTAAATGCTTCTTTTATCAAATTCGGATTAGTCCTTCTCCACGTCAATAAGGCCTGCTTGCTATTTTTTTTTTTTTGACACTCCCTGCCATTCATTCCCATGCGTTTGTTTTGCTCTCCATACCTTTTGATAACTTCTTTTTGGTGTCTATCTCGCCCCCATTCTGCCTCGTATCTGAAGTATTTCTTTTTATGGGCCCAGGTTTGATTATGACGCTGAAAAAGGATCAGAATCGGAGTGTGATCTGACATATACGAGGGTAATATTTCCACCCGTTTTACTGGGAAAAGATCCTGCCATGCCTTATTCCCCAAAGCCCTATCCAATCTCTCCCTAATGTGTTCACGTCCATCTCTGAAATTATTCCAAGTAAATCTTGCACCCACATACCCAAGATCTTCTAAATGACAGAAATTCAACACATTCTGGAATGCCCTCATTTGGTTTTATGGTGTCCTACGTCCTCCATATTTCTCAGATTCTTCAAGGATCTCATTGAAATCCCCAACACACAGCCATGTGTCTGGTTGGAAACTTCGAAGGTGATTCAAAAGGCTTCAAGATTCCCACCTTTTTTTCCACTGCAAGTTGTTCGTAGAAGCCCTTGAACTTCCATTAAGGGCCCTGGGCTTCCCACCTAATTTTTGCATTTATATGCCTATGATTGTAATTCTGAATATCCACCTCAATCTCTGCCTTCCATAACAACACTAACCCTACTCTTCCCTACACATTCAACCACGACCACACTATCAAAACCAATCCGTAAATGGATAGTTTCAAGTCTGTGTGACTGCAGCTTGGTTTCCATTAAGAAAACCAACTTGGGTTTTTTTTCCTTCACTAGCTGGCAAAGGTCCCAAACTGCCAAGGCGTTCCCAAGCCCTAGACAGTTCTAGCTTAAACAACTCATTTAGCTCGGGGGGCTGTGAACCAGCTACCACCGTTTCTTCATTTGTTGCATGCACCATCTACCATTTTCCCTTCTTTGAATCTTTAGATAAGCCCTCCGCACTTCCTAGCATCTCAGCCTGACAAAAGCCCAATCTGCCTCTTCCCCCCTCTTCCTCTCTATCATGAATTTGTCTTGCCCTAGCTTTCCTTTTCCAAGTTTGGCACCCCTGTACAGTACATTGATTTTTTTGCACCTTCAATCCATATACCAGTCTACTTGTCACGTCTTCATTATTCTTTTCACCTTGCTCCACTACCTCATTGGCAGAAAAGAATTATTGCCCCCATTACTATTTTGTATTTTGTCAAGGATATTATTCCCCGAAATTTTCCCCACGTTGCATTGGGAATGCATTAAATGGGGCTCAACCATATTAAAGTCTCCCATATTCTGTTGCATCTCCTCATCCCCCTACTCAGCCGTTCCTCCTTTATTCGCGCCTAAGCTGTCGCCTTTGCTCTTCTCAGGTGCCCAACTTTCCTCTTCCGTTGCATAGTCAAGTTGGACTTTAGCCTTCTTCTTTTTACGCCCGTTATAGTCATTATTGCCCCTTAATACAGCTCCGTTATTCTCGCTATTCATATCTCCAGCCATAACATTTTACTGATTTGGTGCTCATCTGTCTCCTCTCCATTAGTCGTCGTATCTCCTTCCCTATCGGTTGCCAAAAAAGTCGATTGCTGTTCTCTTTCTTTCCACCATTGAGGAGATGCCGCTCGCAACCAAGGGCCAAATTCAACCCCAGTCTCCTCTCCGTGAAATTTTCGACTTCCTTTTTTGGGACATCCCTGTTTGCCATGGAAAATAGTACCACATTGAAAATAGAACTTGGGGACCTTCTCATATTGAAAAGGAACCCAAATCGTCCCAGTCTTCATCTTTAACAGGCGTCCTCTGATGAGAGGTTTTGTTGCATCAATCCGAACCCGAACTCTCAGAAATTCTCCCCATCCCACTCCGTTCTCATCCGTATCAACTTCGACCACCTCTCCCAAGATTGAACTCAGCCTCGTCCCCATCTCCTGTAGGCCAAAGGTAGTTTGAACATCCTCACCCAAAGTTCAGTATGATTGAAATTTAGATCCATAGAGTCAGTGTGAGGACCGAATTCAACAACTAAGAATAAGTTCCCCTCAAACACCCATGGTCTTCCTTCCATAACCATCTCTTTCTCCCAATGGTGTTCAAAATCAAGTAAAAAAATGTTCTTCCCCATTACCTTAAAGGCCAATTGGCCTAAAGGTCTCCAGGTGCGGATCTATTTTGTTCTAATCGTCTGTTTTCCTACAGCCCTCTCAGACATCAACCTTCCTACCAAACAAGTCTTCCCCTTATCTGCAATATTCGTAAATTCCTCCTCTGGAACATCCACCTTAAGACACTCCTTCTCCGATAGGGAAAGTTCCCCCACATTTGTTTTAGGTCGTCAGCCATTGATGATCACATAGTTCGTAGCTCCTCTCACTACCCATGGATGGATTTGAGATAGTATTGCTTCTCCTCTAGGTTCTACACAATAGAGCCCTAGAGAGAATTTTTTTTTTTTTTTCAACCATTTGATGTTTAAGATTAAACAAAACGTATGTAAATTAAATTTATTATTATTAATGTAGATGTAGAAAAAACATGTAACATTCAAACTTTGTTCCTATAAATTGTCATGCCCCCGAAGAAAAATAAAAAAGGGGAAATGTGAACTAAAGAACCGTGAATAATTAAGGAAAATATTTTAAAACATACACGGACACATCAAGGCAAAAATAAGAGAGACAGCTAGGATAATAAAACTTTAATATATATAAGCTATCATTAGTACAAATAACTTGAGATTCCAATACAAAAAGAATCAAACCCAGTCAAAGAGGTAAAAAAAACAAAAGTGACTTCTATAGGAGATTTCAACTATTCCAAACTCAGAGCCCTCCTACAAATATCAACCCGTACAGTCTACAAAAAAATAAAAAAACTGCACTGTCAGGACTCGGTCCAGCTATCTACAAGGGGAAATCCCAGGTGCTATTGCGACTATGGGTTTGCAAAACAAAACGTGAGCGTATTCTAGCCGTAAGGCCATATGACTGGATCCTTAATCTCTAGGACGGCTACAGGTATCCTTGCTCTTAAAATTATTATCAAAAGAACCATCTGAAAAAAATTAAAGGGAGAAGGGGTGAGTTCGACAACTCAGTAAGTAGCCACAACACTAAGATGTTATAAACTATGCCATGCAAATTCTTAAAATCACAATCTTAATCATAATAATAAATATTACCAGTAAGATAATTAAAAATAAAGGGAATGGTAGGTGAGTAAGTAAGCTATGCAATGTTTAAGCACTTCCTTTATTTATTTTCAAAAGAAAAATCATGTTTTACCCTTTGACCCATAGCCGCTAGTTTACCATGAGCAGCGCACGTTGGCTTGGTTGTCCCGTAGGACCTATAGGCTCATCCTGTCGTCATAGTGGAGAGATACCGGGTTGGGAACTCTCCTAGGTGGAGGCCACCTGGCCGGTAGCACACACCTTCTTGTAACCGTCCTTTATTGTGCTTGTCATGCTACCCTTGCGATCCGGCCAATCGTTGCTTCAGTGCCTCGGAGTTAAACATTTATCATCATGAATGTATATGCAACATTTCATATAATTTTTCAAGCTCATTTGTAATTGTATTATATACCATAAAACCTTGTGAGCTCATTTCATTCATAATTGCATTCACGCATAACTCCTAAAAATGAGGTAATTGTAATACATAAAATTCTTAAACCATACAATATAATTGAGTAAAACTTTGCATTAAAAAATAGGAAGTGCAATTAAAAATCATGTAAGTGGATTCTTTATAAAATCCCCAACATTTTTCCAAAAGATTTATAATAAAACCTGTTGGGATTTTTGGCATTGTGTCCCCTTACCTATATTCGATGATGGGTTGAAGCGTCCTTTTACCTAATTAAAAATGCAAAGATAAACTTAGAGAAGTATTCTGAAATTTAGTCGAAAATTTTAAGTAAAAGTACTCTTAAGGTTTAATCTTATAAGGTATAAAAATTTAAAATTGAATTGATCCTATCGTTCCAAGGTATATATATTTATATCTTACCTAACGTTACTGCAGCATATGAAAGGAATCATAATCCCAGATTACAAAGATCTTATCCAAAGATTATTATAAGATTATATATATATATAGCTCCTACAAGGTGTATATAATATTGTTCAAAATATTGTATATATATATATACACAGATCTTTCATGTTGATCATATAAAATCTTACATGTCCCCAACAAGTAGTTCAATCGGCTATAGACCACGCCTCATAAAGTGGAGGTCACTAGTTCGAATTCCCCCTCCCCCTTCTCTTGTGTGGACATGTCAAAATATATAAATATATATATATATATAAAATCTTACATGACTAATCACCCAACAAAACACCACCACAACTGAAACTCCGGTTCAAACACTCATGTGAACACACTTAATTAAATAACAACACCCCCAAAAAAAAACACAAGCTTCATCCCAACAAATAACCTCTATAAAACAACTCAACGACAACCTAAAAAAAACAAAGAGTGGTAACAAAATATTAAACACATTTCCAATTAAGCAAGAAACCGCTATAATCCACTAAGGAAACACCTAAACAGATTCACAAACTCACATAAAAACAAAAACAAAAAATTAAAAACAAAAACAAAGATTCAATTAATACTAGAACCCCAAAATCACCATTCCAGCCAATAGAGACTTAACCACGAAAATAAATAAATAGTCCAATGGGTAAGAGAGGCGATTTCTACCTTGCAAAACCGGTTTGATATCACAGTACTAAGGGCTGTTATGGAAGAAGAAAAAGAAAACAGAGAACAACAAGTAAGATTTTTGATAGAGCATAGAGGGGCGTGAAGACAAAAAAACAGGGAAAGAAAAGAAATGAAAAAGAGAGAAGGAATAAAAATTTGCTGCAAATACATTAAAGAGAGGAAAGAAAAATTACCAAACTTGAGACAACTACTTTTAAGTTCTGCTTCAAAGCGTGAGGAGAAGAACGAAAGCATCTAAATTTATAGGTAACTAAGAAGAGAAGATGATCACCTGGGAAGAGGACAAGTGGTAATCTAGATGTCAGCTGATAAACCAACCGATTAAGCATGGAATACAAGTGGTTAACTTGGTGTCAATTGATAACCCAATAGACTAAGCATTGAGTACAAATGTCTAAATGAGGAAGGAGGGAGCTTGCTGGTTTACTCCTTTATTTGGGGCTACGCTGGTTTTGTTAAATAAATGGAATTAATTTTTTTTTTTTTTCAAGCTACAATCTGATGGAACTCTAACATATATATATATATATATATATTAAAGAACAAAACATAAAGGACCACAAAGACATATATATATGTAATAATAATAATAATAATTTATCTATAATATTGATAGCACTTATGATACATAAAAAAAAATAAAAATGCTCTAAAATTCTAAATTAAATCTATAGAATTTATTGGGCATCACATAAATAGTCTTTTATACAATCAAATAATCAAGGAGAGATATATTCAAGAAAAAGTTTAGACATATAGATATAAATAGTCTTAATTGTGTCTTTCTTCCATGCAATACCATAATTCTATAAGTAATAGCATAACTCTTTTCAAACAAGTGATCAATTGAAAATGTCAGATTGACTGTTTAGACCAAGCAAATAAACAAAATAAATAAATAAATAGAAAATAAACCCACTACAAAACTTGGCTAACATTTCTTAATTAGCTAGGAGGCTAGTCTTAAATGCTTCCCACGTTAGACCTTTCTGAATGTACTCGGTATTAGAAGGGTCGAAAGGTCCTTTAATTCTGTCTATGGACTTTATCACTGCCCTAGCAGGAAGAATGCTTCTTGATGGATCCGGTGAAGTTCTGTAGCTCAAGCTTGAAGAAAATCCCTGAAACATGCATATCACAAACATAGTTTTGAGCAAACTATAAGTAAATTATGTCAACTAGAATTTTAGTTCATCTTTTGTTGGCCGAGTTTTTCTGATCATCATCATAAGAGCTAAAATAATCTTGTTGATATTCTTTCCCTAACACTTAGCATAAGCGTTCATGAAATCATCATGCAACCTCAACTGAACCCAACGCCTACTAGCACCTACAACACACTACCAAAAAAAAAAAAGAGTAAAAAAAAAGAGGCTAAAATAGTGACACATGCTTAGTCCCAAAAAAAAAAAAAAAAATCACTATTGATGTTGTGACGTTTGCATAGCAACATTTGGCAAATGGCCTTAAACATAGTGATTGGATTCAAAATTTGAGAAGTTTGAACAGTAATTAAAAATATTGCTACAAGGTGACATTTAAGCCCAAACGTCACCTTTGTCAGTTGTAAACTTTGTTGGTGTATAAAAAATAAAAATCAACTACTTTCATAAGTTTATTTGTTATAAAATTTATTATAATGAATTGCTAACCAAGTTAATCAAATAGTTGTCCCAAGTAATTTACACCCTATTGGACTATTAGGAATTGAATTCTCTTATTATTTTATAAATAGCAAAACCAACAATTTTAAGGTGTTTCGCAAAAAGCTTGTAACATATTTTATAATTTGACTATGTCAGTGTGATTGCCTAAATATGTTTGCAGTAAATTTTCTCTCTAGCTTAGTGAACATAATATTGAGAAATGTTTTTTAATAGACTGTTATATATATGAATATCATACAATTGGAATAACATAACAGTGAAAATCAATCATTGGTTTTTTTTTTTTTAATAATTCATTATTGATCTAAATACTGATTTTTACTATCATGTCATCTCAAATGTATGGTTGTCATAAAGAAGTTTACTAATTTTTTTTTTCTTCATAATATTAAAGGATTTTAGAAAATCTACTTGAGCCATATGTATCTCATTTTTTTTTTCTAACAGTTTTTTTTTTTTTTTTTTTTAACAGATGAATTTGATATTATTATTAATCTCAAAAGATTAATACACACAAGGAATGGGAAGAATTTCTTCCCTTTTTAAAATACCCCAAATGCATGATGGAATTTCTCCCAACCAAACTTGATATGTGGTATGAGTGGTTGCCTCTCAGGCAAGACCATGTGCCGCTAGATTTGCCTCTCACAATAAATGTTTGAATTCATACGTACCCATCAATTGCAGAACAGCTTGTATATCCTCTACGAAGTGCCCAAAGCTACTATGACATGTCATGTGCAAATTCACTGCGTTAACCACATGTAATGCATCTCCTTCAAATATAAACCATCGTAGCCCATATCCTTACCCAGCAGCATTGCATGGAGAGCGCCGAAGGCTTCAGCCATAACTAGCTCTAGAATCATCTCATACGTCAAACTGTGTGCAGCTAGGCACTTCCCTTTGTGATATTGAGCAATGATTCACAGGCCAACATGTCTCTTCTACTTGTCCACAGCTGCATCCCAGTTGATTTTTGTCAGATTGATGGGAGGCGGCTGCCATTTAGCATTTCTTCGTTTAGGATTGACCCTACCCTCCTCTTCCTATCGTGAATAAGCTCGCTGGAACTCCTTAAGATCCACCCTAGCAAGGCATAAGAGCTGGTTTGTATGCTCAAAATCCCCTCTGTGAAGCATGACATTCCTTCGAAACCAAAATTTCCACGTAGTAATCCCAAACAACTCGAGCTCCATTCTGTTACAACGGTCTACCATCTCCTTGAACACCTAATAGAAAGTTCCAAACCCACAACCTCTCTTTTGCCATATAATCAGTCCACCACCCTATGCATCCCATGCCGCTTGACAGTTCCACAATATATGTTCCGTTGTTTCCTTCTCTTGTTCATATATGGGGCAAAGTTTATATTGGAAAATACTCTTTCAAGACAGATTGAATCTGGTGGGAAGAAGGTCATTACAAGCTCGCCACAAAAACATTTTAACCACACTGGGGACATGAAGCTGGCAAGCTGCCAACATGCCTTCCACACTGGTGAATCCCCAACTGGCTGTGACCCTCCACTTCATTTTGCCTCAATGGTTTCCACCTCGAGATGATTCACATTTCTTACCGAGAAGTCTCGATTTTTGGTGCAGCCCCATATCAATCGATCTTTGGGTAGCAAAGGGCTCAACAGAATGTTAAGGATAGCCATTGCTTCTCCCTAAAAAAAAGGGGGCATTGATGAGATTAACATTCCATCACTTAGTATCCTTATCGATTAGGTCAATTACCTACATATCCGCATCTAGAAAAGTTCTTAGCGATTGCACCAAGAAAATGATTGGGAGAGGGAGCCATTGGTCACCCAATACCTTGATGTCACTACCATCTCCCACCCTCCAGATTAAGCCTTGCCGAAGCACTTCTATAGCACCCATCATACTTCTCAACATATAGGATGGCTTTGCCCCAATTTAGTCTCCAACATTGAGCATTGGGGATAGTACTTAGCTTGTAAAATGTATGTTGCTAGGGACTCCGGATTTTGGAGGAGTCGCTACTACTACTTTGCTAAAAGAGCTTTGTTGAAGGAGACCAGATCCCGAAACCCCATTCTATCACTTGATTTCGATATACCCATACGTTCCCAGCTCATCTAGTGAATTCTTGAGGTATTCTCCTTATGGGCCCACTAGAATCGCTGCATCATACTGTTGAGCTATTTGCATAAGGATTTCGGGAGTTGGAACACACTAATACAATACGTGGGAATTGCTTGGATGACAGCTTTTAGTAAAATTTCCTTCCCTGCTTGTAACAGAAATTTTACCTTCCAATTATGTAAGCAATTCCAAACTTTATCCTTAATGTTCCTCAAAGCTTTTGACCTCGACTTACCCACTAGGGTTGGGAATCCTAGATATTTATCATAGCTTTGGGAAGCCTGAATTCCAAGCATCTGCAATATTTTCATCCTCATAGAAAGGCTGGTATTTCGGCTGAAAAAGATAAAGTTTTACCCTTATTCAGCTTCTGACTCAAGGCCTCTCTGTATTTATCGAAGATCTTGATTAATCACCGCCATTCCACAAAAAGTAGGCTGTCATCCGCAAAGAACAAGTGACTAAGTCAAAGCCAGTTTTTAGACGTGGGTACTCTAGTGATAACAGCTTTTTGCTTCCCCTGAATCAAGAGAGAGCTAAGGGCTTCTGCACAAATGAGGAAGAGGTACGGAGATAGAGGATCGCCCTATCTTAGGCTATAGGTAAGCTTGATGTGTTCCACAGGGTTACCATTCACCAAAATAGCATAATTAGTAAACCGCACACACACCATAAGAAGATGAATTCACCTATCAGAAAAGCCCATTTTCCCCATCACTGCCTCCACAAAAGACCATTCTACTCGATCATACGCCTTACTTATATCAAGCTTAATCCCCATAAAGCCCACTTTGCTCCGCAAACGAGTGTGCATTGTATGCAAGGAAAACACATTGAGTGGAGCTAATGACATGGGGAAGTACCTCCTTCAACCGGTTAGCTAACACCTTAGAGATAGGCTTATACGTTACATTGCAAAGGCTTATAGGTAGAAAATCAGAAACACGATAAGGATTTGATTTTTTGGGAATTAGAGCAATATGAGTGGCATTAATCCTACCATCCATTTGGGAAAAATTTAGAAATTGCAAAACAGCATGACAAAACCCCCGGTCCAACAGTCGCCCAATGTTGCTGGTAGAAACCAATTGTGAAGCCATCCGGCCTTGGTGACTTTAATGGTGCCATTTGACTAAGGGCTATCTGCACATCCTCAGCCGTAAATTCTACTAGCAGCTGAAGGTTCATTGTTGCTGAAATCGATCCTTTGATAGCAGCAGTAGCCTCCCCAATGTTGGATGGTACTACTGATGTGAAGAGTTTCTGGTAGTATCCTAGAAATGCTTGCTCCATGGCTTCCTATGTAGTGCACAGCCACCCGTCTTCATCCTAGATTTTCATAATCTAGTTGCTTTTCTTTTGTTGGTTGGCACACACATGGAAATACTTGCCTGGTTTGGATGGGCATGATTTTGTTTTTGTTTTTAATTTTTTGTGAAACCTAAAGTAAATTAATGTTTGGGAACATAAGTTGAGTTCAAAACCCAAAGACAATTGGGTCTGAAGCAAATTCTTGATATTTGAAGTGGATATGGTTTACAAAAATCGAAAAATGGAGAAATGAAAACAAAAACAAAAATTAGCCTATCCAAACCAGGCCCAAGGTATTCCGATCTCCATTCCTCAGCCACTCCTCTTTGGCCCTTTGTCTCCACCTCAGGCCCTCTTGCTCTAGGAAACAGTTTACTTCTTCCTTAATAATTTTTTTCGTACTCCTCATCCCACCCCACATCTTCCCCTTGCTCTTTCAGCAGTTCTTTAGTTTTTTCCCAAATAGTCTCATCCGTCAACTGT
Organism: Carpinus fangiana; assembly: GCA_006937295.1. NCBI lineage: Eukaryota > Viridiplantae > Streptophyta > Magnoliopsida > Fagales > Betulaceae > Carpinus > Carpinus fangiana. Next base: position 14,440,701 of record CM017326.1, read on the forward strand.
ACTTTCTTCCGCACCCACTATTTGAGAACTCTACAACATCTTGTTAGGTTCCCATGCACACTATGCCATGGATTCTCATGCCTCTCTTTCTTCTTCCACGTCAGTTGAAGAACAACCTTATACCCTGGATGTCTAGACCAACTGGCCTCAACCCGAAATGATCTCCATTTCTTCCACTTCGTATCCTTGCCATCATTAGAAGAGATTAAGACCAGATAAACCCCAAATCACTTAAACCACAATCTTTAAGCATATGTTGAAAATCTTCCATTTGTCCCCGTGCTCTTATTACTACACCTCTCTTCTTGATTAGGTCCACAATCTTATTAAAGTCTCCTATACATAACCATAGTACAGGGTGAAGATTAAGGCCCAAGCCTCCTTGCGTTTTCCAGTCTCATGGTGACCATAGAAGCCTATAAACCTCCATCTTGAACCATTATTTGCTTGAGAAATAATGGCATTAATATGTCGTCTACTGTAGTTTTAGATGTCAACCTGAATGTCATCCCTCCACAAGAGAACTAGGCCCCCACTATGGCCTAGGCTATCCATAGCAAAAATATTCTTGAAGCCCAATTTTAATTCAGAAAGTTAATTCTCTTATTCAACATTTTGGTTTCCATAATGAAACCATTTTAGGTTTCTTCTCCCTTATCATCTAACAAAGGTTTCTAACTGTTCAAGGGTTCTCAAACCCTCAACAATTTCAGCTTAAAATACTCATGAGGAATGGCGGGGCTTGGAAATAGCCGCCACCGCCTGAACCATATTGTCAACCTCATCATTTTGCCCCTTCGTCCTCACCCTTTTCACTACTTCCTCTCATTCCAAGACTCGTTTCTTTTCCTTCTTTCTATCTAGGGAATTCCCACTCACTACTTCTTCTACATACTCCATTGAGTCACCTCCACGTGATTTCCATTTCCAACGTGGTTAGGAAAGGCTCCTAGGTGTAGGGGTTATTGAGTGTACTTCAGCGGGATGTACAAGTGTCTCGTCCAAGCGTGACACATCGCCCTTTCCCTCAAAACTAATAACTTGTGGTCCCCAAGAGGAATCTCAATCGGCTGGGACCACGCCTAATAAAGCGAAGGTCACTAGTTCGAATCCCCCCCTCCCCCCTCTTGTGTGGACATGTCAAAAAAAAAAACTTGTGGTCCCATGTATGTTGGGGACTTTGCCATGTTGCATTATCATTCTATTACTGGTAGAATATTCTCCTGATTTCTCCCCCATTAAATTCTAGACCATCTTTTCCTTGATGGTATCCTATTGATCCACATAAATATTTGAGAATATCTCGTTGTCTCTAGTAGGTTGACTATCTCTCGAAAATTGTTCCTCCAAATTGTGGCCCTGACATACACCTTCCTGATACATTCCTTTTGTCGCAAGAATCTCTCCCTCCTTAACTCCTTCTGATTTTCCATTATTTACTTCCTCCACTACTCCTTCCTTCGTACTTTCAAAATCTATACTTGCCTTCTGAGGATACAGCCAACTATGTTGCATGCCTAAACCTCCAGGATCCCGCTGGGGTAGTGTGGCAGTAGGCGGTGAATGTAAACCACCGGTATCTCTTCTCTCATTACCTCATCCCCATGGATGATCACTGTCTCCATTAGAGCTGGACTGCTCATGTGATGATTCCTTTTTCTTCCCTTTATAACGTTCACTTTCAGCCCCATATCTTTTGGTAGGGGACGTAGCCCACAGCCAAGGTCCAAATTGATTGTCCAACCTGCAACCTTGAAGTCTCTGACTACCGGCCTTCCCATATCCAGTACTTCCATGCCTGATAACTCCGCACTTGTAACAGAATTTGGGTATCTTTTCGTATTGAAAAGCTACCCCAATCGACTTTTCTTTCAGTTTTAGAATCCTTCACCCACAGGTACTCCCCCCATCCCACACCATCTTCGTTCATATCGACCTCTTCCACAAGCCCTATGATAGAACCAATATGATATCTGGTATTCTTTCCCATAGAAGCAAGGGGAAGGTTGAACATCCGGACCCAAAACGTGGCTTTATCAAACTCCAATTGGGTAGGTGGAGTAAGTCCATCAAAATCTGCCAATGAAACCAGACTACCGTCAAAGGTCCATGGCTGACCCTCCAGAACTCTTGATTTGTCCCACACGTGTTCGAACTCAATGAGAAACATATTCATTCCTAGAGTCTTAAAGGAGACCATCCCGATGGCTTTCATGCCCGCAATATACGGGTCTTAATAATTTCTTTCCCCACCGTTTTATCTGCCAGAAGCTTCCCAACAATGCATGAGTGCCCCCTGGAACACCAAAAGGGCTATGTGATCCTCCCTGGTCTTGACATCCTCGTTCTCCTCCTCCAATAATGAGAAGTTTCCCCATAGCTTTGGTAAATCATCTGCCGTGTTGCTCATCTCTTGCTACACTCTTCTTAGTCAAAAAAACGAGTATAAACTCCCACCCTAGGAGGGTAGAGATAGCACCTTCACCTCTAGGTTTCCCATGAAGCTCAAAGATAAAATTAAATAAATAAATAAATAAATTTACTTCTATCAAGAGAAGAGAGAGTGATAACGTCTAAATGAGTTTATGCTTTTACCATGGTTGAAAATTTTATGTTTCCATAAATGTGAAATATTGTAATATATGTGATTTTTTTTTTCTTTTTCTTTTTTTCTTTTTTGAAATATATGTGATCTTTTCAATAATGAGATAATCCATGATACTAGTTTCCATATGTAGTCAACTAAGAAAGAAATAAAGGTTTAAAAAATAAAGGAGAATATTCTTTAGCCTATTTGTATCAATATACACGGCTTTAATGATGAACCTTAATTTAAGGGACAAAAATTTCCTCCAACTTAATTCAATAAGTGACAAGTATCTTTTCTTTTATTTTTTGACATAATAAGTGACAAGTATCATCTCTCACTAATTTAAGACTATATCAATTTTATTATAGACAGAAAATTCCTCTAAACCATTATAGAAGAAATATTTTTCAACCCATTTAAAATAGTGTCAAGTGTCTATAAACATTTAAAAGGCACATTAAATTTTCAATGTCATTAATAGCAGTTTACTAACTTAGACTAAATTTAATGTATTTTTTAAATATTTATAGACACTTTGCACTATTTTAAATGGATTAGAGGACATTTCCTACAAAGAGAAAATTTATGTCCTTTTATTATCATGTGCTTGGATATTTATGGTTCATTGTACATCCTAAATATCATGATGTTATTTTCCTTTCATTTTGGTACATTTATGATATTCATTTGTATATGTGATGTCATTAGGTGCACATATGAATTTTTTTTTTTTTTTTGACATGTTTACACAAGGAAAGAGAAAGAGAGAATTCAGACTAATGACTTCACTTTATTAGGCGTGATCTATAACCAATTGAGCTACCATTTAGGACAGTGCACATATTATTTGATTAATCACATTATCATTTGCTTTTATGTTGGCATGCAATATTGGAATAAATGGCGTCATATAAAAGTACTCAATTATTGCCAAAAATAACTCCTGAAGTAAAATGGAGAGGATCCATCTCCATTAATGAGAAATTAAAGTATAATTTATTTATTGTTATAAATTAGTCCAACATGTGTTTCGGCTTTCACATTTAAGAACTAAAGTGAATTGGCGTTTGTGTCATTATGAACCATTGATAATGATTACTATTTATAAGGGCCATAAAAAAGTTGTGTAAATTTCTAATTTTTTGGATAATAATGATAGATGAAATATCAAATTGTGTTTGTTATATATACATCGGAAATTTTAATTGGATTGAAACCTTATGTGAATTGGTTTCATAAATTTGATAAAGTAAATTATTTTATTGTAATATTATCATTCATTATTGTGGTTGTGGAATTTGTGAAAAACAATTTAGATATTTTCCTATTTATTCTAAATTAATTTATAATTTTGTAATGTGCATCAATTTTTTTTTTTTTTTTTTTACACCGTTGTATATTTTTGTATAGTAAATTCCTATTTATTAATATTAAAATGAGTGGGGAATATTGGTGCGTTTTAATATTAGTCAATAATAGTTGAATATATCTCGTAGAGATAAATTATATATATTATTTGACATGATTGTGAAGCCTTGTGTTGTGAAATTTCAAGCCAATGTATTTGGTAAGTACATGATATTGAATTGTGCTTTATTTTCCTAAGTGATTAACATACATGTGTTTGAAGAAAATGTGTTTTATCAAGTATTTGAATAAAATATTAGAAACATATGTTGATGAGCTCCACAAAAAATAAAATAAAATTGTAAGTACCATCTACTTCATAGTAAAAGTGGTTGATTATATATGTTATCCACAAGTTTTGCAATATTTATATTATATCTTTAATATAATGTTTTGGTGTTTTTTGGATTGATTCTAAATTTGTAATATTTTGGATTTGTACTTAGATTTGAAATGTTGGAGTTTTAAGCAAATCACCCCTCACACATACTGTGCATATTGCTATTTAATTTTCTAGTGCAACTTTTCTTTCAAGCTTTCTTTATCTTCTTATACTCGTCGGCTATAACATTTCACATCTTCCTAGTTGACCACTTCGCCAAAGTAAAGAAAAAAAAAATACCCAAAATTATTTAAAATAAATCCAAAAAAAAAAAGGTACAACGAAGGCCTAAAACATTGTCCAAAGCCCATACATAAAAACTTATTATCAACCGGAGGTTATTAGTTTTAATAACCACTAACCGCCAGTTATAAAATAACTGTTAACCGCTTAAGCGAATTAGTTGTACTTATTAAAATCCAATAGTTACCTTAAATTGTTATGATTAGTAATTTTAGCCAATAATTATTAGAGGTTTGATATGGACACAACTAAAACCCAACTTAAGTCCAACTTCTTTCCTCCATGTCAAATTTCTATCCTACATGGCATTATGGCATTTAAAAAAAAAAAAACAAAAATCATATTTTCCCCAAATCAGTCGTTTCCCCTGAAATCACCCCTCTCTCAATCCCTTGCTCTCCCTCCAGGAATCACCCCTCTCTCCTCCGGCGAGTTATTCGGCCACCGGCGTCTATCAGTCCCTCGCCCCTTTCTCCTTCGGCGCTCACCCTCTCTTCTCCGGCGAGTTCTTCGGCCACCGGTGTCTATCAATCCCTCGCTCCCTCCTGTGATCACCCTCTCTCCTCCGGCGAGTTCTTCGGCCACCGACGAAGCTATCCCTCCGTCACTTCCTGGCTTTCTCACTTCGGCGCAAGGGGTTCCGTCCACTGTCTCTCTCACTCCAGCGAAGCTCTTGTCTCTCTCTCAGTCCGACGACGCTCATGTCTCTCTCTCTCTCCTCCACCGACAGTAAGTAGTCCCTCTCTCTCCTCCACGTTCAAAATATAGGGAGATAGGAGCTTCGCCGGAGTGAGAGAGACAGTGGACGGAGTGAGAGAGTGATAGACGCCGGAGGAGATAGGGTGAGTGCTGGAGGAGAGAAAGGGGTGATTTCGGGAGGGAGAGCGAGGGACTGATTCTGGGAGGGAGAGCGAGGGACTGATAGACGCCGGTGGCCGAATAACTCGCTGGAGAAGAGAGGGTGAGTGTCGGAGGAGAGGGGTGATTCCGGGAGGGAGAGCAAGGGACTGAGAGGGGTGATTTCAGGGGATTTGGGGAAAATAGGATTTTTGTTTTTTTTTTTAAATGCCATAATGCCATGTAGGATAGGAATTTGCCATGTAGGATAGGAATTTGCCAGGTAGGAAAGAAGTTGGACTTAAGTTGGGTTTTAGTTGTGCCTATAACATTTTCCTAATTATTAACTTCAACGCTTANCTCTCTCTCTCACAGCATTTGGTTTATTTCTCTATTTTTTCTCTCTCAACATTTGGTTTTTTCTTTTCTTTTTTTCTCTCTCAGCATTTCAGCAACATTTGGCTTCAAAATTTTTGAAAATATGACTGCTAGGATAAGACACAAATTAAAAAATATGACCGTTAGAAAAATTACAAATTTTTAAAAATATTACTGTTAGAATAAGACAAATATTCTTAAAATAGACCATTAGAAAAATATAAATATTCAAAAATATAAAAGTTAAAGAAAAAATAAACAAATCTTAGAAAAATAATATTTAAATGAAATAGTGAAAATAAATTGTTAAAGTAGTGAAGCTGAAATGAGTGCTCTAAAAAGGTGAGTTGTTAAAATAACCAAAAGTGTACTTTTGATTATTTTGAAGAGTAAAATTTGAAGAGGTTGCTATGAATGCTTTTACACATCCTCTTTCATTATTCTCTTTCCTTAACTTTTTACTGGCTTAAGCATCTGGCTACCTCGTGTTAGCCTCTTTCAACAAGCTCTTTTGTTGATCTCTTTCTCTTTGACAGTTACTAACTTGTTATTTTGGTACGAGGTAAATTGTTCTAACAACATGAATGGGCATTAATGGTCAAAAAGAACATATACTTTGGTTTTGTGGAAAGAAAATGTTAAAGATTCAACTTTTTTGTCTAATTTTTGTCTTTTTAAAAATAAAAAAATAAAAAAAGCAAAGTAAAAAATAAAAAAAGTGTTTGAAGTTTTTTTTTTTTTTTTTCATTCATTTAGTTGGTATTTTTTGTTTTTTTTTTAAAAAAAAAGCATTTTGCTTCATGAAAATGGTCAATTTTTATGAAAAATGACCATTTTTATGAGAAAAAAAAATGTAATTTTTATTTTTAAAAAAAACACCAATTAAAAGAAGAATAAAAAAAAACATTATTGTTTCATATACTTTTTTATTTTTTACTTTTTTTTTTAAAAAAGTAAAAGGTAAAAATTGAATAAAAATTGAACAAAAAGATCGGGTATTTATCATCCCTCGTTGTTGAAGGAAGGAAGTAACTTGACTGTGGCGGTTCTCAAGTTGCTCAGCCTAGGATGCTTTGGTCTTTTCCTTTCCAGTTCTTGTGTGGTTTGTATTTATTGGCCCTTAAAGCTATTAAAGTCAATATATAGTAAATATTGACTTCTTTTTTTCATAGCAAAATGCACGATTTCTTTCTTCTTTCTTCTTCTTCCCATTTAATTAATTAGCATTAGTCAAAAGATAAAATAAATAAATAAAGTTTCTAATCTAATTATAAAAATCCATGCTAAAAGAAAATGACAAACAAAAATGCAACAACCAAAAGAAACGAAAGATGATAATAAAACAAGTCATCTGCTGTAAAACAATCTGATTCCTCCATTTATTTACAGCAAAAAGAAAGAAAAGGAAGAACTCACCTTGAAGATAAGCACTTGTACTTCCTCGTCGTCCACCACGGCATGCACAATAAGCGCTTCTCCCTTGGCAGACTGGCTATAGAATTCCAGCATCGCAATTTCCTCGTTGTGCCCATATTCTTCCTCGCCATATCTCACTGCTCTCCTCCTCGCACCGCACAGAACTCCTCCTCGCCTGCTCAATCTCTGCACACCCTTAACATTCCGTAAGCAAACTCCGCCGGTAAAGGTGTTTGCCTTGAGAGAAAACGGCTGCAGGGGGGGTGAGGATATCACTGCCCACCACCCTCCTAGCTTCTTCAACGACATTGACTCTGGACGCATCATAAGTGGTACGTAGCTCCTGCTGAGGCCGTCCGTCTCAGTCGCCTTTTTGAAGATAAGGTGTCACACGTGTGCATTTTTATGTAACAGATAGAAGAGAATCAAAATCTATGTGGTCAGCAGTGGTAGATTCTTTTCTCTCACTTTTTGACTGTCGCAAACAACAACTAACATATCTGCCGGATCAGTGATGGCCTCTCAATCAAATTGTGGCATGTCGGTTGCAATTGCATGCGGGGTTCTTATCATTCTGCAATCTCAATTTAAGAATGAGACTGGGATATATGAATGTCTCCTTACGTACACCAAAACCAAAGAGTAAAAATTGAGGGGAAAGATATTATACATAGCGGTAATTACCTTTTTACCCATTAATTACAACACCTTGACATTTTTCTCCATGAACTACCAAATGTGACACCCGACCACATAAATTACCATTTTGTGTTCAAAATCCTAATTTCGTCAGTTAAAGGCATTAACTCAGACGGTCTACCCGTCACTTTGCCCCATCACTTTACCTCATGAACTACAATGTATTATCACTTTGCCTTTATAAATTACAACGTATTATTACTTTGACCGTCTGAGTTAACGCATTTAACTGACGGAATAGGGTTTTGGGCACAAAATAATAATTCATGGAGTCGGGTGTCAAAGTTAGTAGTTCATGGGGGCAAAGTAAAAATATGTTGTAGTTCATAGGGGAAAAGGTAATTACCCCTTAAACATAACAAAACAAAAGAAAAGTGAGTAAAATATCTTTTTTTTTTTTCCTAATCAAAAGGGTAGGCCAAAGAGACCAATTATGGCTATTCGACTTGGGATACCACACAGGAGAGGCCTAGACGTGGGAACCGTAAGCGCTAACGACCTAGGGAAAAGCGCTAGCCACATATGCGCTATCACCCCTAAATGACTAGTCAATTTAGAGCTTTCCTAAAATTCATTATAAAGCCCAATTTTAGATAATAACTAGGCAATGTGGGACTCAGTACTTATGACTATCTTTATAAACCATCCACTCTATGTGGGTTTTTTCTCATCTCTCAATATGGGACTAAGGTGTTACAAACTCCCCAAGAAAAAAGTGATAGTCACATCTACACTATCATCCCAAAAGGACTAGTTAATTTAGAGCTTATCTAGAATTCATTATAAAGCTTAATTTCACCTATTAATTAGGCAATGTAAGACTTAGCACTTATAAATTATAATTATCATTATAAACCACCAACTCTACGTGGATTTTTTCTCTTCTTCCCAATATGGGACTAGGATGTTACACGCTTCTTCAAGTCTGACTGAGCCATAGTCTGACTCAGTCCCACCAAGTCATCAATAGGAATCCAAAGCTGTTAATACTAATCAAGCATATGTGGAGATTCAAGTAAAAGATCAGTTTGATTTGAGATATTTGTTACGATATCAAGCTCCTTCTACAGGCTGGGTAGGTTGAGTTCTACTCAAAATTTATATATTTTGTTCTACTTTGTAATGCTATATAATCCGATTGAATTGATGAATGAAATTGTCAATAATTGATTATATATATCTCAACTTTTGTAATTGTTTGGGAGGTCAGGGTGCCTAAAACTACACCAAAGTAAGGAGGGTTAGGATTTCTTACATTATTTGTGGTCGAGTCAATGAGATGTCGATGACTAATGGGTGAGTAAAGCCATCAAATGAAAAATGGCTATCATTGAATCAGTGCAAATAGAGGTGAACAATGGATGTGGAGCGTGATAGCATGTTATGATCTAAGTGTCACACATGACTTGAATACACTCTTAATCATGCGTATATAAGCACTTTTAAGCAGTACTCTCTCATTTTATAAAACCAATTTTTAAAGACAAGTCATACTCAGAATTTGTAACAAACAAATAATTAGAAATATAAAATAGGAAAATTACTTCATAACACCTTGGGTCAGTATTCGGATTTTTTTAAATCCTTAAGTTTTTTTTTTTGACAATTTACTCCCTGGATAAATCGAAATCACAATAAAATCTCTGCCGTCAAAATTTTTTAACATCCAGTAGTCTGGGTCAAAATGCACCGTTTTGACCCATTTAAATATTAATTTTTTTAATTTAATTCTTTAATTTAATTTTAAAAATTAAATCTAAAAAAGAAAGAAAGAAAGAATACAAGGGTGCCAAACCACCCCATAGGGGGTGGCTGGCCACCCCATTTTGCCTGGGGTGGTTCGACCACCCCCTTGGCCCAAAGGGGTGGCATTGCCTAGTGCCAAACCCTCAAAATTTTTTTTTGAGAGTTTGGCCCTAAGGGGTGGTTCGGCTACCCTATATTCTTTTTTTTTTTTTTTTTTTTTTTAATTTTTAAATTATTAATTTTTAGATTTAATTTATAAAATTAAATTAAAAATTTAATATTTTAATGGGTCAAAACAGTGCCCGTTTTGACCTAGATTAACGGATGTTTAAAAATTTTGACGGCAATAATTTTATTATGATTTCGATTTACTCAGGGAGTAAATTGTCAAAAAAAAAAACTTAAGAATTTAAAAAAATTCGAGTGTTGACTCAAGGTGTTATGATGTAATTTCCCTATAAAATAACTTTAATCGGGTCTTGGTATAAACGGGGTATATATGTTTTGCAACCTTCAATGTAAAGTATACACCCCAACTTAAAACACAAATAATAATAATAATAATATAACTCTTTACACAAAAAAATTTTCTCTCTTGACAAAATATTCACTGATAAAATCAACGAAGCCATTGTCATGATTAATTTTTGAGACTTCAGTAATATAGCGAGCTCGAATGTCGGTGGAGGGAGGTTCAATGGTGGGTGCTAGGTTATAAAGAATGAAAAAGTTTATGAAATTGACGTTTTTAACAGCAAAATTTCATAGAAAAACTCATTTTGGTTGCATTAGCAAGTCAGTCAAGCTGGGGCCGAGACTGTTTGTAGCTTTTGCAATTATTGTTTTGGATGTGAATTGATGGTGTGGAATAGGGATAGAGCAACATCAAATGGAAGCTCGCAAAAATTTAAAATGAAAAGCACTCAACATGGACCTCGATAACTGCACCCAACTAACAATCTTGTAGTTGTAAATGAACTCCTCCTCCTCCTTCCTCCGGCTAGGTTTTATGAACCAAATATTTGAGGTAGACATAAGAGCTTCTTTTATGGATCCTAGCTGTAATCGGCGTTACATTCAAGAAGACACCCTTCCTGCACCAAACAACTGCAGAAGCAAAAACTACCATTCCCACTCTCTCCCTCTCTATGTATATATGGCACCCTTTGGTAAACGGTTTTGGCAAAAAGTAAAGGCACAAAATTCTTCTTTTTTTTTTAAACATATTTTTAATTTTTACATTAAATTAATTACTTTTTATTATTATTTAAATAAAAAAATTACTTCAAAAATTCTTTGTTTTTTTTTTCATACCAAATATTCTTACTTTTTTACTTTAAAAAAAAAATCTTATTTTTTTCACATCAATTAATGTTTATTACAGTATCAAACCAAAACTGAAACGAAATCGTTTATCAAACGAACCCGTAGATATCTTAGAGACATCTTCCCTTTATTTCTATTTTTTATTTTTTTATTTTTTATTTTTTATAATTAATGACGAGAAAGGGTTATAAACTTGTAAAGGGTCCTTCCCACTAAGTGACGTCTTCCTTATATTTTGATAATGTCGTACAAAATTTAAAATTGAACTTATTCTTATATTTTGATACTGAAAAGCAGATTATTCTTAAAAATTAGCTTGTCGTTCAAGACAACATTATGAGGCTGAATTAGTAGTAATCTCATGTGTAGTAACAAAAAATATAATGGTTTCATTCATTCCAAAATAAAAAATAAAAAATAAAATTGAAAGAATTGAATTCATTGGGTCCCAGCTCAAAGTATGGAGTGAGTCTAGGTCCAAAGCCATCCCCATGCTCTTGTCTATTTCATGCCAAGAAACCCACCCCCACCACTTCAAAAAAATAAAAGGACTTATGCACTTATCCTTGGAAAATAGCGTTTAATTAAAAGTTTGTTCTAAATTGCGAGATTGTGGTTGTAAAATAGAACTTTTAAAGTCAGAAAAAACATTTTAAATTAAAAAATAATATTAATTTTTAAACTTTTCTCAGATCATTTAAAAATTAAATTGTTTTTTGAAAATAATTTTGCTAAAAATATTTTTCATCTTTTAGCTTGCACAGGGATTTGCGAAAGCAATGGCAACTTTGGCGGTAACCCCCAATGACATCTCTAACGATGTTTCTGGAGACTACTCTAGTGACAAATCCGACGTTGACTCTAATAAATACTCTGGCGATGACTCCGTCAGCGAGAAAGAAAGAGTGCGTACAAGAAGGAAGTCGAGTACTATGGGTCAAGAAGAAGCAATTTAAACTCGTAAAATGGTTTACAAAAATAAAATAAAAAAAGAAAAACCATTTTACGCTGCTTAAAACGAGGTTTTTCTGGTATAGTCATCACTTAAACCCCATCATGCTCAATCTCAACCATTAGATGGCAGCTTTGAAGGGCATCAAGGCCTTTTGCTACACCTCCAATGGCATGTCTGGCCATCTTCTTCATGCTCCTTCAGATGTGGTGCTGACATGGCTATTTTATAAATGATGTGGCTTAGTCAAATAAGTCTTTATTTAACGGGGTCACATGTCTTGTATGTGCTCTAATTTTTTTTATTTTCTTTTACATGTCTACCTAAGAAATAGAAAAAAAAAATTCGAACTAATAACCTTTATTTCGTAAGACATGATTTACGGTCAATTGAGCTACTCCTTAAAAACGCATATGCTTTAAATTTTATGTGGTTCATACAAGACCAAATTTGGTTTGAACAAGATTTCATAGTATGCATTATTTTTAAACTTCACACTTTTCTTTCCTCTAGTAGCCACTTGCCAAAGTACCCATGCTAATTAATTATCAAGTTGTGACACTCACGTTCTCCCACATTTATCATTATCTCACTCAATTTTACATTTTAAATTTCATGTTTTTGAAGAGGACAGGAGTGCTACAGTATAGGCCAATTTGGACAATTTGAAAATTTTAAGGACCTTAAGGGTACTTCTGAAACCATGGGGTCCATTTTAGTACAAGGTCAATTCCCAAGGACCGAAAAATAATATCTTCATAAACTTGTTGCCTAATAATAAAAGATCAAATCAGAAAATTAAAAAAACTACTATATAATGAACCTTATAGTTTAATATTGATTCTAAATTAAATTGTGAAATTTTAATAGCACAAATATATACCATATAGTTATAAAATCACCACAAGTTGGACTCTCAGTGATTTTTAACTAAAATTAACAAAAATCAACATAAGTTGCACTTGAGACCTATCTAAATGCTAAAGAGAGTCTGTTTGGCCTGCAAAGCACATTTTCAAATAAAATCTGGCAAAAAGTCTCATTTCGAAGTGTATCTTTAAAAAATAACGGTTTGAAAATGTGAACAATTTTATGTTTTCAAATCATAAGCAATGAATGCATTTTTAATAAAGCACGATTTTAAAATCAATCTACGATTTTAAAATACCAAATTACTATTTTATCAAACATTTAAATGTATTTTTAAAAATCACATTTTTAAATTACATATTTTATAAGTATTATAACAACAAAATCCATAAATCCATAACAAGTTAACCACAAAATTCTATCTTAATCTCTTAAGATCTTGAAACTGATATCTTAATCTTTTAAGATCTTAAAACTGATAGTTTAAGAGAATATGTGAACTTTTTCTTAAAAAATAGTATTTAACTAAGGTAAAAAAATATATAAAAGATTTGCTATTTAATTCTGTTTAAAAGTATTTTTCAAATTTAAAAAAAAAATGATTTTCAATAAAAGTTTACTATAATCGATTGAGGAGCTATTTGTTTGAAGTGAAGGCGAGGCGAGGCTTCAAAGCCGGGTAAAAGCACGGACGGAAACCTTTGCATGCGTGGCTAGGAGTAGGGACCACTACCACTCCTCTCATTAACTCCAACACCCCCCAATTATTTCCATCTTTTTTCTGTTTTTCAGTTCTCTCTCTGATTACCGAATAAATACCAGCAATAAAAAAAGAAAAAAAGAAAAAAAAAACTGGCAAATTACAAACAAGGACAACGGCTAGACGGACGTAGATGATAATGACCTTTTTACCCTAGTTTTCTAAGACTAACAATAAAACAAAAAAGAAAAAAAAAAAGAAAAAGAAAAAGAAAAAGCAAACGAGGACATAATTAATGACCTTTACTCAAATATTATATATAATAACCTTTCTCTCTCACCTTTCTGTCTCTCTGTGTCTCTTTTTGTTCAATTCGACTTTTTTCTGAGACACCAAAATCCCAACGAAATCAAACCCTGTAACTCCCACTCCTCTCCTCGCTCGGATCTGTAAATTTGTTTCGTTTTCTCCTACTTTTTCTTTTGGATTATAGGGCTTACTGTAACAGATCTGGCTCCAAAACGCCATAAAAATGGTCAATTCTTACACTTTTAGGGGCGCGGAGTAGCGGGTTCAGTAGGGCTTTTGAATCTTGAGTTGCGATGGCGGCTATGCAGAGAGTGGCGCATTCGAATGTGACCACCAGCGGTGCGAGCGGCTTTGCCTCCTCGTGCAAGAGCGGGGGTGCTTCTGCTTCTTCTGCTGAAGTTGGGGTTCACGATCAGTTCCCGGCGGGCCTTAGGGTTCTCGTGGTCGACGACGACTTTACTTGCCTTAAGATTCTTGAGCAGATGCTCAACCGCTGCCGCTATTACGGTCCGTGGCCTTCCAATCTCTTTGTTTTCACTTCACCACTGGTTAATTAGGCTTTGCTTGCTGTTTTCTTGTAAAAACTTGCCAATTCGGTCAATTTCACAAGTTTGGTTGGTCAGAAATTTAATCGTGCCGCTGCTTGGAACTTGGGTGTAGTTGTAATTAATTTGTTTTGGTGGGAGTTTTTACTTTGAATCTTTGGTTCACTTCGTTTGTGCCACGCAGTATGTGGTTCGTCGTTTTAGTGCATAAAGATTCAATTTTGGTTGCTTTATATGTGATTTTGGTGCCTGCCTGGGGTGGTGTGGTGTGAATTCTTTTGCTTTTGGCTTGTGCTTGTTTCAGAGTGAGATAGGATATATAGGCAAGCTTATTTTCTCAATTAGAAGATTAGGATGAAATAGTAATCATCGCTCTAGGATTGTTCAGGTCCTGTGACATATTTAATCTTAATATTTTGCAAATGTGTTTGTGAATATTATGTTTGAGATGCGGTTTTTTCTTGAATATACTATGTATTTGAATTTTATTTGCTTATATTTTGATATATGCTTGATTTTAGGAGATCTTTAAATTTTATTGATTATATTTGTAATTTTTTGCTAGTTTGTAGTGGAAATTCTCATAAAAATTTACTTTTAATTTTTTAGGGGTTATTTTACGTTGTCTTTTTAGGTGGTAAGGGCTAGAAAAGAAGGTAGGGATGCTAGATTTGATGTTAAAAGAAATTTTTTATAGAGCTGTCTGCATTGTTTTCCAGCCTCTCTTATCTTCCCTTACTCCATCATTCTCTCTCCTAACCCCAGTTCTTGGGGGGTTGTCTCATCTCTTCCCCCTCTCCCTTCAATCTTCTCCCCTACTTTCTTTTTCTAAAATAACTTTAATTCTTTGTACTGGCAAGTTGCATGTCTTTGGAAGAAACTTCTTATGCAGCAGTTTTGTGAATTATAGTAAAGTTAATAATATAAGCTGTACTGTCCATGACATCTGCAGGCAGTATATACTCACTTTCTCTTGTTTACCCAATAGTTTAGCTCATTTGACATTATTATGCTATGTGGAAGCTAATAATTTATGAATCTTGACTGCTTCAAAAACAGAATTTTTGTTTTTTAGAGTTTCTGGGATTGTGATATGAGACTTTTTGGTGCTTTATTTACACATGTTCAGAATGGTTGAGAAAATATTTGTGTAATATGATCCACAATTTTTTAATAGGGCAGGCCTGTGAGAATATTATTATGAAATTGCATATATGATGAAGCAAGTAGTAAGGATCTAGATTATAAACTAATCAGGGATGTTATGTGTTGGAATTTTGTTTAGTTTTTAACACTTTCTTTTCATTGGTTGCAGTTACCACTTGCTCTGAGGCTACTGTTGCTTTGAATCTCCTACGGGAGAAGAAGGGGTGTTTTGATGTGGTACTGAGTGATGTACATATGCCTGATATGGACGGTTTTAAACTTCTGGAGCTTGTTGGGCTAGAAATGGATCTTCCTGTTATTAGTGAGTATCATATTTTCTTCCCACAAAAATGTTTGAAAATTTTGCTTACATACTTTAACATGTCAATATATTCTACAGTGATGTCTGCTGATGGGAGAACAAGTGCTGTGATGAGAGGAATTAGACATGGGGCTTGTGATTATTTGATTAAGCCTATACGTGAGGAAGAGCTCAAAAATATATGGCAACATGTTGTTAGGAAAAAATGGAATGAAAATAAAGAACATGAACACTCGGGCAGCTTGGAAGAGAATGACCGTCATAAGCGAGGGAATGATGATACTGAATATGTTTCCTCTGGTAATGAAGGATCTGAAGGAATACTGAAAGCTCAGAAAAAAAGGAGCAATGCTAAAGATGAAGATGAAGTTGGATTGGAAAGTGATGATCCTTCTGCATCCAAGAAACCACGTGTTGTCTGGTCTGTGGAACTCCATCAGCAATTTGTCAGCGCTGTGAACCAACTGGGGCTTGATAGTATGATCTGCATCTACTTTTTTCTTTTTAGGTTTTTTTAAGAATTCTTTTAATGTTGTATATTGTGGGCTCTGGGGGATAGGGGGACTGCAGTACAGTAGAGTCTGCTGGTATATTTCATTTTGTGAATGGTTATTACTTCTTTTGATCATCTCTGATTAGAAGTTTGTGCCTTCCATTTCAGAAGCTGTGCCAAAGCGAATTTTGGAATTGATGAATGTACCTGGTTTAACTAGAGAAAATGTTGCTAGCCATTTGCAGGTTTATTTCATCCCTACTTAGCAATCTTTTATGCTTGCATGTGATAATTTTTATACGCACTTAGAATTTATCACTAGAGGAATAGGAAGTAGGGAACTCTAAAGCATAAATTAAAAGTAGAAGGGAGTATGTGTATACTCTCTATGAATAGAAGTCAAATGCATATCAGAACAAATTATGTCTGCTTTTAAAACACAACAGTGTTATGTTTTGTGCCCTACTTTGATGTAGGACTGGTTGCCTTGGACTTTTTGGAGCTGATTGACAAGCAAAAGCCTAAAAAAACAGCCTGTGGAGCCTCCTTTTAATCTACTTTTTTTGTCAGTTTCCAGGCCCTTGGTTTAGTGAGGTATCCCTTTAGGTTTGATATTCAGTTTATTTCAGCTTAGTCCTTTGCTGTTCCTTTTTAGGCTATTTAAAATAGCTTGGGAAGTGTTATGTAATTCTACTTTATTTCGTAATTTTTGTAAATTTTCTTTTTGGTAGTATCAGGATTTTGGATTGTCCATTATGATGGTATTTTGTAAATGGTGAATGCTTTGGTTTTTCTACCAATACAATTTGTTATCAATGAGCTTTAGCTCAAATAAGACTTCCTCCCTTTGTAGCAAGGTGGAGGGTGAAGGTTGTAGGTTCAAGTCCCATCGGGTGCGAGTGTAACTTACCATTTAAAAAAAAATTGTCAAGAGTTTCTTTATTCTGTGATGGGTCCCAAACCCTGTCGATTCAGTGTTTATTGCTTCCACTATTTCAAACTCCCTTTGCAGTGTAAGCCTTTAAATAATGATGAGCCACTTGTGGATTTATGTTGATTTTTAGTTATCTTGATGAATTTGGAATCAGATTGGAGTAAGTTATATGAACTGTTTAGCGTGTAGCTTTACTGCCTTTTTGTTTATATCAATAGTGATGAACCTTGATTATACATGATGGGGAAACATTGTATATTTATATTGGAGATACTAAATTCCGTTTTAACCTGAATATGATTTGCACGCGATCTTTTTATATTACTTCTCAAATGAATAATCCCACTTGTTATATGTTAAGATTCGTAATCCTATTTCAATTTGCAGAAATTTAGGCTATATTTAAAGAGGTTAAGTGGAGTAGCTCAACAGCAGAGTGGCGTTTCTAATACCATTTGTGGGCCAGTGGACCCAAATGTGAAACTGGGTTCGCTTGGACGATTTGACATCCCAGCATTGGCTGCTGGCCAAATTCCCCCACAAACACTGGCAGCCCTGCATGCTGAGCTTTTAGGTCGACCAGCAGGTAACCTAGTGGGAGCAATGGAGCAGCCTGCTCTTCTACAAGCATCGTTACAAGGACCCAAGCGTATGCCTGTTGAACATGGTGTGGCATTTGGTCAGCCTTTAGTAAATTGCCAATCAAATGTTTCAAAGCACTTTCAGCAATCAATCATTCCTCCTGTGGAAGATGTTTCCTCTGGGTTAGGAGCGTGGCCATCCAATAACCTTGGTCCAGTTGCACCTAATAACAATCTTGGGGCGATGAGTGCTCAGAATAGCAACATGTTGATGGATATATTACAGCAGCAGCAACGACAACAGCAGCAAGAATCGCAGCAGCAGTCTTTGCTTTCTGAGCCTAGCCGTTCAATCAATGTGCAGCCATCTTGCCTTGTAGCTCCCTCTCAGCCATCTGCCAATTTTCAGGCAGGGAATAGTCCTGCTTCAGTCAGTCAGAATTGTAGCTTTAACAGGAGTTCTGTTGTTGATTACAGTCTTCTCTCGCCTCAATCAAATAATTCCCCATTGAATATAGGGCAATTCTCTAATGGGGCTCTGAAAAGTACAGGAGTTCTTAGTGGCTATTCAGCCTCAGGTTCTATTTCTCCTTCCGTGTCGTCTTGCCCTGTAACTGTTGATAACGTGGGTCTGCAAGGTCAAACCACCATTACATTTAATGCTGCCAGACAGTTGCCAGGAACTGTTCCTAGTATGCATGATATTCAGGCTTCTTATGTTGCGAAAAGAGGAGAAGTGCTTGATCAAGGACCTCTTCGGAATCTCGGATTTGTTAGTAAAGGCACTTGCATTCCAAGTCGGTTTGCAGTAGATGATTTTGAATCACAAATGAACAACTTGAGCCATGGAAAACTATATGTGGAGAACAACAGAGTTAAGCAAGAGCCAAGTGTTGAATATATGGATAATTCAAGAGCGGGCGTCTCTATATTACAACAATTTTCGTCTAATGATGGCACGAGTGTTTTTACAGAATAGGTAACTTGGTTTACATGGTTATTGTGTATATTTCTTTATGTCATATATACATGTGCATATTAAATTTCACTTGGTTTTGTGCATTTAGAGCTTGTTTGGGAATGTGTTATGAAACTTAAAAAAGTATTTTTAGTGTATGTGCACAAAAATGAGTCAGTTTAGTAAAAAACTTAGAAAGTACTTTTTTTTTTTTACTTTTTTTGCTCTAAAAAAGCTCAAAACTATGTTTTGGGAGAAGCTTGAAAGTTCCTTCTTTTTTTAAATAAGGGGAAACTTCACTTACCCCTTCTGAACTTTCGCAGTTTTTGTAAACACCTCCCCAATGTTCAAAAACTCACTTAGGTGTATTAAAGTTTGGTTTTCTCTCACTTTGCCCATTCCGTACAGAAAATCCTTTGCAATGCCAATTTTACCCTTGATTCCAAAACTACACCATTCTCAAAACGATGCGGTTTTAATTTTAGAGTCAGGGGTAAAATCGGCATTGTGTTAGGATTTTATGTACGGAAGGAGTAAAGTGAGAGAAAACCACACTTTGAATACACCTAAGTGAGAGGTTTTGAACGTTGGGGGGTATTTGCAAAAGTGGCCAAAGTTCATGGAGGATAAGTAAAGTTTTCCCTTTAAATAAGTTCTTTTTGGCTTTTTTCTAGAGACAAGTTTTATTTTCCAATGTGATCCAAGCATGCTCTTAAGGATCTCTCTACTATAGGGGCATCCTTTTATTTTATAGCTTTTCTTTGGTAATCATGCTTATAGGTGATTTTCTTTTAGTCTCATCTGTGGAGGACCATAATATGGCTTTTGGGTAGGTTGTGCTTTTTACTTGCTCACGCTATTTTATACGTTGGTTATTGCATACGTGATAGATAATGCAATGCAGCTTTGTAGATCTGATCTTTATTAACACGGATGATTATTAATTATATTGCTCGAATGTCTCATTCTATTTTTTTGTTTTAATTCGTTAATTTTTGTTTCAACAGGCTTGCACTATGTGGTGAGATTGCAACTTATTGCCAAATGCCGAGAAGGGATTCCTATAGGAGGAATGCTACACTTCTCAATTATTATTATTATTGTTATTTTTTAAAGTTGCTTACTAAATGATGTGTCACGATCTTATGAGATGATTACACCTTTTCTCAAAATAATAAGTTAGTGACATATTATTTGAGAAGCAAATTTTAGATAAAAATTTTGGGAAGTGTGCATTTCTCAATATTTTTGGGATAGATCTGATTGGCAGTGGCTGTACCAAACTCGGTGGCACTGTGGAAGCTTCTTTTTAGAAGGAATTCTTGTTGTGAACTTTTGTCTGATGTGGTGGGAGGCAGGTTCACGTGGGTAGGAGAGTAGGATTAGCTTTTTAATTAGGGTAGGAATAATAAGCTGTGTCAGACAACAGCTTGAATTGGTTTCCAGCATGGTGGCATCTTGCCTACATAATTGTGTAGTTAATTAGGGTGTATTTTTTTTTTTTTTTTTTTTTAACGTTATCGAGAAATTTCTCATTTATTTATTACTAGTTGGATCTGCTAAGCTGGTTGTAAATATATTATTTATTTCTATTCTAAGCTACTGCATGTAAGCTGACCAACCAAACTTAAACTAATATAACGTGGGTTTGGTTGGAAACCTCAAATTGAGGGTTCAAAGCTTGCGTTGCTGCCACTTGATCAAGTTGTTCTGAGTTGTGTTCCAATAATTGCCTTTTTTTTTTTTTCGGGTTAACGCAAGTTTGAGTAATTGAAAAAAAAAAAAAAAAAAAAAAAAAAAAAAAAAAAAAAAAAAAAAAAAAAACACTGATTTCAGATAAAACTATGGGGTTATTGTTTTTTTTTTTTTTTTTTTAAACATGTCCGTACAAGAGGGGGAAGGGTATTCGAGCTAGTGACTTTTATTTTAGGGGTTTGCAATGGGTTCTTTTCTTAGTGTTCTCTTGGCATTCTTTCAATTTTACGTGGAACATGATTTAAGAAAAATAAAATTGTAGAACCGTTTTTTTGCCAACAGATAAATTTGTATGAGTTAATAATTAGGTTTTAATTTTTAAAACTTGTTTTTTTATTCTAAACTAAAACCTAAAGGTGGAAGGTTAATTCTTTAGGGATGGTATCACCCAAAATGGATTTGATCATCTTAAATTTGGTGCTAATTCCTAAATTTTGGTGTTAATGTCTCAACTTTGGTGCTAATGCATCAAATTTGATGCTAATGCCTAAAAAAACCGGTGGTGGAGGCCACTACAATTTTATTTTTTCTTAAATCGTGTTTTACGTAAGACTAGGAGAACTCTACGGGGAAAACCCCTAACATTTTTCTTTATTTTATTAAACGTGATTTTAGCCGATTGAGCTATCTCTTGAGGACGGGTAATTGCTTTTTACTCATGAACTATCTCGCTTTGACAGTATACTTCATGTATTCACACTAACCATCCAACAAAACTATTATTTCACTTACCAAAACTCGTTGTCATTAGGAAATCTTGTTAAATTGGATGAAATATTCTTTTTTTAAAGCATTAAATTTTCTTAAATAACAGAAATATCCTTAAAACTTAAAACTAAATAAAATACAATTAAAAAATTAAATTAAAAAAATTGTAAAATTATTCTATTTGGTTAGCCTAAGGGCTCTAAATTACACATCTCTCCTTATGATATATATATATATATATATAAGGGAAAAATGTACATGCCATTCAAATTATTATCTAATTGACAATGTCTCTCAAACTTTCATCTAGTTGACAATGTCTCTCCAAACTTTCAATTATGACAATGTCCCCTTAAAACTACAAAAAATGGTCAATGTTCCTTCATTGGCGAAACTACCCTTAATAAAATAAAAGGCATAGAAAAAACCTAAAACTAAAAAAAGAAAAGAAAAAAAAAAAAAAAAATCCAAGGGTGGGAAAATTTAAAATGTCCTTTTTATAGTAAAAAAATAAATTTTCGTTTTTTATAAAAAATTATAAAGTTTTGTTTTGTTTTGTTTTTAAATTTTGTTTTATAGAAAAATTAAAAAAAAAAAAATCATTTTTCAAATAAAAATTTCTGTTTTAAAAAAAGTTAAAAAAATTTCGGTTAAAAAATAGATTATTTATTATTTATTATTTTAAAATAGAGAAGCTCATATCTATGAATCTTTTAGTTTGGATTGTTCTCTGCAACTCGAGAACATGAAGTTAGAATCGCTAGTAATCGCAGATCAACATGCCAAGGTGAATATGTACCTGGGCCTTGTACACACCGCCCGTGACACCTTAGGAATTTGTTTTGCTTGAAGCATCAGACCAATGATCACCCATGACTTTTGTGTACCACTAGTGCCACAAAGGTTTTTGGTGGTCTTATTGGCGCATACCACGGTGGGGTCTTCGACTGAGGTGAAGTAGTAACAAGGGAGCCCCGTTATTCATCTTATTTTTACGTTTCGTTGCCCTGATGAAGAATCTATCGTTAAGGTTCCTAAACTCAAGCTTTTAATAGAGAAAAATGTCATTTCCATTAACCTCATAGTAAATTGAAACTTCCCTTTTCTTGGTTAAGCCTTTTGACTTAGGCAAATCAACGAGCTTAATGACCATAGGAGAATGGTCTGACACTTCCGCAGGTAAAAAAAGAGCTTCAAATCTTGGGAAGCGAGCCTCCCACTCAGTGTTAACCAAGGCTCTATCAATTTTCCTTAAAATGGGGCTGTCATCCCAACAAGCAAGGGATTGAGCTTTAGAAAGCCTATTTGCTTGTTTCAGTCTCGCTCTTTGAACAGTGCCAATTGATGCGCATTGTGGCATTGGCAACTTCAACGTTGGGCGGATGAGGTGTACTTCAAGTAGCATCATTTGTTTGCTCCTCCGTTTTCTTGTTGAATAGAAGGTATTATTATCGCTTAGCGCTTCTACTAAGGTGTGAAATAGATTGAGCATAGGGAATGGGAACATGTGGTATGTCAATCAGCTGTTGGGGCTCTTGCGGCGTACGCGGTACATGTGGTTCTTTGAATAAAAGTTGTTGCTCTTGTTGGTATACTGGCCGACCAATAGAATAGTATGGGAAATCTGGAAAAGAGGAGCAAGAAAATGGATACAACAATCAAATGCCATATTTTTATTAGTAAAGAGCCAGAAACCTATTTTTATAAGTATAGAGCAAGAAAACGGATGCGCGTTAGTGCAATGGCTTTCGCGCTAGCGCGCTTGTCTGTTGCTTGTTCTTCACAACTACAAGAAAAAAGGACAGCTACATCAGATAGTGTGCAGTAAAGAAAAAAATGGGATGTTGTATTTCCAGTTGCTTCGAGTGTTCTGATTAGGGTTCCAAATGTGTGTGTGTGTTCAGCTTGCGAGGAGAAAGGTGAATCAAGCCCTAGGAGGCATGAGATAAGAGTTTTTTCCTAAGCTCTAGGCAATGGGCTAAGTGTGCCCCCACCGAGATCTTCAACAACACATATTTCGATCAGTTCTCGACCATATATATAGAACAAAAGCCAACTGAAGGTTAATTCCTGGCCTTGCCTTTAGCTAATCGATTGGCGGCTCGCGAGGGAGTTATTCTGCTTCTGAGAAAGCCATTGTGCGTTAGCAACGTGCATCCATTTTCTTGTTGCATCCGTTTTCTTGCTCCCTCCCTAACGGCAGTCAATGAAGTCAAATAAGCACTCCTGGCGAGCACTGATTTGATCGTTCATGATCCTACTTCGTCTGCTCACAATACATTGATAATTGATTCATCAATCACTCATGATGACATCAATGCTAGTAATCCTCCTTTACAGCAATCTCATTGCCATATCTTTGAGAACAATCATTATGATGTTTATTTTTTTAAAATTAAATTTTCATTTTTTTTAATTATATATATTTTTTACATTTTTTGAATTTATAAGGGTATTTTTATCTTACTGAAAAACTTATAGGTTTATTTTTGTCATTTTGCTAGCCTTGTGGGGGAACATTAATTTTTTTTTTTATTTTTTTAGTTTGGGGGACCCAATTGAAAGTATGAAGGGAACATAGTCATTGCTAGCCTAGTGGGGGAACATTTTATTTTTATTTTGGGTAAGTATATAAAAATACCTTGGGTCGTCCTTCTAGAATTTTAAAATGTTTAGGTTTTTTTTTTCGAAAATTTATTCCCTGGGTGTAAGGAAAATAGAATAAAATCTCCGCTGTCACACTTTTCGTAACGGCCATTAATGGATCCAAAACGCACCATTTTGGTTGATTAAAATATTAATTTTTGAAAATTTAATTTTAAATTTTTTAATCTAAAAATTTTTTAAAAAAGAGAGAGAGAGAGAGAAGAAGAAGAACAGGGGGTGGTTTCGGCCACATTGTTAAAGAAAAAAAAAAAAAAAACGTAAAAGAAGAAAGGTGGCCGATCCACCCACAGGGGGTGGCTGGCCACCCCCAGGGCTTAAGGGAGTGGCCGAACCACCCCTGTTAAAAAAAAAAATAATAATGTGAAAGAAGAAGAAGAATAGTGGAGAAATAAGTTAACCAAAATGTAGAAACACTGTTCTTCTTCTTCTTTCACGTTCTTTTTTTTTTTTTTTTTTTTTTTTTTTTTTTTTTTTTTTTTTTTTTTTTTTTTCTTTAATAGGGTGGTCGAGCCACCCCCATGGCCTAAGGGGTGGCCCCTGTGGGTGGATCAGCCACCCTTCTTTTTCTTTTTTCTTTTTTTCTTTTCTTTTTCTTTAACAGGGTGGCCGAAACCGCCCCCTTAGGCCATTGGGGTGGCTTGGCCACCACCAGACCGGCCGGTCTGGTGGTGGCTGAGCCACCCCCATGGCCTAGGGGGTGGACAATCCACCCCCACCCCCTGTTCTTCTTCTTCTTCTTCTTCTCTCTCTCTTTTTTTTTTTAATTTTTTTTTAAATTTTTAGATTAAAAAATTTAAAATTAAATTTTCAAAAATTAATATTTTAATCAACCAAAACGGTGCGTTTTGGATTTGTTAACAGCTGTTACGAAAAGTGTGACCGTAGGGATTTTATTCTAGTTTCCTTACACCCAGGGAGTAAATTTTCGAAAAAAAAAATCTAAGCATTTTAAAATTATGGAAGGACGACCCTAGGTGTTATTATATACTTACCCTTTTATTTTTATTTTTATTTTTTTTAGTTTGGGGGGCCCCAATTGAAAGTATGAAGGGAATATAGTCAATTTAGTGGTAGTTATGGGGGATATGTGGATTTTTGCAAAAACAATAATTTAGAAGTTATCGGGATAGGCCAAAATAACAATTTAGTTCATGCAGTTAAATTCCACCAAAACACTTGACGAATTCCATTTACATGCTACATCATCATCAATAGAATGATGACACGTGTCACTTTTAGTAATAAATAAATATACTAAACTAAAAACTTATAAATTATTATTATTTTTAAATAAAGGGGCGATAGCTACCCCTTTTGGGGGAGGGGGTGGCTAGCAACCACCCTAGAGATGGCTAGTGGCAGCTCACCGCCACCCTCGGCCTACGCACCACCCCCAGTGTAGTGACCCAAATAATTAAGTAAGCTTAAGTAGCTTAGTTAGAGGGTTAATTTGGGTTTTGGGTCACTAGGGACAACTGGAAGAGCATTTTGAGAATTTCAGACTTTTTGACTGGACGTACTCTCAATAGTACAAATAGTACGTGGACGTATGCCTGGGGACCATCAGATGTTCTTTGCCAATAGTACGCCGTACTCTGCAAATAGTACGCATGCGTATACCCCAACAGTACCGTATGTACGCTACTTTTCTCACTTATAAACACCTCTATACCCTCTCATCTCTTATGACCCATTTCCGTCCCTAAACCTTTTGGAACCCTTGTGTGAGTGTTTTTGTGAGTTGTGAGAGTTCTTGGAGGAGAATGAGAGATTTCTTGGAGGTTTTGCTTCAAGGAGATAATCTTCTATGCTTAGCTTGTTCCTTAGTTGTTATACTATTTAAGTGCTTTTCATAGCTAGCTTAGTTGGTAGTTTGTAGCTTTTAGTTATCTTGTTGCCTTAATCTTGGTTTAAGCATGAGTTAGCATTTAATTCTTGCTGGGCATACTTCATTTTGCATGGAGGTATTGTTTTGAGATTGGAGGTTATAGGAATCCTTTTGGTAGCTTTAGAATTATTTTGGGAGGATAGGAGGACGGTTGAACTAAATGAGGTTCTACCTAAACCTTCTGGGTGGACATATGGTCAGAAGCGTTCCAGGGAACGACACTTTGGCCAGTCGTCCGATAGCCTCTATTTTCATGTTTTAGGTTTGTTTTAGTTGGATTTAGAACTAATAATAGGTCTTTTCTTAGTATTCGAGGTTATAGAACCTTAAGAGAATTTTATGGAAGAGCCTTACGACTCGAGTAAGTATAAACTCACATGGATGGTTGTTGTTAATTTTTCTGCATTACATGTCTATTTTATATTAATCAAACATGCATATTTTTCAACTCTCATGAAATACATTTTGAAACTATTGTGAATTTTTTTTGTGAAAACATATGTTAATTAACAAGATAATGATGAGACTAGTAAAACCATTCATGTAAAAGACGGATAATATTAATTACATCGTATGACATGATACATTGGTACGTGCAGGATAATGGCCATGGACTTACTATAAAGGTTAACTTTATGGTCAAATATGTGTGTGTGTGTTTTGGATCTAATGGTTTCGTGACCCGCGTAACCATTCCCAAATGGTTGGTCATTATAGGACGGACATCATTAGTGGTGTGGGCCACTTGAGGTCAGACTCGGTCGTGCCACTAGTGTTATAAACGGTAGCGTACAATAATCGGGGCACCATAATTGTATTATAAGTCTCTCGGGACAGTGGCAATCCTGCTAAGAAGGGGTAATATCTTGAGTAGACCATACAGTTGAACTATTATTGATACTCATGATTATAAGCATATATTATATCTATATTACACCTATGATAAACTGTCATATAATAATGTTGCATGTGCTTTATAAATAGCCGATTTCACCATTTAATGACGGGTACATCATGTGCCATTTATACTCACTAAGTTATCGAACTTACCCTTGTATTATTTCTTCATTTTTTTTTTCCTTATGTACAACTATGTTTTTATAGATAGTTTAGTAGAAGATGGATATCGCAAAGCATCCAGTTTTCTTGGAGTATTTGATTCGGGGAGATGCTTGAGAACTTATTGCAAGCTTAGGCAAGTGCTCATGGTAACTAGTACTTTTGAGTTATGCTGTAGACTTAAGAGCTTTGATGCATGCTTGCATATTAAGGTATATCATAGATCCCTTGTAAAGATGACTTGTGTAGTATGACTTTAGCTACTTTGATGTTCTTTGGCAGATGCTCTGGATGTAATTATTAATGTTTATAGAACTTTAATACTTTCCGTTACTTAGTATCTTCTATTTTCGAGGAGTAGAGGTCCCTGAGTCTTGTCCCGCGAAGGATAAGACTGTGAGATGAACCGTGAAGTTAATTACCAATTAATTAAATTATGGGGCATTATAGTTGGTATCAAAGCAGTTTCTCTTCGGACTATTGGAATGGATCTATTAGGTATTAGGTCATGATTTATCTGAGCATTTGGCTTCGTAAACTATAGGATATGATCTATTAGGTGCTATGAGATGATCTACCAGAGCATAGGATTGATTTAATGAATACAAGGGATACAAATTTTTGATACCTATGATCTTGAGGATGTTGGACTTGAGGATCTTAGGAATTCGATATGGTGTAGAAGTCAGGACTAGGACCGCTTTGATGATGAAACTTTGGAGATTAGGAATGATCTGCACTAAGATAGGTACATACGGTCTTAACCTTAGATCTACATTAGGACATTGGATAAGGTGGTAGTAGTTTAGGCCCTTAGTAAGGATAGGTTTGCTACTAGGTTTGACGTTTGCAGCGAGGCTCAATGTAGCACTTTGAAGTAGGGGCTGATGATCGTTGTGACTGCAAAGATGTCACCGCGACTAATATACGATGACATTGGGAGCAACAATGGTAAGGGACCATCCCAACTTGATGAAAAGGTGAGAAACGTTCTGGATGCTACCTAAGCATTGGAAACTATGGCAAGTCTTCTGGTGGAGGCTTTGGTCAACATATGAGGAGAAGGGATTCCAAGTGGAAGCAAAGGTTTCTCTTTCAAGGAGTTTTATGAGCATCATTTCTCTGTATTTAAGGGGAACCTAAACTCTGGAGAAGCAAATGATTGGCTTATAAACTTGGAGGAGCCACTACAAGCTATGGATTGCGCTGATGAGCAAAGAGTTAAGCACACGGCCTACAAGTTCTTTGGTGGAGCAAGGCCATAGTGGTACGCAAAGCGAAACTCGCTAGTGATGGAATTAGGAAGCGAGGAGGCTATTATGTGGACCTAATTCAAGGAAGAGTTCTGTCAGGAGAACTCATGGAGCTCGAGAAGGATGATACCCCAACAATCACGTTCCAACAAGAAACAAAGACGTTTGTACCATAGGTGTGGCAAGATGCATTTTGGGAAATGTAGATTGGGAAAGAATTGGTGCTATGGATGTGGCAAGGTCAGAGATTTCGTTCGAAACTGCAACCAGGCCAAAAGGAATGGTATTGGACTATTTGGAAGGAAATGATGGCAGGACATGGGATAAGCGTAACCACTAGAATTGTTAGGGCCTAGGTTACTAGATGTATACTTAGACATCAACTAGTTGTATTTTGATTTGTACTTGCACTTGACTTAGGGTTTTGGACCTAAAAGTGTAACATTAACTAAGAGTTTTGTTAATGCATGATGCTTGTTATGTTATGTTCATGTGTGATGATAAGATTCATGATTTTATTAATTGTCCATTAGAAGCATGTTAAAGCAAGATATTCTTAAACTTGAATTCTGGTAAAGGGCAATTGGTGAATCTTGTACCTTTGAATCTTGTATATATGAGCTAAGAGATTCTAGAGGATGTTTTTGTACCTGAATGGACTAAGGAGTTATCGGATACAAATGTCTATGGAGACAAAGGAGGTGGCTAGAGCTAATCTAAGGATTTTGATTGCAAGATCAATTATCATCATAACAAGGCTAATGTAGTAGCTGATGCATTAGGTAGGAAGTCGACAGTAGAGCTTGCTGCTCTTGGAATTTCCAACCTAGATGGTCGTGAAATTCGCTATGATGGGAATAAAAGTGGTAGATGAGGGTGTGCCTGCACACTTGTCTAACTTAGTGGTTGAATTGGAATTGCTTGCTAGGATTAAGGCCGCTCAGTTGGATAACCCTAAGTGCACCAAGATCAAGCAATTGCTAAAGCACAAGGGTTTGCCTTAAGGATGATGGGTTGCTCACCCATCTCCAATAAGTATGTGATGGAGGTCCACGAGTCTTGTCCTGCTAGGGATAAGGCTGGGAGACGAACCGTAAAGTTAATTACCAATTAATTAATTTTTGGGATGTTACACCCGGCCACCTTTAGGATAGCTCACATGCCACCCCCAATTCTAGTTTGGGGTCACGGTGAGTCACCCTAGCCACTTTTGAGGGTGGCAAGTTGGCCACGACCTCTATTATTATTAGTATGTTTTAAAAATTAATTTATAAGTTTTTTTTTAGTCTTATATATTTATATTTTTTGTTTTAATTTTTAATTTGGTTTTTTTAATTTTGATTTTTTCATTGGGATTATTTTTTGTTTGTTTGTTTTTTTAATTACGGGCATCATACGTAAATCTTGTTTATAAAGTTAGGGTATTTGCATCATTTCAAATTTTTTAATGAGGTTGACTATCGGAAGAAGGATTTTGGTAAGTAAATGGTAGTTTTATGTGGCGGGTAAGGGTGTCAAAAAATACCGAAAAACGGGGATCGAAATCAAAAAATTGGGGAACCGGTTGAAAAAAACCAAAAACTGGGGACCCTGGTTCTGATTCTTATTTTTGGCACCCAGTTATAACCGGGTAACCAGGTGCATATATATACAATAATATTTTATTTATATATTAATTTTTTTTTTGCTTTTTTTTTTTTTTTTAAGTTTTTAGTTTAGGTTTCACAACTTCACAACACCGCCCCTTTCTCTTCACTTCCAATTCCTATTATGCCTCCACTTCTTTCTCTTCACTTTCAATTCCAGATTTCCAGTTCAGCAGCCTCTTTCTGACTCTTTCTCTCTCTCGCTCTGTCAAACTGTCTCCTTCTCTCTCTCTCTTTTTCACTCAATCGCTCTTTTCTACACTCCAATTGAGCAATGAGCATTAGCAGCTTGGTATGGAGTTTATTGGGAGTTTTATTTATATTTGCTGATTTAGGGTGTTTATATTTGTTTGGTTGATGAGAAAGTGTAGAAAATTTGATGAAAAATTTTAGTGTTTAATTTTTGGGTGATGGGGGTAAATGATGGGTGTGGGTTTGTTAATTTGATGTTTTGGGGATTTTGAGTCGTGGGTTCCCGTTCTTCTGCTTGATTTTGTCTATCCTCTGTGTATGTTTCTTAACTTCAGGTATATATTCATCTATCCTCTATATGTGAACCTATGTTTCTATGTTTCTATATACTTAATTTTTGAGATTAATGATGTGTTTGTGTGAAGGATAGATGAAAAGATTATTAAGGTTGCGTTTGGTAGGAGAGAAATATATACCCGAAGTTAAGGATATAGAAATATAGGCTGCCCGAAATACAAATTAAAAAAAAAAATGGTTACCCGGTTCGGATAATCGGGTACAAACAGAAACCAGCCGGGTAATCGAGAACCAGTTACCCAATTCCAGTTTCCCTAGTGGTGGGGTGGTGAGGCGAGCATGGTAGTTTATGGGAGCACATTGACGAAGCATGGTAGTTTATGGGGTAAAAGGTAATTACCCTTAAAATTATTTAGGTGAGAGAAAAGGTTCAAGTGCTTTGGGGTGTGGAGAAAAAGGCTCACGTTAGAAATGGAATTTGTTTTTCACCCTGGAAAAATATTTTGGGATGTCTCACTCCTTTGTTTTTGTTAGGGAAATTATATTTATTCTCTATAATTGCCTTATTTGCATTTTAATTTTTTAGGGAAATTATTGTATTTTAATTTGGAATTTTTTATATGCATGATGGTTGTATAATTGTGAGAATTGATCTTAATGTTATATTCAATCATTATGAAATTCTTCTCTTGTCTTAGAAAGGATTTTATATTGATTGAACTCAATCTTTCATTATTTTGTGATTATATGAATGATTGTTATACAACGATTTTAATTAACATATGATCAATAGGATTTAATAGGCCATGTCTAGGGAAGGCAAATTTGTTTACACCCTAGTTTAGTGTAATTTAGGTAGAAAATTTGTGCTAACCTAAGATAAGTTATGATTATCCATTGATTTTGTGTAACTGATTAAGATATTTGATAGTCCATACCTAAGGAAGACGGATCATATTGCATCTAGAAGTTAAGCAGATGGTCCATGCCAACCAAAGATGAATTATATTTATTTTTAATTATGGTATTTTATTGATTACTCGAGTGAGGCGAGTGATAAGCGCTGAATGTTGCACATTCAAGCCCTTTAACTTGCATTTGTTAATTCCTTAGTGTTGCTATTTATTTGATTTTGTTTTGTTTTGTGTTGCAGGTCAAATACGTGAGCCTAGTTGGAAATTGGACTGAAAAGGGCAAGAAGGAACCACACTGTGCTGGCGAACGATCGCAGCACGCCTGCGATCGTGCGCCTGGTGAACGTGCGCCAAAGCTCTACGAACGTGCGCTGGGCGAACGATCACCCAGGCCTGCGAACGTGCGCACTCGGGCTTCACATAACCCTGCAGGCGCGTTGGACATCTTAAAGTGCAACCCCAAGTCTCCAAGTTGAAGTAGGAAACTAACCTACGGCCATGATTAGGGTTTTAGGGTTTCTAGGGTTTCCTAGTGTCTATAAATAGGCCTTTATACAATGTAAAAAGTACCGGTTTTCCTTAGTGCGAATTTTACATACAATTTCCTTGGAGTTCATTCGTCAGCATGAGCGGCTAAACCCCCATTGTGGGGTACCGATGTAACCCTCTCCAACACACAATGGTGATTGTATTTGATTCATTCAGTTTATATTACGTATGTTGATTGCATAACTGTGAGGATTGCAATCCTTGAATTCTGTTATTAAATATAATGCAATTGTTATTTAATTCTAAAATCAATACTTGCAAAATTCTTATCTTGTCTTAGAATTTATTTTGCATGTATTGAACTCAATCGATTTTATTTTCTGTGATCATAAAACCGATGGTTATGCAATGGTTTAATATGCATGTGATTAATAGGATTAGATAGACCATGCTTAGGGAAGACGGGTCGTGCTACGCCCTAGTTTAGAGTAGACGAACCGTGCTAACCGAAGATGGGTTATGCTATTCCATTGATCATATAAAACGTATTAAGAGATTTTATAGTTTATACCTAGGGAAGACGGGTCGTGCCGCATCATAGTTGTTAGGTGGACGATCCGTGCCAACCAAAGATAAATTATTATTATCCTTTAATATGAATTTTCGTGTCTTTATAACATATGTGATTATGAACTGCTAGAATCGAATTACGGTTACTATTGTGTACGGATTGCGGTGAAGTTGGTACCCTACTCTCTCTCTCTCTGATATCATCAAATTAATATTGCGTTTAATTTTATGCATTCTAGTTCACAACAATCAATCTTGTTTCTTAATTAGGTTAAACCTTATTCTTCGAATTTAATAGCAATCTCTACAGTCCTTGAGGTTCGACACCCTCAATATAGCCCTATCCTACGGGATTCGTCCTATTGCGAGTGGTAATTTTATTATTGATATTTTGGTCAACAAAATACCACATCAATTTTTGGCGCCGTTGCCGGGGACTGTTTAACGGTTGTTATTAAATTTTAAGGATTAAGTTTAGCGTAATCTGTTATTTGTGTTTTGTTTTCGTGTTTTTAATTTTCGTAATTCTGATTTTTTCTTTTCAAGTTTCACATTCAGTTCCATAGGGTCCATTCTGTACCTGGGAACGATCACAGCTCGTGTGCGATCGATCGCAGCCCTGCAGCAATCGTTCACCTCTTCAGTAGTGCGAACGATCACACCTCCTGGGCGATCGATCGCAGAACTCTCCTCCAGAGTGCCAAAACCTACTGAGGAAGCGAACGATCACACCTCCTGGGGCGATCGTTTGCTATCTTTCTGCAGTAGCATTCCATTGCACCACAGGGCCGTTTGTGAGCTTTTCTTTTTTTTATTTTCAAGCAATTTTTGTTTTGTTATTTTCTGTTTGGGTCTTTAGTTTCTGCTTTATTTTCAAATCTAGTTTATGTTGGGTCGTCGATCTTTGTCTTTGCCTTTAATTCCTTGTGACCCCGACATTGAACACACCCTTAGACAACTTAGAGCCGAAAGGAAAGCTAGTTTGTCTAAGGAAAACACCATTGACACCATGGCTGGCATCCCTCACGTAGCTTTACAGGATCATTACATTCCACCCACATACACTACTCCCTCATGTCTCAGGTTGCCAGCAGTTACGGCAACCCACTATGAGATCAGACCTAGCACCATACAAAGTCTACCGACTTTCCTAGGGTTTACCCATGAGAATCCTTATGAGTTCCTCAGCGAATTCCAATCAATCTGTTCCACCATTCAAATGACGGGATTCACTGAGGATGCCCTAAAGATGCGTCTGTTTGTCTTTGCCCTTAAGGAAAGAGCTAAACATTGGTTCCAGTCCTTAGAACCCAACTCTATCACTTCTTGGGATCAACTGCAACAAGTTTTTCTCAAGCAATATTTCCCCATAGGAAGGACCAATGATGCTAGGCGGGCCATCACTGGTATCACCCAGTATCAGGGTGAACCAATACATGAGACTTGGGAGAGGCTTAAAGACTTACTTAGATCATGTCCACACCATGCTGTCCCCAAATGGCAACTGGTGCAGAGTTTTTATGATGGTCTGACTGAGTCTTGCAGGAGCACGGTAGATGCATCATGTGGGGGGACATTCATGTTAAAGAGTGAAGATGAGGCATGGGGGATGATTGAAAACTTGAGTAACAACTCTCGTCAGCAGGCTTCCAATAGACGGAGAGAACCCGCACCTAAAGCCCCAAAGACGGAGAGTCTTTGTGAAGTAGGACCTCCTGCAGACATGGCCACTCAAGTAGTTGATGCCATCACCAAGAAGCTGGACCAATTGATGACTGGTTTTGCTCCTAATGCTGCTCACATCACCACCCAGCCTGAACCATGTTCATTCTGTTCTAGCACTACGTATCAGGTAAATAACTGCCCTTCTGCTGTCAATTATACTGATATTTCCAATGAACAGGTCAATGCTGCCTTCTCCCGACCGGGTAATGATCTATACTCCAACACTTACAACCCGGGGTGGAGAAACCATCCGAATTTCTCATGGAAGGGTCAAAATGCAGAGAACTCAACCCCAGTGCCACACAATCAAGCTCAGTCCAACAGACAGCCCTACAACTCGTCTTCCACATATCGACCTCCACATAAGCAATACCAGGCTGCTCCACCGCAGCGGGTAGAATCTAATGATGAGCGAATTCTGAACTTGTTGGGTGAGATGAATGGAAGATTTGGTGAGATGAATGGAAGGTTTGGCGAGATGACTGGAAAGTTTGATGAGATGTCCCACACAGTAAACTCCCACTCTCAATCCATTGCCAAATTAGAGACTCAAATGGGACAAATGGCGAACACCCTCAACAGGAGGGAAGAAGTGAAGCTTCCAAGTCAGCCAGTGATGAATCCTAAGGGGCTCTACATAGTAAATGAAGAAACCCCACATCAGCATGTGTAGTCCATCACCACATTGAGAAGTGGGAAATTGGTTGACAATCAAGTGGGAAACAAGAAGGACGTGCACACGGAGATATCAGAGACTAGGCAGAATGAGAAAGGCAAGCACGTGCTCACTGAAACGTCTACCTCAGTTGGCCCCAGTTCAGAGACATCGTATGTACCCCGAGCCCCATTCCTAGAATGGCTCAAGGCACCTTCTCACTTTGGAAAACAAGGAGAGAAGATACAAGTGATGATGGAGGTGTTCAAGCAAGTGAAGATCAATATCCCCCTCCTAGATGCCATTCAGCAAGTACCTGCATACGCCAAGTTCCTGAAAGATCTCTGTACGTAGAAGAGGAAGTCCAGGAATCACATTCCTAAGTTCAACACAACACCCCATTCCTAAGTGTTCCCTGATTCAGCACAACACCCCTCCGAAGTTCAAGGACCCCGGAGCTCCCACCATTTCATGCATCATAGGACATAAAGAGATTGACAAGGCACTCCTTAATCTAGGAGCTGGATTAAATCTACTACCGTACTCAGTGTATCAGCAACTTGGTCTAGGGGAGTTGAAACCTACCACGGTGATTCTGCAGTTAGCTGACCGGTCCATTAAGAAACCCAGGGGGATTATCGAAGATGTTATCATCAAGGTGGACAAATTCTTTTTCCCAGTGGACTTCATTGTTCTAGATACTGAACCTGTACCACATCCTGAGAGGCTGATTCCGGTCATCCTTGGGCGTCCGTTCTTAGCTGCGGCCAATGCATGTATCAACTGCCGGACTGGGGTTATGGAAATCTCCTTTGGAAATATGAAAGTGAGGTTGAACATTTTTAATGCATTCCAACACGCCCCGGATCAGAATGAGTGTTTCTTTGTGGACCACATTGAAGAGTATGTAGAAGACTCACTCCCTGGTTTCTTGGCTGATGATCCATTGGAAGCTTGCTTAGCTCACTTTGGGTTTGAAGATTTCGACACAGACCAGTACATTGACGAGGTCCATGAGTTGCTAGAGACAGAGGCCAGTGCAGACTTTCACCCATGGAGGCTGCCAAAAGAACCCCTGCCATTGACATCAAGCACTCCTCCTGTTCCCTCTCTTGAGTCCCCACCGAAGCTTGAGTTGAAGCCCCTGCCGGACAAGTTGAAGTATGCCTTCCTTGGTGCCAACGAGACTCTTCCAGTCATAATTGCTTTCGATTTACAGAAAGACCAGGAAGAAAATCTGTTAGAAGTTCTGAAAGAGCACAAAGAAGCTATTGGGTGGACTGTGGCAGACCTAAAAGGAATTGATCCGTCCATATGCATGCACCGGATCCATTTAGAAGAAGGAGCAAGACCTTCCCGTGAGGCACAACGTCGTCTGAATCAGAACATGAAAGAGGTTGTGATGAAGGAAGTGGTCAAGTTGCTTGATGCTGGCATCATTTATCCCATCTCAGACAGTAAATGGATTAGTCCCACTCAAGTTGTACCGAAGAAATCCGGACTTACAGTAGTGGAGAATGCAGCTGGAGAATTGATTCCTCAACGCACTACCACCGGATGGCGTGTCTGTATTGACTACCGGAAGCTCAACTCACACACTAGGAAGGATCACTTCCCACTCCCTTTCATTGATCAGATCCTAGAGCGTCTAGCCGGCCAGAGTTACTACTGCTTCCTTGATGGCTACTCCGGTTACAACCAGGTTGCTGTTGACCCCCAAGACCAGGAGATGACGACGTTCACCTGTCCCTTTGGCACTTTTGCTTATAGACGCATGCCCTTTGGCCTATGCAATGCACATGCCACCTTCCAGAGATGTATGATGTCCATCTTCTCTGACATGGTAGAGAAATTTTTGGAGGTATTTATAGATGACTTCTCTGTTTTTGGGTCTTCATTTGATAATTGTCTCCATAATCTTTCACTTGTGCTAAAACGTTGCATTGAGACTAACATAATTTTGAGTTGGGAGAAAAGTCACTTTATGGTGCAGGAAGGGATAGTCTTGGGGCATATAGTATTCAAGAGAGGAATTGAGGTGGATAGAGCAAAGGTTGAGCTGATTGAAAATTTGCCGTCACCTACTTCAGTGAAGCAGATCCGTTCCTTCTTAGGACATGCCGGGTTTTATCGGCGCTTCATCAAGGACTTTAGCAAGATCTCAAGGCCTTTGTGCAGTTTGCTGGCCAAGGACATTCCATTCCAATTTGATGAAGCTTGTCACGAGGCATTCCATAAGCTCCGATCTTTGCTATCCTCCGCTCCCATCATGAAGCCTCCTGACAGGTCTTTGCCATTTGAGATTATGTGTGATGCATCTGACTTTGCTGTGGGTGCAGTCTTGGGACAACGTGTAGAGAAGTTACCTCACGTCATTTACTATGCTAGCAAGACCCTGATGGATGCTCAAATCAATTACACCACAACGGAAAAAGAGTTGCTAGAGACAGCTCAGCCACTTCCAGTTCATGATTCCTTCCCGGATGAGCAACTGTTTGAAATCACTTCAAGAGAACCACCGTGGTATGCTGACATCATCAATTATTTAGCCACAGGTCAGATTCCTACTCATTGGTCTAAGCAAGACAAGGACCGCTTCTTCAAGCAAGTCCGATTCTACTTTTGGGAAGATTCGGAGTTGTTCAAGTACTGCGCCGATCATATAATCCGACGCTGCATTCCAGAGAGTGAGTTCCACAGTATCCTCACATTTTGCCATTCTCTAGCCTGTGGGGGTCACTTCAGTGCCAAGAAAACCGCAGCCAAAGTTCTACAATGTGGTTTCACTTGGCCAACTTTATTCAAGGATGCCTATGACTTTTTCCGGGCTTGTGAGAGATGTCAGCGGCTAGGAGCTATGTCCCGGAGAGATATGATGCCATTAAACCCCATCCTCATAGTTGAAATTTTTGACGTTTGGGGTATTGATTTCATGGGCCCCTTTCCACCATCTTTTGGGTATGAGTACATTTTGGTAGGGGTAGACTATGTCTCCAAATGGGTTGAAGCAGTGGCCACCAAGACCAATGATCACAAGGTGGTATGAAATTCATCCAAGCCAACATCTTCAGTAGATTTGGTACTCCTAGAGCCATCATCAGTGACGGAGGCAAGCACTTTTGCAACCGGTTTCTTAAAACCCTACTTCTCAAGTACTCTGTTACTCATAAGGTAGCCACTCCCTACCATCCTCAGACTAGTGGCCAAGTAGAAGTCTCCAACCGGGAGATCAATCATATTCTGGAGAAGACGGTTAGGCCGGACCGCAAGGATTGATCCTTGCGCCTCAATGATGCATTATGGGCCTACCGCACAGCTTACAAAATGCCGATTGGTATGTCACCATACCGGCTGGTTTATGGAAGGGCATGTCACCTCCCTGTGGAACTGGAGCACAAGACTTTGTGGGCAATCAAGCAGTTCAACTTTGATATGCAATCAGCCGGCTCCAACCGAAAGCTTCAGTTAACAGAGTTGGAAGAGCTGCGGAATGATGCGTATGACAATTCCAAAATATACAAGGAGAAGACAAAGGCTTTTCATGACCGGCACATCAGGCCTAAGACATTTGAGCCGGACCAGAAAGTATGGCTGTTCAACTCCAAACTCCGGCTCTTCCCTGGCAAGCTCCGTTCTAGATGGGATGGCCCATTCACGGTTATTTCAGTATCTTCACATGGTGCAGTTGTGTTGAGGGACCCAAAGGACGGCAATATTTTCAAGGTCAATGGTCAAAGACTGAAGCCTTACATTCAGAATCCCGAACCAGGCACAGACGTGGAATCCGTTAAGTTGACGGATCCCACTTATTCGTTTTAAGAATGCATGCAGCTAACAGGGAGGCGTTTGGGTAGTCCTGATTCTCAAACGTCTCTGTAAAGGGAAGTGGTACTGATGCCGCTCAGAGGTAAATTTTTGTTTTATTTTTTCTGTTTTTCTTTACTTTTGTTGTTTTTCATTATTGGCTTTATTTTTACGTAGTTTTGTTCTTTTATTTTTATTTTTGTTTTGGTTTAGATTTTATTTCTTCTTAAGTTTGAGTCGTGCACAACAGGAATTGGCACTGTGTATGCGAACGATCGCACCTCCTGGAGCGATCGTTCGCAGAAGTCTTCTCAATAGGTCTGTAGACACTGAGTAAGCGAACGATCGCTCAGCATTGAGCGATCGTTCTCTCGCTCGTCAGGCGCACAAGGGCGCACGTTCGTCCCCAGCTCACGGCCGCGCCTCAGCTCGAGTGCGAACGTTCGTACACTGAAGTGCGATCGTTCTCACTCGAAGGAACCTGCTTCCCGTGACCTATTTAGGTCACTTAAGCCACTCCCCCCATCACTTTCACTTACCCTACAACACCCTCCCCCACGCCGTCCCTTCCCCCACCAGCTCTGAACTCCCCAACCCACCATAAGGCACCCACCAAACCACCCCCAACCACCATAAACCACCACAAAACACACCTCACGGCCACCATCGGCCACTACATTCACTCCCCTAACCACCACCGCACCATAAACCCCACATCCATTTACACCCCAACCATCCCAACCCCAATCTCTATACACATTGGGCGAATTTTTTTTGTTGTTTTTGGCAACTACACTCCACTCATATAGAGTGTAGTCGCCCTCTGTGGTTGGTTTGCTTCTTTTTGCAGGGGGTTGGAGTTGTTTGAAGGTTAGGTTTCATAAGTGGATTTCACGGTTGCCCACCAACTGTTCGACAAAAATCCTGACCGAACTCTACAATGCCCAAAACCACTCAATTCACCTCCCAAGCGTCAAGCTCCCGTGCCCAATCCTCCCATCCAACTATTGAGCAGCGGGAGATACTATTTGAGACGGAATTCGATATCAACGGTGACTTCAAAAATTTTGAAGCCACCCAATGGGCAATCCAAGAGTTCAAGCGCCGGGGGTTGAAGAGATTGTTCAAACCCGTCACCTCCACGTCCTATACAAGGTTGGTCATCTTGTTCTATTCCAACCTTTCTCGGGATTGCAATAAGCCGGGCACACTATCTTCTATTGTCAAGGGGAAGCAAGTGGACGTGACCACCTCGGACATTGCCGCCGCGCTGCATTGCAATGATGAGCAACCACCGGCAGATGCACAACTTGAAGACCAGCCGGACGCTTTCTATGTTTCTGAGATTATTGACGACATGTGTGCCGGTCAATATGCCGATGAAAAGAGGAATGCAGGCAGCCGGTCCAAAATGCCACAACCACTCTTACTTGTGGATTATGTTCTGTACCGGAATGTGTGCCCATTGGGGCACAAGTCACAGAGGCGTGACCAATTTCTCCAAGCACTGTACGCCTTCCACAAGGGTCATTGGTATTCCATCCCATCCATCATTTGGAACCAACTTCAAAAATTTTGGGATGGGGTGATTGCGTGAAGGGCATCCACCACAAAGTCATGGGGGCTCCCATTTCCATTCCTACTCACTCACATTCTCAAGAAGAAAGGCATTAAGGGCACCCCCGAGGATGGACCGGTATCAGAACATCCGTTCTTCGGCAGGAACCAATGGAACCACAGCCAGTCTCATATGCCCAGAGAGGTTAGAGTTGAAATTCCGGCTGAAGAAGGAGGAGAAGACGCTGAGCATATGGAAGAAGATGCACCGGCACCACAGCAAGGTGGGAGTGCCAACACTGTAGTCATCAGCCGAACCGAGTATGAGCTTTTGAGTGGTGCACATCAGCGCTTGGACAAACTGGAAGAACGCTTCACCACCATCGAAGCACAGTCGGCTACCCATACTACCTTACTCCTGGGCCATTTTGGACCGACTACCACCAGCAGCAGGGGCATCATCTTCCGTCCCACCTGGGGATCAGCAGTGAGCTACTGCACCGTCTGGCTGAAGACGTTAAACTTAGCGCTCATGGGAGGCACCCCACAGTATATCCATTTTTTTTATTGTTATATTTTTTACCTTTATTTTTACTTTTATTTGTCCGTATTACTGTTGTGTTTTCTTTCAGAGACAAAAAGGGTATTACAGTTCAAGTTTGGGGGTGTGCTATGAGCCATGCCAGTCCAGACAGTTTCTAACTCCCAATCCAGGTCAGATCTTTCCATGTAATTACACATTGAGGACAATGTCTACTTTAAGTTTGGGGGTATGGGAACACAATTTCACACACCTTGTCTCGTAAAAAAAAAAAAAAAAAAAAAAAAATTTGCATGTTCATGTTGTCTTTAAATTTTGGCTAACCTAAATTTGTGATTGATTTCATCAGTGAGCTTAAAATTTTGAACACATAATCTGATGTTGGATTTTTCAGTTTGTTACTTGCCTTAGGCAATTGAGAAGTCACATGTTTGATCTGTTCTAACACAAGCACATTAGCACATGACTAGTGGGGTATGACATGTAGGTTTAATGTGTATGTTTCTGTGTTTTGGGTGACACTGGGTGACTTATTGGTTGGAGACTTTGGCATAAAATAAAATAAAATAAATTTAAAAAATTTGACCATTGATAAACTCTTCATTGAGTAACTGGGCCTCTTGCCTCAAAGCAGTAAGTGTTCACGTCAAAAGATGAGGAGCTTTGATGTGGTTAAATTTATAAAAAATAATGATAATCATTGATAAATTGTTCACTGAGTAACTGGGCCTCTTGCATCAAAGCATTGAGCGTTCACGTCAAAAGGTGAGGAGTTTTGATGTGGTTAACATTACGGCTAGTTTAGTTTCGTAGCCTTTTTGACTCGAGTTAGTAAGTCCTCAGGGGTGTCTCTACACCTAATGCCCTAAAACCATCTGGTTTGGGAGTCATTGACTCAACACTCGCTACATGGGTCAATTAGAAAGCTTAAGGGAACTAAACACAGTAGAGCTTAAAAAAAAAAAAAAAAAAACAAAAACAAAACAAAACAAAATTTTGCCATTGTTGTTCATTCTGATAGGACTTCTAGTGAATCTTGATATATAGAGACATTGCACATTGAATTTGTTTGGAAGCTTCATAATCTTGTGCTAGTTCACTTTACACTGTTTCGAGCCTGTGATGCCTTAGCTTGCCTGTTGTAAGTAATTAGACTTTAAATTCCA
This sequence comes from Carpinus fangiana, assembly GCA_006937295.1. Lineage (NCBI taxonomy): Eukaryota > Viridiplantae > Streptophyta > Magnoliopsida > Fagales > Betulaceae > Carpinus > Carpinus fangiana. Next base: position 14,482,421 of record CM017326.1, read on the forward strand.
ATTTATTGTGAAGATGGAGTTTAATCTTTTAAGCTTGCTAATGAATGAAATCATGAGTTTGAGTGTTGCTTTACTTTTTGGATAACATGAACTATGTACAATGTTTGTGGGTATCATTTCTGGAAAACCCTCACGAGACTTCACTCGTCCTCTAGGGAATTCCTAGGGGTTTAAAAGGCTTGTTGCATATGCTAAATGCAACCGTACATCCCACGAAAGCTGGATTTATCTTTTATATTGTTCATTTCATTTTCTGTTTTCTGTTGCTAAGGGACTAGCAATATGTAAGTTTGGGGGTGTGATAAGCGCTGAATGTTGCACATTCAGGCCCTTTAACTTGCATTTGTTAACACCTTAGCATTGCTATTTATTTGATTTTGTTTTATTTGGTGTTTCAGGTCAATTACAGGAGCTTAGTTGGAAATTGGGATAGAAAGGGCAAGAAAAGAACCACACTGTGCTGGCGAACGATCGCAGCACGCCTGCGATCGTGCGCCTGGAGAACGTGCGCCAAAGCTCGACGAACGTGCGCTGGGCGAACGATCGCCCAGGCTTGCGAACGTGCGCACTCGGGGTCCACTTAACCCGGCAGGCGCGTGGACAGCTTAAATGGGCATCTTCAAGTCTCCAAGTTGAAGTAGGAGACTAACCTACGGCCATGATTAGGGTTTTAGGGTTTCTAGGGTTTCCTAGTGTCTATAAATAGGCCTTTATACAATGTAAAAGGGACCGGTTTTCCTTGAGTGCGAATTTTATACAAGTTTCTTGGATTCATCAGCATGAGCGGCTAAACCCCCATTGTGGGGTACCGATGTAACCCTCTCCAACACACAATGGTGATTGTATTTGATTCATTCAGTTTATATTACGTATGTTGATTGCATAACTGTGAGGATTGCAATCCTTGAATTCTGTTATTAAATATAATGCAATTGTTATTTAATTCTAAAATCAATACTTGCAAAATTCTTATCTTGTCTTAGAATTTATTTTGCATGTATTGAACTCAATCGATTTTATTTTCTGTGATCATAAAACCGATGGTTATGCAATGGTTTAATATGCATGTGATTAATAGGATTAGATAGACCATGCTTAGGGAAGACGGGTCGTGCTACGCCCTAGTTTAGAGTAGACGAACCGTGCTAACCGAAGATGGGTTATGCTATTCCATTGATCATATAAAACATATTAAGAGATTTTATAGTTTATACCTAGGGAAGACGGGTCGTGCCGCATCATAGTTGTTAGGTGGACGATCCGTGCCAACCAAAGATAAATTATTATTATCCTTTAATATGAATTTTCGTGTCTTTATAACATATGTGATTATGAACTGCTAGAATCGAATTACGGTTACTATTGTGTACGGATTGCGGTGAAGTTGGTACCCTACTCTCTCTCTCTCTGATATCATCAAATTAATATTGCGTTTAATTTTATGCATTCTAGTTCACAACAATCAATCTTGTTTCTTAATTAGGTTAAACCTTATTCTTCGAATTTAATAGCAATCTCTACAGTCCTTGAGGTTCGACACGCTCAATATAGCCCTATCCTACGGGATTCGTCCTATTGCGAGTGGTAATTTTATTATTAATATTTTGGTCAACAAAATACCACATCAGCGAGCCCTATATCCTGAATAATATGAATTTTCATTATTAATTTATGATTGACAATTGTTATGTGGTTAGTAGTGAAATCAACCCTATATTTTCTCTCTTGTTATTACTATCTTTACTTTTACGGTCCATCTTCCTTAGGTATGGACTATCAAATTGCTTAATTAGTTACTGTAGTGACCTAAATAATTAACTAGGCTAAGATAGTTTGGTTAGAGGGTTAGTTGGACTTTTGGTCACTAGGGACAGCATGAGGGTCATTTTGGGGAATTCTGGACTTTTTGGCCGAATGCTGGTGTGGAGACCATGCGAATGCTTGCCTGCAAATAGTACACGAATGCTCGTGTAGGGATCAACTTGAGCGCGTTGACTTTTGATTGACCATTGGATATTGCCCAAGCATACGAGTGCAACCCTAAAACCTCTGGGTAAATAGTATGCGAACGCTCGGCACTGTAGTACCAAGCGCTTGCTGCACTGCAAACCTGCACCTATAGTGCCCATGACTTTTTCTACCCTATAAATACTTCCCTCCCACGCCCATACCAACACATTCTGCCTTCTGAGCCCTAGAGAAACCCTGTTTGAGTGTTTTCCTTGGTGCTCTTGGAGAGGAAGGAGGAACCGCTTGAGGATTCTCGCTATGGGAAGGTAATCATCTTTCTCTAGTATTATTCTTAAGATGTTATGCTAGCCTTATGCTACAGTAGCTTAATTGTTAGTAGGGGAAATTCACTTTACCCCATGAAGTTTGAGGTTTTCAATTTGAACCCCGATGTTTAAAAATTTGAATTGTACACCCCTAATATTTCAAAAATTTGCAATGTACACCCTAAATTACAAAATGTCGTCTAAGTAGATGGAAATGACATTACGTGCGTCTCACGTGGTATTTTTATGCTACTTCTTCAAATTTTGCATCCAACCTATCTAGTGAATGACGTAATTGCCCCTCAATAAAATCTAACGCTTATTTTGATTTTTTTCTTGTAAACCCCTTTTGGGTTTCAGAGTGAAATAGAAAAGGGGCAGCTGCTGCTCACCCGCTCTTATGCCTGAAAATTTTCGTGTACTTAGATGGAAATTAGTAACGGAGGGTGTTAATTACAAATTTTTGAAACATTAGGGGGGGTACATTACAAATTTTTAAACGTTAGGGTTCAAATTGAAAAAAATCTCAAACTTCAAGGGGTAAAGTGAATTTTCCCATTGTTAGTAATATAAGAGTATGGGTCGTGATCTTGTTATAAGCATTTCTTTTCCTTGAGATTTATCCTTGTTGCATTAAGATGTTGTTTGGGGTTAGGAAGTGTTAGAAGACCTTTTGTAGCCTTAGAACCTATTAAAAATTGCTTAGGAGATCATTGGGTCGAAATGAGGTTCTACCTGAACTCTTTGGCCATACATTCTACCTAGGGTTCGAGTGTTTGCCCAGAAGCACTTTAGGGGAATGCCATTATTGGCCCAACATTTTATTGTCCCTGTTTTTATGCTCTACATTCGTTTTCGTTTGGACTTAGGACTAATTATAGTAGGCTTTCCACAGATTTGGAGAACCCAGACCCTTTGAAGAATTTTTTGGAGAACTTGTACGATTCGGGTAAGTACAAACTCACATAATACTAGCCATTACTTTTCTCGCACTGTACAACTATTTTCTATACTAAACATGCAATTTACAACTCTCATAAAATACATTTTGTTGTACTATGAACTCTACTGATCGTACCAAATTTGGGTACTCGCAATAGAACGAACCGTTAGGTCGTATAGCGTTGCGCAAGTACCGAGATCGAACCACAGAGAACGGAGTTTTGCAATTAAAAACCAATACGACTCTTAAATTGAATATATCTTAACCTATTCCCAAAGTGAGAAATGATGTCGAACATAGAACGTGCAGAAATTAAATTTATTCTAAAAAGTGCAAATATCTGGATAACAATAACTAAGGTTTAAAGACGAACCTCATCCAATAAAAATTAGCTTAATAAATTAAACACTCATTTTCCATTTTTTTCAACACTTTAAACCCTTCAACACATTCTATTGTGGTTATTGACACAAGTCAAACCGAATAATGTGTTTACCGTTAATGAGCTACAATGAGTATTGATTATGGATAAAATCATCCACTGTATCCTTGGATCACAGTGGATATTAAATCAAAACCAATAACCCGTTGTGCTCCCGGCTTGGAACACATCACAGGATGACTATCAATGTATCAAAACGCACAACCATTCAATTATTTGTCACGAAAATTAAATGACGAGTACGAAAATTAAATGACTGAAAATAAAGCATAAAATGTAAAAGCAAGAAATATAAACTAAGGGTGAGGCTTCATCTTCAACCTTAGTTGAATATTTTAGCTACCCATTGAACAAGAAAGCATAATTAAATTAAAAGAATGCATTAAAATTAACTTTAAAGTAAAAGCTTACAAATAAAAGGGGCAGAGCATGGCCAACAGAAGCAAAATGCTCTCTAAAAATTACCCCAAAAACTAAGTGTTCGACCAAATGGACCTAGGGTCCTATTTATAGGCTAACAGGTCGCTCGAGTGCGTTCGTACGCATGCAGTGCGTTCGAACGTAATGATGAGTTGTGCGTTCGATCGCACAATGTGCGTTCGACCGCAGAAAACCATAACGGCGCAGCTTGGAAGCGATGGACTCCTAGGGCAACTGCGTGAGTTGCGGGATGACTGGGACTACGTTTGACCGTGCCCCCTGCGTAGGGGTGTAAACGAGCCGAGCCGAGCCCGAGCCTGGGCTGTTCGAGCTCGGCTCGTTTATTATTGGGCCAGGCTCGAGCTCGGGCTCGAGCTCGAGTCGAGCCTAATTTTGCTGCTCGAGCTCGGCTCGATAAGGTTGAAATCGGGCTCGAGCTCGAGCTCGAGCTCGAGTCGAAAACCTCGAGCTCGAGCTCGAGTCGAGCCCTAAGATGAGCAAACGGGTTGGATGCGCAGACGGCAGAACGAGAGAGAGAGGGGCGGAGTTGATTTTGCCTTCCTGACGGAGTTGATTGAGAGGAGAGAACTCAAAGATGAGAGATTGAGAGGAGAGAACAAGTGTTTCATATCTGGGTTTCGATCTGGGTGATTTTTTAGATGGTTTTGAAAACGAGAGAGATGAGACTGAGAGTTGATTTTTTAGATCTAGGTTTCGATCTGGGTGAGATGAGACTGAGAGAGACTGAAAGAACGAGAGAGAGTGAGAGCAACACGATTCGACGAAGATATCTGGATATCCCGGGAAGGTCCTGGAACGGCTGGAAGGAGACGGGCCAGACGGGAGAGTTTGAGTTCACGATGGGAGAGTTTGAAAATTGTTGGTGAAATTATGAAGGAGGCGCAGCTGCACAGCCAAAAGTGATAGATATTTTTGCCCTAAATTCACTTACGTGTATGGTGGAGATTGAGAAGAATCACGATGGGAGATGAATGCTCGACAGCCTGGCTTGCACTAATGGCCTAAGGCAGTAACTTCAGCTGATTCACGAATTTTAATATATATATTTTAACATATTTTAATATATATTCTTATTTAATTTTAATATATATACTTATTTAATTTATAAGTAATTATTATAATTTTTAATATATATTTATATATATACGAGCTTATACGAGCTGATTCACGAGCTTAGTCGAGTCGAGCCGAGCTTGCTTCATTTATTATTCGAGCCAGGAATAGGTGTTCACGAAGCGCTTCATTTAATATTCGAGTCGAGCTCGAGTCGAGCTTATACGAGCCGAGCCCGAACTTGCTCGCGAAGCGCTTCGCTCATTTAACACCCCTACCCCTGCGTTCGACCGTCAGTGCGTTCGAACGCACCAAGTGCGATCGAACGCACTTGGCAAGGATCCATTTCTTCCCTTAGTGTATTTTTGCTCTTTTGTGGTCAAATTTTGTTGTAAAGACCTGCACAACTCAAAACACTAAAAACACTAAAAATAATTAGATATTGACAAAGCTAAAGGCTTAACAAATATAAGTTAAAGGGGTCAAATATACACAATTTGACACTGATCATCTACCATTTGTGAAAATGTAATACTTAACAAGATAATGAGACGATGAGACTTGTAATAGCATGCAGGGAAAATACGAACAAGACTAATTGTATTGTATGACATGGTACATCGGTACATGCGAGATAATGGTCATGGGCTTACTATATATATTAAATCTATTGTCAAATGTGTCTGTGGATGTGATATATGGGCCTTGGATCTAATGATTATTTCGTGACTAGCTCAGCCTTAATGGACAAGTCACGATAGGACATACATCATTAGTAGCATGGGCCACCTGAGGTGAGCTCAGTTGGACTGCTAGTGTTATAGACGATAGCATACAATAGTCAGGGCACTGGTAGTGTATTATAGGTCTCTCGGGACAGCATAAACCCTGCTAAGAAGAAGTAATATTTCGGATAGACCATACAATTGAACTATCATTGATTCACATGATTATAGCATGTACTACACCTATACTAAATTCATGGATAACTGTCATACTTAAAACGTTGCATACTTTACCAAACGGAGCTCATCACTAAATGGCATAAGTATATGTATTTTTTTACTCACTAAGTCTTTAGGCTTGTTTATTTTCCCCAATCCATTATGTATAATTGTGTGGTTTAGCTAGCATATAGGAGGATGGCTACGGATAGCCAGTTGGCGATGGCCTAGGATCTGATTCGGGTCATTTTTGAAGACATGTACCCGGTTTGGCTTAAGTCTATGTGGAACGATGGAAGAACCACATAGGAGGAGATGATTGAGATTGCCATCATGCTAGCATTACTTAAATTTAGGCGTTGATTTTGTTATCTTATGTTGAGACAACTATCTTGGTTTGTAACCTATTTTGATGACCGATCTTTGACCAGTACACTTGGAGAATCTTTATGTTATGATGTTTTGTTGTTACTTTAGTTGTTATGATCGTGTTATTTAGCTATTGCTTTCTTATTCTTGTGGTTGAAAGTCTTCCGTTGTATTTTCTCTCTTAGGAGAGTATACTATCTATGAGTCTTGTTCTGTGAGGGACAAGGTTATGAGGCGAACTATGGAGTCAATTACCAGTTAATTGATTTCCACGTGGCATTACAGTTGATATCATAGCCTTATGCTTTGAAAACTACATGATATAGGAAGAGTAAGCCTAGGCAATGATCATACCAAAAAATATGCTAGTTAGCTTTTAGAACTTAGGTTGGTCACTTGGTTCTAACCGAGCCGGTTCTAACTTTGCTTCCCGCTGCAGAGAATCCTGCCCCGAAGAAATGTAGCTACCAGACCTAACAACCTAGAGATAGGGAATGTTGAGGACAATGTTCATTCAAAACCTATGAATGTTCCAGTCTATAAGGCAACACCCTGGAAAGGGATCAAGTGATGGACGCAATTAGCCAGTTAGTCTCGGACTTGGATCATGATCGGATGGCAAGACAGGCAGCCTCTGAACCTGGTTGTTCTTTGAAGGACTTATGTAGTCATTATTTAGATTGTTTTGACAAAATTGGCAATCATATCAGTGCAGAGAACTAGCTAAATGATATGGAGGAGATACTGACTACCCCTAGGTGTACTGGCTAGCATAATGTGGTTTATACTGCTTATAAGCTAACTGTAGAAGCTAAACATTGGTGGCAGGATGAGAAGGATGTACTCGTAGTTGAGTTGGGATCAGAGATCACCATTACTTGGGCCATCTTCAAGCACGAGTTCAATTGGCACTTCTTCCCCCAGGGCTGTGCAGAAGGTGAAAACAAGAGAATTCATGGACTTGGTCCACGAAAGAATGTCGATAATTGAGAATGCCGTAATATTTTTTCAGTTGTTAAGGTTTGGCATGCACCTCATCCCATATGAGGAGAAGAAGGCGAAGAATTTCGAGCGGGGTCTGAACACTCGTATCCTTACCATGATGACCTACTTTGACATCTATAATTTCTCCTAATTGGTAGATTGTGATTCAATCTATGAGGAAAGTTTGAAGGAGAATGTGGCAGAGTTCGCAAATCAGAAGAGGAGGGCCCACGAATTTGGTACGACGTCTAAAGGAGCCAGACCAGCTAAGAGGATGGCGGTGGGAAGTTATCCACTCCAGTGACCTCAAAGACATTCTCTGAGTGCCTTTCAGACCTAGCAAGACCAGAAGGGTTAGATGTCGGAGTTGTGCAGGAAGTGCAATAGGGTTCAATCAGGACTCTGTAGGATGGGTGTGGGGACGTTCTACCAATGTGGCCAATTCGGCCATTTCAACAAGGATTGAATGGGCAAGGCAGTTCCTCAATTAGGAAATACTCAGAGGCTTTTAGCGCCAGCATGAGTCTACTCACTTAATCCGAGAGAGATGGAAGGGGGATTGAAAGTGGTGAATAATTGCTACAGAGACAAAATAATATTGTTTCCCTCAATGTTATGAGTGTTAGGGATATGGTCAGATCAGGGCTTACTGTGGAAACCTTAAGAATGCAAAAGAAAATGCCATGAATGTATCCTTGAGTGAAATGATAATTACTTTGATATATCGAAGATTGAGGCCTATTAGCAGTCAATAGAACTCAATACATTAGGTAATCACATTTAACATTGTGGGAATATTAATTTCAAGAAGGAATCCAAATCATTTGTTAGTGAACAAAGAGATAAGGAATATTTCTTATCTCTCTAAGCGTTCTAGGGTAATAAATTTCTTTTCTCTCTAAGCGTTCTAGGGTTTCATCCCTTAGAGCCCCCCAGAGCGCCGCACTCTCAGGGGAGGAGGGACGGCTGTCGGCTGCCTCCCTCATCTCTTCGTCCCCCTTACATCAGGCACTAGCTATTTACCTGACGCCTTAGTCCCAATGCCCCTCCCTCCCCCTTCCATTGCCTCTCCGTTGTGCGGCGCTTCTCTCCACCCCGAGTGGTTGTTATTTACCTGATGTCCAAGCCCCGGCCGCCTCCGTCCTCCCTTTAGTTTTTCCTCTGGTTTGCTTTTGTTTTTCCTCGGGCCACCCCTTTTGCGAAGGTTTGCTCCTTCGGGTCGGATCTGGTGCAGGATCGGTCGGCCTTTGGACCGGTTCTTCGTTTTTCCTGCCGATCTTTGTCTGGGTTTTGAGTTATGGCCTTCACCGGTTTCGTTCTGATTCATTTTTTTTGGGGCGTTTTTTGTCTTCCTTTGTTTGGGGTTTTTTAGCCTCTGTTTTTGTTTCTCCGAGGGAGTTGCCTCCACTGCCCACCGCCCGTTGCGGGTCTTTTACGCGCCCCCTCTATGTCGTGCTACCATCGCCACCCTCCTCGGCAGTTCCCTGCTGGCTCGCGTCTGGGCCTCCCCTCGGCTATTTATGTTTATGTTTTGTTTCCATGTTTTAGATTTATATTTGTTTCTTGTTTTTTCTATTTCTGCAGCTCAGCCAATCTCCTCTGCTCCTGTTTCGCCACCCTCCGTCCACTGCCGGGCCTTTCCTCACGACCCCACCACGACGAGCCCCCAACGCCCCCTACACTGGTTGGCTTTGGCTTACACGTGATTGGCTTTTTCCCTGTATTGTTGGTTTTTTCTGATTGTATTTTGTTGCTTTCTTCTTGTATTTTTATTTTTTTTTTGCTTGTAATAAGTCTTGTCTCGATCGGCCTGCTTTGTGTGTGATGCTTGGTCCAGATCTTTGGGTTATGGATGTGAACATTATCTTGGCTTTCGGGTCGAGGAGGACAATTGTTGGTTTGGGGTTCTTAGCCCTTCATGTCAAGGAATAAGTGTTGGCCTGAGGATCTCAGCCCTCAATGTCAAGGAATAATTGCTACCTATGCATTAGTTGGTTCTGTCTTGTACAGATTTGTATTTCATTTGTTGATTAGTCATAGGTTAGCGGATCTGTTTTGAGAGTCTGAATTGTAATATGTCTTGTATGATGTTGGTATTTTTGTAGTTTAGTTACGGATATTTCCGGGTTTGCCTGTATTATAAGAGCTTTGCTCTTGATGTTTCATGAATGAGACTAAGATGATTTTCACAAGAGATAAAAAATATTTTCTTTGTTTTTGATTTAATGGGAAAGATTATCCTACAAGCTCAAGCCCGAGTGTTTTTAGTAGTTACATTGAAAACTTGTATATGTACAAGGTGAGATATAATCTTACAAAGGTACATAGGGATAATAATGAATTTAAATCAATGACTCAAGGAAAAAAGGTAATGAACAAAGTAATAGTTGGAAAAGACTTTGGTTTAACTACAGAATGATTCCATGGAAGGGTAAACATGTAATAAGAACACAATGAGGATTGATTAAATAAAAAAAAAATATTAGAGAGCAATTAAAATTGTTTTAGTGGAATTAATTATGATTAAATAGTGTCGTGTGATATGATATTGAAAGATATGTTCACAGACCTATTAAACTAATGATATTTTACCTTAGGTTCCTCTTTGAACTGATATAAATTGACTAGAAATTATATTGTTCCTCAAGTATTTATTTATTTACTATGATGTTTTATTTTAAATGAGCACTAGTTTTATTTACTAGTATTTATTTGTCCAAAAGATTTATTTAATCTTGTTGGTTAGCTGGAGAAAATGAATTAAATAGAGCACTAGCTCATGATTTAATTCCTACATGCTAATGAGTTAAAATAAGGTTTGGGCTTGTCATTTTAGTTCATTGGGCTTGTTAAATCACTTTGGGCCACATGGAATTAATTCCAAATGGCTAAAGTTAATTAAAGGAGCATTGGGCTTGAGGATAAAACCCAAGCCCAAGTGTTAAACTAAGTGGGGGTTGGCTAAGGCTAGAAGCCCTTGCCTAAACTCATGGGAGAATCATTCTCCCTTTGGCCGTGTGGTACAAGGGCAAGGGAGGTCATTTCCCTTGGCCATATACTAGATAGGCTAGGATTTGAAATCTAAGTCCCACTTTGTTTAAAACTCCTTATTCTTCTTAGTACCTAAACGAAGCAAATGGAGGCAAAATCACATCTTTAGCGTAGAGCTTGGGAAAAGGATCCTCTCCATTTCAAATTCCCTCCATTTCCTCCATATGGTGCATTTTGAAGGGTAGTTTTTCCTAGAGCTTCTGAGCTTGTGATTTTTGTGAAAGACAAAAACACAACTGCACTCTCCCTCTAGAGTATACACACAACCAAAGAAGGGGAAGTTGATTCCAAAGTTTTGCTTCAAGTTTTTCTCTTGTTCTTGAGAAAACTTTGTGAACCCACACTCACAGTCATCTTTAGTCATCAAAGAGAAGATTATATAGAGAAATCTATGCACCAACTGATGGAAGATCTTGATATTCTTGATCTACGATAAAGTGTTCAAGAGATACTTCATGAATATTATGAAAAACATAAAGATGTTCTTAAAGTTCACGAAGAACACAAAGAATGCAACGAAGGCGAGATGAGTATGGATGAATATATGAAGTTTGGAAGGATGTTGGAGATTCAATTACTTAGTTCAACACTGACAAAAGAACCAATGGATACTTCTACGACCACATGCCTAGGAGAGGTTGAATCTATATGTAAGTAACTATAACTTATATGTTTGTTTTAGATTTAAACATGTTTATCTTGATGGCAAAAGGTCTTAGGGATCGTTTTAATCTGCTGCGTAAAAAGAAAATTTTTGAAGTTTACTTTCTCAAACAATTAACTAAGCTTAGGTAGCTTAGTTAGAGGGTTAATTTAAGTGTTGGGTCACTAGGAACAACTAGGACATCATTTTGGGAATTTCAGAATTTTTGACCAGACGTACGGGGGACCACGCAGACGCACGCCTACAAATAGTACATGGATGTACGTATGGGGGATCACACAAATGTACGCCTGCAAATAGTATACAAATGTACGCATGGGGGATCACATGGACATACGCCTGCAAATAGTACGCGGACGTACACCCCAATAGTACCGTACGTACTCTACATTTCAGGATAGTTCCAGCAGCACCCACAACTTTTCCTACTCGATAAATACCCCTCCCCACTCAACCCTTAAGCCTTATTATGCCCTTATTGCCCTCTAGAATCCATGCTTGAGTGATTTGTTAAGTTGTGGGAGTTCTTGGAGAAGAAGGAGAGATTTCTTGGAGGTTTTGCTTCAAGAAGGTAATCTTCTAAGTTTAGCTTGTTCCTTACTCAGTTGTTATGTTGTTTAATTGTTTTTTATAGTTAGCTTAGTTGGTAGTTTTGAGCTTCTAGTTATGTTGTTGCTCTTAATCTTGGTTTATGCATGGGTTAATGTTTAGTTCTTGTTGGGCATATTTCATTTCGTATGGAGATGCTATTTTGGATTAGGGATATGTTAGGAATCCTATAAGTAGCCTTAGAACCAGTTTAGAAGGATAGGAAGACATTTGGAACAAATGAGGTTTTACATGAACCTTCTGGCCGAATATACGGCCATGAGCCTGGACATACGACCCAATGCGTTCCAAGGAGCGCCACTTTGGCTAGTCGTCCAATAACTTCTATTTTTATGTTCTAGGTTCGTTTTAGATCGGGTTTAGAACTAATGATAAGCATTTTCTCAGTATTCCAGGTTATAGAACCTCAAGGAGATTTTATGGAGGAGTCTTACGACCTGGGTAAGTACAAACTCACATGAATACTTGTTACTTTTCACGCATTACACAATTGTTTTATATATATTAAACATGAATATCTCGCAACTCCAATGAAATACATTTTGAACTGCTGTGAACTTTCTTTTGCGAAAGTGTATGTTGATTGACAAGATAATAATGAGGCTTGTAAAACTGTGTATGTAAAAGACGGATCAGATTAATTGCATCGTATGACATAGTACACTAATACGTGCAGGATAACGACTATGGACTTACTATACAGGTTAACTTTATGGTCAAGTGAGTGTGTGTGGGCCTTAGATCCAGTGGTATTCGTGACCGGCCCAGCAATTGCCAATGGTTGGTCATTATAGGATGTACATTACTAATAGTGTGGGCTACCCGAGGTCGGATTGCTAGTGGTGGACTGTAGCGTACAATGGTCAAGGCACTGGCATCGTATTACAAGTCCCTTGGGACAACGCCAACCCTACTGAGAATGTGTAATATTTCGAGTAGACCATACTGTTGAACTATAACATGATTCTTATATTACAACATAAATTATATCTATATTGCGTTCTTGATAAATTGTCATCTCATACTATTCCATATGCTTTATAAACAAAAGTTTACCATTTAATGACGGGTATGTTATGTGCATTTTTACTTACTAAGTCGTTAAACTTACCCTTGTATTCTTTTCTTTTTTTCTCCATATGTACAACAATGTTGTTATAGATAGTTTAGCAGAAGATGGATACCGCGAAGCATCCGGTTATTGTGGATGACTTAATCCGAGTGACGCTTGAGGACTTATTGCGAAATTAGGCGGATGCTTATGGTAACTAGTATGTTTGGGTTATGTTGTAGACTTAAGAGCTCTTATACATGCTTATATATTAAGGTATAACATGGATCCCTTGTAAAGATGAATTGTACATTATGATTTCAGCTACTTTGATGTTCCTTGGTAGATGATGTTTTGATTGTAATGATTAATGTTTATAAAATCTAGATGTTTCTGCTGCTTAGTATCTACTGTTTTCAAGGAGTAGAGATCTCTGAATCTTGTTCCTCGTGAAATAAGGACGGGAGACGAACTATAAAGTTAATTACTAGTTAATTAATTTTCGAGGCGTTACACATAGATCCCAACATAAGGTTGCCAGTTGCCACCCACTTAAGTATTAAACCTAGAGTCCCTTTATGGGTTAGCTTTATTAGCTTATGGGTAGTATATTGAACCCTTGAACATCATGGGTTGTTATGAGAGTTGAGTGCCTAAGTAAAATTAGGCCTTATGGCTTATCTAGAGCTAAAATTGAGTTATAAGTTGTGCTTAATTGTGACATGCAATGCAGTTTTTTAGTGTCAAGCTTGAGTTGAGAGTAATTTTGAAGATAATTGTAAGTATATTTCTTAGTAGGCAAAATAATAGAATTTTAATTGTTTTCATGGCATAATATAAATGTTTCAATGATTTCAATTGTGTTAAGTTATACTTTACAAATTGTTTTGATGAAATGTCATCAAAATGTTGCATGGTTACTTTACTTCTATGGGATGTGATGCAAATGATACACAAGCATGTGCTTTGAAATGTGAATTCATATGTTTAGGTCTCACGTGCTTTAAACGTGAAAAGTGGGGCGTAGATTGTGGGTTTCAAACATGGAGATGGGGATTTTTTTTTTCTTTGTAAAAAAAAAAAAAAAAAAATCATTTCCTATCATTTGTGGACCTTGATTTCCGAAAAATCTAATCATTAGCTTTTTTAGATTTATGCAAAGAAAACCCACCAAAAATAATTACCACCCAAAACATGAAATTCAATTTAATTCACCTTTCCAAACATCCATCTCAATTTTGCGTACAAACTAATTTCAAATCTTTTTTATTTTTTTCCTTCTGTATTCATAATTTTTGTTAGAACACAGTTTTCCGAGGATGACGTGGCTTGCTCCTATTCGTTGGAATGTTGGAAACGTAGTTGATGTATTTAGTGTATGGGTAGTCCTAATTGCAAAAGAGGAAAATAGGATAGGAGCGGCCGGTGGTGTCTCGGCGATAGGAGCTCCGATGCCTAAGTCAGTATGTGAACTTCAGAGATAATTAAATAACTTGGAGAAGACAAATGAACTGGGAGAAGAATTGTATACCTTGGCAATGGGGGCGGAGTTCTCCTTTTATAGGGACACGGTGACGTCATCATAGTCGGCAGGAGGAATCTTCGGCATGGCCGAGGTTTTGGTGATGTATGATCAGACAACTGAATGAATCCTCGGATACCCCCGAGGATTCAATAACGAACTTGACCTTCGGACACGGCAGGGGACTCAACAACAGACCTTATTGTTGGGAAGGCCGAAGATTTTGATAATCGGGAACAACATCTACATGAGCTGGATGATAAATGCTTTGTTCGGGCCTTTACTTGGACTTGACTTCTGGATGGGCCACGGGGCCCATACGTATAAATTGAGATCCTACAATTTTGAAAACAATAAAAAAAAAAATCACGCACACTCAAACGAGCCCTAATTGCTTAAAGGGGTTTCTATCTGCTGTGCTTCATTGGAGTGGAAGAAAAAGAAAGAAAAAAAGAAAAATGACGGAGAAAGAGATTTTGTGAATAGAGAAAATATCATCAATCTAAATTTAGGAAAACATTAAAAAACTAGATGATAGTTTGACAAAAATATAAAAAAATCAGTGAAGGATTTGAGAAATTTTTTTTTTTTTTTAAAAAAAGCAAAGAGAATTTACTTTTATTTTATTTATAAAGTGGCAATATATTATTGTTAAGAGAATTACCTTTTTGACACTCGTCCATGTTGCTACAAATGGTCAACGTGCAAGTTGTATTCTACACTGCACACCAATCCCTAACTGAGGATATTCCCTTGCCAGACAGATACGTTGTGGAGTTATATAGTCGGCCGTCCATGTCACTCCTATTTTAAATAAGATATTGAAAAACAATTCATGTAACTCTCTTAATTTTTTTACCTTTTTAAATTTAATTTATTTAATTTTTAGTTATAGTGGATGTGTATTTTTATCTTTTTATTTTTGAGGAAACAAAAATACCCATCAAATATAACTAACTAGATATTATCATATTCAAATGGAATGCAACAAATCTTAATTCAAATTATTGTGGGTGACCAATCTCCCTTATGAGCCGGAGGGGTAACTCCCTCACTTGTTTAATTTTGATTTTCTTTTATATTTTTGAATGTTTATGTATTTTATTATAAATTTAATAAAAATTTAAATTCATTTAATAACTAGTTTATTTATTTATTATTATTATTATTATACCATCTCGCTTGTTTTGGAAAGAAGGAGAAATGAAAAATGTGATTTAAAAAACTAAGAAGTAAATTACAATCCCCCAAAATAGTTGATGACGTATAATCTCAAATTGTGTATAACTTCAGTCAAGTCGTATTATAAATCGGATATTTTACACCCTCAAATATAAAGCACTCTCAAAATATGAAGTAAATACTTAAGTTTAAAATATCCAAAAATAATATAACCTTTTACCCATCAAATAATTTTATTTATTTTGATAAAATACCTCATAAATAAATACTCATAGTTAAAATCACCAGAACCACTCTCTTGAATGGTTTTGAAAACTTTGATGTCAGGCCTCCAAGGTAAATGAAAAATTTGGTAGTGGTTGCAACTATGATTCTTTCTTATTTAAATAAATTAGATAATATCTGATTAATTATATTTAATGATATTTTTATTCCGTTAAAAATAAAAAAATAAAAATACTCTTCTGCTTTTTGTGGGCATTGGTGTTGCTTGAGTTAAAATGAATAAAAAAAATTCATAAATTTAATTTGAATTAAAAATTCGATATTTTATTCTCTAATCTATTTTGTGTTTGCTTTGTCAAAATTTCTATGGCTGAAATTTTCGGAGTTCGTTCCCTCTCTTTTTTATATTTTTGTACGTTGTTCCCTCTTATTTTATTTATTTTTTTAAAGTCCTCGTGTTTCACTCATTTTACCCAAATGTTTGCGTTCTGTCAACGGAACTCCCACGTCTCTTCCATATGCTCCACTCCCTTCAAATCAACACCTCTTCGCTTTCTATTAATCTTTTGAAATTGAGTCAAAGTAGCTTATTTTATTTTTCTTTTCATTCCCAGTCCAAATCCATCTTTTTTAATCTGAAAACAAGCCTAACTATCTTCTGAGAACTTCACATGGAGAAAAACCAAGAAATTGCACTGACCCAGATGAGGATATCAGTTGAGAAGCTCGGGTCTTGCACGGAGGTAAACCGATCTGTACCTTTTTCAAACACCGCACCAGTGTATTTGATTGGGTTAAGGTTTTATTTCATGGGTTTGTCTTTGCAGGGGCATGGCGACCCGACGCTCATGAGGTTCTTGATTGCAAGGTCGATGGACCCAGACAAAGCAGCAAAGATGTTTGCCCAGTGGCTGAAGTGGAGGGCTGCAATGGTGCCAAATGGGTTCATATCCGAATCCGAAATTCCAGATGAACTGGAACCCAGAAAGATTTATCTTCAGGGTTTATCAAAGGATGGATACCCGGTGATGATTGTCAAAGCAAGCAAGCATTTCCCGTCTAAGGATCCTGTCCAATTCAAAAGTAATTAGCTAAAGCTTACTTTTTTTTTTATTTTTTTTTATTATTATTATTATAATTGAGTTGGTTTTTATTTTATTTTGGCAAAATTATATTTAATATCTTTTGTCAATTTTAATTGCCTTGATTCTTGTTTAGTCGGTGCCTTGATGCCTTTTGGTCTTAATATGTCCCATCTATGGGACATTATGTGCCATTAGAGAAAAGTTCCAGCATAAAAGCTTGATGTGAGTTTGACAGGTTGGACTTTATCACTTGGTTTGGCCTTCTAGACTTATGGTATTGGCACCATATGAACGTTTTTTTTATTGAGGTGTGTTGGCGTTTCATTATTAGATAATTTCTTCCTGGGGTAGTTATGCATTCATGGGCTTTAGGTTTATGTCCCCAGAAGTGAATTATGTTGTTACAGTCAGTCATTTAAGCCTCTTCTCAAACATTGTTTCGTTTTGAAAAGGTTAGGAGCACTGAATCCATCAATATAAAAATGTGGCAGTCGCCACTGACAAGGAAAAGTTCCTATCAGATGGTTAGGGATTTGGTATGAAAGATTAATCAGAAGATTGGACCAATTATTTGAAGGTGTGGTGGGCCTGATGGTGGTGCCCATTGCATAGGCATATGCGACTTTTTGTAGTATGCATGTGTTGCTTTCTCTTTAGAATCATTAAATCGTCTTCGTTTTTTTTTTTTTTTTTTTTGAATTACTATTTATGTGAACAGAGTGACCTTGTTTATCAATTCTAAACAAAATCAACTAAAGATGGAAAGACTAAATAAAATTGACAAAGTCCTAATCTTTATGGAAATTATTGATGCTAAGATTAATGCTATATAAGGAAGAAAATTGGTTGGGATTGTGATCAATTAGGGAAAAGGTCCCATATGTGCATTGCCATCCAAATCTACAAGAAATCAAATGATATTGTGTATCAGGAATTTTGCACATTTATTTTTGGTCGATTGCTTGGTTTCCGCACATTCTTATGCCTTTCTCTTTATCGTGATCACACTCCCTTTTGCACGGGAGTGCAACTGGTCGGTTCTACCAAGATTCTAGCATTGACTGGTCGCAATCCCTGTTTGAACAAAATGCAGCTGGTTGAGTCAACTAGGCTTCGTGAAAGTCCCCGTTTGCACTCATTCAAACGTCATGTGATCAGGCTATTCGCCCCTTATTTTTGAATGTACTGACGAACTGGTGCGATTGGGCCATTTTGCCTCAACTTGAAATCCGTCTTACGTCAGAAACCCCACTCGGAAAAAACTCGTTAACAGCCTAGAATCCGTTTAACATCAGAAATCCCCACTTGAAAAAACTCGTCCTCGAGTTTTCGTTTGGATATGGTGTCTCCTCGGGGGTTGATACTTGAACCAAGAGTAGCCATTTTCCTCCATTTCATGGACAAGCTACACTTGTTGAAGAGGTGGAGGGTGATGTTCAACTATCCCTATGTCGACCACACCTTTTTGAAAGGGTCTCGATTCTCCTCCGTCACATTGACTAAATTGACAAGTTGCAATTGGGGTTGAGGAGGTGGCGGGTGATCTTCAATTGGCTCGGTTGATGGATCAAAAGGCTGTGGCTGCTGAGGGTGTTTTTCTTTTGGTAGTTTAGCCTCTACATCATCCTTGTTGTGATTGAATTTCTCTTTGTAGGTTGGTTGCCGATATAGATGTTTCGGATTACAATTATGGACTGTTTGAACACGAATTTCATCGTTGATTAGAAACCTGTCAACACTGCGAGACTGAAATGGGTTTCTCTGTTAGTCTAACAATAGCGTCCTGGAGTTTGTGCAACTCTTGTTGTTTGCGCCGTGTTTGCCAGCACTCACGGTACACCAAAAATTTGGCTCTCGAAAGTGCCTCTCCCTTACAAGCGACGTTGTTAGAGATATTGTTACCGTTGCGCTGATCGGTCATCAATCAAGATAAAGCCTACTCTAGTAGCACTTGACATAGTGGAAGCAAATGGAAAAAGAAATAAGTTTGACAAGTTCGACAAGTTCAATTCTATAAACTAACAAGCTAACAAATAGCTTAGAAAAAAGCAAAGGAAACCGAATTATTTTCACTAATATTCAAAATTCATTCTCAAAAGCTGATTTGCAATACATCCATTAGTCTTCTTATAACATCAACCTAAAGCACTTAAGGATGGAAACTAAAACCTAAAGAGTAAGTAAATCATCTAAAAAGGAAAACATTACAAAAGATTAAATCTTAAAAGGCAATAAAATCAACTAAAGATGGAAATGCATGTGGTTTATTAGTGATTATATCAATAATATTGTAATATAAATAGGAAAAAGAATCTTGATTTTCTTAGTGAATGAGGGTAAGCAATTCCAATGGCTGATTCGTTCCCAAGGGGTAACTCAATCGGCTGTGGACTGCACCTCATGAAGCGAAGGTCATATGAATCTCTTCTCCCTCTTTCCTTGTGTGGACATGTCAAAAAAAAAAAAAAAAAAAATTCCAATGGCTGATTCACATGCATGAAAGTTCTTTCTCTGTTTTGTTCCTGACAATGCTGCTTCTATGCCATGGTTCAACCACTTATTATTGTTCAAGGAAGTGATCATGTCGGCAAATTCCTTTCAATCAGTATTCTTTCTATCCCCGTATCATTTAAAACAATTTTCTGTATTTAATTTCCCTGATGTCGGTCAAATGACTCCTGCACATGATGTGAGGTCAGCTTTAACAGGGATGTATCTTGTCTCTCACTTGGATTAGTTTTTAAAGCTTCCTATCTGTGGAGTGTGGATAACCTTGGTCTTGTATATATATATATATATATTCCTAGAGGTGGCCAGTTTCTCAATGGTTGATCAAATTCCAAAATCAAGCCACATGTAACAACTTTATGAACATGGCAGACAATTTCTTTGCTTTGGCATTAAATTATTTTGAAGACTTCTCAGCTCCCCCAAACCCCATCTCTAAATAACATATAATTTAGGATTATTATCAACTGGATGTTGGGGACTGATGGGTAGAATCTCCAGAATACAGCCTTGATAAACCAGTCATAGTTGAAATATTGATGGGATGACTTTAAAATACATTTCATTGTACTAATAAGCAGATGGCTACAAAAGTTAATAAAACAACTGGATTTCTCCTCTTTTGTTTACTTACAACAGTTTGCTAATAAATCCCTGATTCACTTTGTTTTGTTTCTTTGTGCAGAATTTGTGGTTCATCTGCTAGACAAAACGATTGCAAGGTACCCATTTATTTATCTAATACTGATATGTGTTTAGAAATCAGGTGAAAGGGTAAATTTTGAAAGTTGGGCCATTGAGGTAGGATAATAGGTAGCAATAATTTTTTCTTTTCTTTTCACTTTCTTTCTTTGTGTTTTTTTATTTTTATTTTTTAATTTTTTTTATTGGTAAATTCCACAAGCACTCTCCAACACTTAACCACACACAACATTCTGGTGCTATTTGAGCTAGAGTTTATTGGCGATAACAGGGATAGTTGTTATGAGCACAATCATGATTTTAAGGCCAAAACTTTTTATAAATTTTTCATAGATTTTATTATCATTATAGAGAGTAATTTATGTTTTTGATATGTAATTGGCCCCAAGAGAGGAGAAAGGGAGGTTCGAATTAGTGGCTTCCACTTTCATGAGGCTTGGTCTTTATCCGATTGAGGTATCTCTTGGGGTATCGACATAAAGATTAAATTGAAAGGGATTGTAGCTAAGAAAGAGATAAGAGTCAATGCTTGGTGTAAATGTTTGATTGTTTGTTTGTTTATTTTTTATTTTTTTAATATTACTTTAAACATGGTCTATATCTGTTTATAAGAGAGGAAAAGATCCATGTTTTGCTAAGTTGCACACGCTGCTAAAGTAGTATTGTAAGTGTGCAAGACGTTGGATATACCAGAACAACTTCAGAAAGGGCAGGACAAGGAAATTTTAGTTCACTCATTGGAAAGTACAACACATCAGACCATGGTGGGAAATGTTGTCATGGCATTGCACAAAATCCCGTGGATTCTGCCTAAGATCCAGGAGTAGTGTTGTGTTAGAGGTCAAGTACAAGTTGTAGCTGTTGTACAGGGTGGCGGTGTGACAGATTTACGATGGAATTGCAAGCTCAGAAGCTTAGATGCAGGGCAGAAGCTCAAAACTAGGGTGTCAAAGGGTGAAGCGGCAAATGAGTATGCGTAAGAGTGTTCTACAAGGCTTTGGAAGACTTGAGAATAAGATGGTGCTTTTAAGGTTGAGAGTGAGGTGGAATGATCATAAGAAGACAATGGGTTATTTGGCATTCATCCAATTCCTTAAAGACTTATGCATTTTATGTTGTGGATGGGTGTGTTGCAATTGGCCTGGGCGTTTGTAAATGGGCAAGATGTAATAATGGGCTGATGCATATGTTAGTTTGTTAGAATGGTTTTTAGCTTTTTAGTATAAGAAGGCCAAATGTGGAATTGTAAACTTTGTCCAGACTCATTAGAAGCAATTGAGTTTTCTTTCTTGGAGATTAGGTTGTCCTTGAAACAACCCATCAACTATTTAGCCCGCAAGGGTTAGCTCAAATGGTTGATTGTTTGGTCTAATAATACTATGAGGTTAGCTGATCGAGTCTTCTCAATTACTTGACACACCTTTTTTACGGGTGGGATTGAGGGGCACTAACATGAAGGGGTTCCTCGTCATGAAAAAAAAAAAAAAAACCCCCCCTCCAATTTCATCGTTCATCCCTACAAATTTGTCAATTACAATTCATCACCATCCAATTACATAAAAAATAAAATGTTCATTACACATATTGGGTCCTTTTTTAGTAGGAAAAATATGAGTTTGTATATCTAGAAGGAGGATATAATTATAGGGGTTAGCAAAATTAGATTCTTAAAGCTTGGGCTTTGACCTAACATTCTTGTTATCCAAATATGCAGTATTGGCATGTCCAAGGACTGCCAAGTTCATATTAGTATTTATGTCCTGGCAACTTGAGTGTTTTCTTTAGAAGAAATTGTTGGATGGGATACTTAAATGTTTCTTACATTCCATTCCCTGTTAGAAATTATCCCAGATAAAAAGTAGTCCGATGATGTCAAAATCCAAGGATAGAAACATCACCAACCTGAATGTAACTAAATGCAAAATTTTGAAGAGCCTGAAATCAACGTCTCTGCTTGAGAGAGAGAGAGTCCATGCTGGGGAGGAGATTTGAAATTTATATAATCAATTTTGATGTTAATTATAAAATGACATTTACTTATTGTTACTAGTATGTTCAATATCCTTGGAATGTAAAATAACTAGTAAAGGTTGAAGGGAGCTTGTGATAAATTTTTGAATGTAAGTTTGGTGCATTTACCTATTTTTCAGATACATTAGGTATATCTTTCTTGTTCTGAATGTAACTTTAATCCCCCCTCCCTCCTCTCTCTCTCTCTCTCTATCTATCTATCTTTTCCATATTCAGAGAAGCTCCTAAAATCCTATAGAATTTGAGAATAGTGCACTTCTTTTTAATATTCCCTTTCTATTTCCAGAGATAGAGAATAGCATTTCATGTGGTATTTCTTTTTTCTGTTTCAGTTCTTTCAAAGGAAGAGAAATTGGAAATGAAAAGTTGATTGGCATTCTTGACCTACAACATATTACTTATAGGAACATTGATGCAAGAGGATTAATTACTGGGTTTCAATTTTTACAGGTGATTGTAGTTTTCTTTTTATGAGTTTTCTATGTGGTAACATATAAGAGGCAGAGAACAAAGAAAGTGCAAAAAACAGTAAGGAAAGGGGGTGGGGGACTCTTCTTGCTTTCGTTGTTTTAGTTCTTGGCTGTTATCATTTACCTTCTCCTTGCTTTGAAAAGTGTAGTTGTGTCTCTGTTTTCTCTTTTCTGCACCAGCATGCTGTCATATCCTGTTTCTTTTCACCAGATTTGTCCTTTTAGCAATTTTTTTAAAAAAATATTATTTATAAATTTTCCCCTATCTCATCTACTACCTCCAAGAAGTAGACTATATCTAGGCCAAAATTTTTAACAGCCACCTTCGGCTTCGTCATGTACTTTGGTTGTAAGACACGCTGGAATAGACAAATTCTTGCAGCTTTTAAAAGTCTCGGGTCCGTTAAAGGAATTACCAAAAAAAAAAAATTATACCATCTGGTCAAGGTCTCCATGCATAATGGAAAAAGCATGCCTTAAATGCCTCTGATATGTTAAGGGTATTACATGACAGAATTAAAATCTTATTTAGATGCTGCATGATTCAACTTCAATGCATTATTTTGTTGATAATCTCATTCTTCCTCGCTTCCTTTTGTGTAGGCTTACTACCCTGAACGTTTAGCAAAGTGCTTCATCCTACACATGCCACGATTCTTTGTGAGTGTTTGGAGAATGGTTTCTAGATTCCTTGAGAAGGCTACTCTGGAAAAGGTATCTGACACGGATATCCCGACTATGTATATAAGAGTTGAATTTTTTTGATACATACATTTACTTGCATAAAGTTATGGATACAGAAAAGATAATCTAAATTTTTTGACTCAATCCTGTTATGTGAAATATTTGTTTAAATTGCTGGAATCTGTTGCACACTCCAAATTTTTCTAAAATGCATGGGATATTTTTTTACCTAGTTCTGTTTCTAATCAGTACATACTGTTTTGGATCATATACAGAACCAAATTATATTAACTTTTCACAAAGCATTTAGCCAATTTTGTCAAAATCAAGATAGGTGTTGTGGCCTTTGAAGATAGAACATATACCTCTCTAATACTGCACAATGAGGGTTCACTACAAGGCTGGTGATAGATCCATGCATATATTTTTGAAAAGATATTTGACAGAAGTTGCCAAACTCCTTTTATAAATAATTTTCCAATTCAATTTGGGATGATGATGCAGATTGTGATTGTGACCAATGAGGACGAAAGGCAAGATTTCATAAAGCAAGTTGGCGAGGAAGTCTTGCCAGAAGAATATGGAGGGCAAGCAAAGGTTGTAGCACTTCAGGATGTTGTACTTGCCCCGTTGGAGGGTTGATTCCATATCTCCCATTGGGGGGTTGATTCCACAGATATGGATGTAGGTTGCTGCCATTGCAATCCCAACTCCAAGAGATATCATTTTATGTGATACTATTATCAACCTATTCTCTCTTGGTTATATAAACAGCTTTGGCAATTATACATATATATATATATATATGATCACCTCTTACATTTTCCTAATAAACTTTTGTTTATATCCTATTCAAGCAAAATGATTTTAGCCTGATGTTGTGAAGGGTCGATTGGCTGCATAAAATATGTTTGGCTAGACCTTGTAAATATTTTATATTTTGAATATATTATTATTATTTATTTATTTATTTTTTCGATTTTGACTATGACATGAATTTCAGCCATTTGGTGGAAGTTTAGTTAAAGATTTTAAATGGAACGAGTGTCACATCGTTAAAAAGTTCACGCGTCAGAAAAAGATTATAATGGTTTCTACAAGTGCGGAGAACCGGAGGTAATGAAGTACAAGCTTTAGTTTTATTTTTTATTATTTATTTATTTATTTTTCTTAAAAAAAAAAATGTAATCACCCATGGAACTTGATCAAATTTGATTCTGAAAAAATTATTTCTCCAAAAGCAATCGAAACATGTATAGTTAATAAAATTTTATAAGCGATATATGCATTTAAAAATCAAATATTTTTATATAATTTAATATGTCAATCAGAACACTTCTATTTGTAAACTTTCGTATAAAACCTTCTTCTTATTACTTATTTTTTTTAAAACAAGAGATTCCTTGTATAATAATAAAACCAGAGTTTGAGAAAAACTCTGCGGAACAAGAGCAAAAGCTCTAAGAAACAAGAGCCAGTTGCTCTAAAGAAATAATAGAAATTATACAAAAAGGATTCTCCTCCATCCGAACTCTATTCTGTGAATTTTGGAGAGCATTTTTAGCCAATAAATGTGCCGCCGAATTAGCTTCTCTCTTCACATGACTAGCCACCCAACTCCTCCATGTGCAAAGAACACTTCTTGCATCCTCCACAATCTGCCCATAAGGGCTCAACTTTAGGCTTGTATTTTGTAAAGCTTGGATTACTTGAAGAGAATCCCCTTCCACAATTACATCCGGCAATCCCAAATCACGACAAAATTCTGCAGCCAACATAGCTCCCATCGCCTCCGCATGCACTGGTTTTGGGAGTCCATGAACTCTCATTCTTTGGGCAGCAATCACAAAACCAGAGTGATCTCTCACAACAATTCCGCAGCCCATATAGTTTGTACATAAGTCTAATGCCATGTCCCAATTTGCTTTATAACAACCAACTACGGGTGAAGCCCATTGCATTGGTGCTTGAATTCTCACCTGACCCATCCCTTGGACTACCTCTCTAGCTGCCAATGTCATCTGCATATCTCTTACTTCCTGCACAACCCGGTTTGGGTGCTTAAAAGGACCTCCATAAACCACAGAATTCCTCCTCGCCCAGATCATCTTTGCAGCAATAGCAAAAAAATTTAACTCCTCCCTACTACATCTATTTATCATGGCATCCTCAACTTCTATAAACGAGGAGAAAGCTCCTGTAGCTTTTTGAATGCTAATTGCACAAATCCCCCAAACATCCACTGTTGATGGGCACTCCCACAAAATATGCAACGCATACTCACATTCCTTCATGCAGAAAATACAAAGATCTTCTTTTACTACTCCCCTCTTAAAAAGATTGTCTTTAGTAGGAAGAATGTTTGAACAAGCCCTCCACATAAATACCTTAACCGCATTTGGTACCTTTAAATTCCAAACAACCTTCCAAAGGGGAGTATATCCAGACCTGCTTGACCCTTCCCTCTTTTTCCTTGCCTGTCTATCCATCTCTATATGGTAAGCACTACGGACAGAAAAACTTCCATTTTTGGTGGCTCTCCATATCAAAACATTAGGCCGGTGATATCTGCTCATAGGTAGGCTACAAATTAGGTTTGCCTCGTCAACTAAAAATATATCCTAAATCAGATTTTTATTCCAACCCCCTATATCCCAATCAATGATAGCTTCAACCTTCGTCTCCTTTGGTAACCTTGTGCACACCAATTGAACCTTATAGGAACTTGGACTAGGAAGCCATTGTTAGATGTAGAACGACGTATCACTTGATTCAAGAACTTGAAACAATAAAACTTAAAAGTGGAAACTTTCTGAATCGTAGCTATCCCTAGGTTTTTCTCTCTAGGAGAAAACCTAAAGAGAAAAAACTTGTGGGGAGGAGGGAGCTCCCTCCTCTTTTCCCCTCCCCCCTACTCCCTTCTTCTTTCCTACCCCTCCCTTTTTTTTTTTTTTTTTTTCCAGTTTATTTTTTTGGCTTTTCCGACTAGTCCAATTGTTCCAGTCATTCATTTGCTTATGCTGCTTTGCCTCCGTCTGCCCTCTACCGTACTGCACCTCTCTTTGCCTTCCCGAAATCGGTTGAGCTTTAGATCTGGTCTTCAAATCTATATCTAGTCTCCTCAACTGATTTTGCTCAGCCACTCGTAGACCCACTGTACTCCCTTGCTTTTCAGTTGCCCATCAGCGCAAAATGGCTCCATCTCGTCCACCATGTGCCAGCCAGTGCACTTCGCTTCCCTTGCCCTGGCTGTCGTAGCTGTTTGCTGGATTTTTTATTTTGTTTTGTGAAGGTTTTTATCCTAGCCATTAGGTTAAGGAGAATAAGTTTTGGTGTTAGGATTTTACTCCCATAGCCAAGAAAATAAAAGTTGGGGATATGGGCTACCTATGTATTAAATTGTGTCTGTTTTGAGCAAATATGTTCTATAACTAAAGTTTGGACATAAGTTAACGAACGTTGAAATCATAGATAGGACTTGATTGTAAGATTTTTATGTTTGTCTCTATGACATTGTAATCTCATATCTTCGGCTATAATTTATTAGATGTAAAAGCTTTATACTCTTTGTTGGGAGATTAAAGCGGTTACAGAGTTTTTACTGTAACGCCCCCTAAATTAGCCTCAGCTAATCCGCTGGAGCCATTGGCAATTTACTCATTTAAGCCAATCTTGTGACTAAACGGGAAATCACCCTTCTGAAAACGTCAGAGTAAATGCAAGGAAGGTGAATAAATCTGAGTTATTATAATTCATCAAGTAAGAACATGGAGCTGCTAAATAATAAAGACAAACCTGTAATCATAAGTAAAGCCTAATTAGTCAGGCAGTAGCATCTCTTGCCACTTCCATAGCAATAAATCAGGTTACCTAGACAATAATGACCGCGTAAGTTTAACGACTTAGTAAGTAAACCTTAAAACATAGGTATGACATGAGCCCGATTTATGAAAGTAAACGTGCATTTGAGTAATAACCAAAAGAGGGGTGTTACCTTCGTTAATACACAATTCAACAGGTTTTAGGGTTTTTCAAAACTCATGGTGTAGTATCGGTGATAACTACCAAACATTTTAATGCAGAAAAGGCTAATGCACTATAGATCATAACTCCTATATATGGTCTACCCGAGATATTACCCATTCTCAGCAGGGTTGGTGCTGTCCCGAGGGACCTATAGTACAATGTCAGTGCCCCAGCAATTGCACAACATATCGTACATAACATTAGCGGGATGATCGAGTCCGCCCTTGGGTGGCCCACATCAACTAATGACGTCCGTCCTATAGTGACCGAACCATTGGGAATGGTTGTACCGTGGTCACGAAACCAATGGATCCAAAGCCTTCATATAACACACACATTTGACCATAGTATGAAGTCTATATAGTAAGCCCATGACTGTTTATACCGCACGTACCAGCGTACCATGTCATATAATGCATCTTAACAGTTAATTAATATCTCAGTTATCAAGTAATTACAAAAAATAGGCATGCTTATATCATACTCGTGGTCAGTCAACTGACATATCCCACGTTTTAAGTAAAAATGTCGTAAGTGTACTTACCTCGCGCGCTCGAGCGAATCCTCTGACCAAGCTAAATCCTGTTATAACGGATACAATACACCATTATTCTAAGTCTTACGAAACCTAGAAATATGACTAAGTTAAAGCATACACGTGTGAAACTAAAAAACCGGTGCTCTGCCCACTGACCTACGTCCAGCCCTGATGGCGTACATCAGCTCAGTGTGCTAAGCACATCGTTTTAAGATTCGAATAGTGCATGTTTCTAATGGCATTTATAGACCTCTAAACCTTTTCTAAGCTAACAAAATAGCACATGCAACGCAAGAAATCACAACACAATGAAATTTTGAAAGAATCCTTTGAAAACATCATCATCTTTAAAGAATGCTTAATGAACACTTTGGAAAACCTTATCAAGGCAGAAATATAAGATAAAATAGTGTTAAATACAAAGAGAACAGAGCTTACCCCCGAAGCTAAGCATGGACATAGTCTCCCCTCATTCGAAACTCCTTTTTGAAGCTTACTTTCACCAATTTCTCACTCGGGCACACCAAGGGAAGGAAACAGGCGTGAGAAATGAGAGAAGGGACAGGCTAATTATAGGGAAAGATCGCCACCAACTCTCTGACAGAGTAGCGGACGACCGGCAACCCTAGCGGACGTCCGGTGGTTCTTGCACAGTGGTCCAAAGGGTGCCTCATACGCTTAGGTATTACCCAAAGGGTATTCCAAAAAGTAGCGTATGTTCGGTGGTCCTACGTACGTCCACTGTATTATTTGCAGAGCATACGTCCGGTGGTCTCCCCGTGTATGTCTGCACTAAAGACAAAGGCGTACATCCGGCTGACCTAGCGTATGTCCGCCTCCTGAGAACTAATGTTTGGCTTCTATTTTCTTAGGGTTCAAAGTGTGATTAGGTTAATGCTTAG
Organism: Carpinus fangiana; assembly: GCA_006937295.1. Lineage (NCBI taxonomy): Eukaryota > Viridiplantae > Streptophyta > Magnoliopsida > Fagales > Betulaceae > Carpinus > Carpinus fangiana. The sequence continues at coordinate 14,511,123 of CM017326.1, forward strand.
GGTTTTGGGCCTCGTTAAAGCACCATTATTGAAAACCTTTGTTGATTGCTCTTATGGAAAATATTTTATTTAATAAAAAGGTTTATTTTTATTAGGGTATTACATTTTCCCCTCCTTATAGAAATTTCATCCTCGAAATTTAGGGCTTTTGAATAGCAGATAAAGCATCTGTTTTCGAAAAAGTTTTATAACCCAAGGTTTAGAAAAGGAGTAGATATCATTAATCATATTAAAAGGCTTTACAATTTTGTAAAGAATAAGAAAATGTGCTAAGAAATTTTGCAGAACAGAACAGGCTAAAAATCTTGCAATCACACATGCTAACAAATGCAAACAGCCACAGATATACACAAGACAAAATTGCCACCCCAAAAATGGTGGACTTTAAGCTGTAGCAAGATACATCCAAAATTGCCACCACCGCGGGTGGACTTAACCTGAAAAACAACAACCTAAAAACATAAACCTACACATCATAACAACAACAACTACGAGCGGGGTTGCCTCTTCGGAGTCGGCTCTGCAGACGCTAGCACTGGTGTCCCTCTCGCGCTCGGGCTCCCTCTTGTGCCTAGGATCCTACGGGCACTAGGATTTCCCCTTGCCCCAAGGCTCCCTCAGCCTCGATTGAAGCTGGAACTGTGGATGCCGTAGTCTCTAACGTCTAGAGGCCCCATGAGGTGGTCTCGTAGCTGGTCCAAGACAGCGCAGTCCTCAACTCTAGCTTTTTGTATCGCTCGAAGGGTTTGCTATGTCTGCCAAAAAGCCTCCAACGCCTCTTGGAGTAGAGCCTCGAAGCAATCCAAACGCTCCTCTACCTTAGCAGGTATATGATTAGTGTCAAATATCGTATATTGGACCCCCTTAACTTATGTTTGTTAGGCTCTTAGTTTTGCTAATATCTAATATTTTGTGTTGTTTTAGTGTATTGTAGGCATTTGGTGTAAATTGTGGTTCAAAGGGGCAGAATTAACCAAAGATGGAAGTTTAGCTCCTGCCAGTGCGATCAAGCGCACTTGGTGTGATCGAGCGCACTGTGCTCGAGCCCAAGGGGCGCGATCGAGCGCATGCCTCGTCAGCCCGTGAAGTCCGCGTTGCCCTAGCCACCATCGCTAACTCGCTTGCGCCATGGGATTTCAGAGCAATTATATGCGATCGAGCGCACATTTTGTGATCGAGCGCACGGCGATCAAGCGCCATGCCTACGATCGAGCACATATGGCAGTGCGGTCGAACGCACTGCATACGATCGAACGCATGCGGGCCTGCAATTGAGCGCACATCCTGCACTCGAGTGCACCCCTGACCTAGCAGTACACTTAATATTGTCTATAAATAGGACCTCGTTGTTTTCATTTCATTTTACGCTTGGGAGACGAGTTGAGGCACCCTTAGTGGCCCAAAACCTCCTTGTTCTTTATTGTAAACACTCTTAAACGTCATTTCTTTAATTATAGCTTTTATTTCTTGTTGATTGTGTCTCCCTTTAGCATGGGAGGCTAATCTTCAACTAAGGTTGAAGATGAAGCCTCACAATGGATTTAATTTTATCCTTTCATAATTAGTTTTTACGTTAATCCGTCTTTCATTTGTCGTGTGTGTTTGTTTCGGTTCAATTTCGTGACAAAGTTGTATCGATTTTGCCGTAGTTGGATAATCTTTGCATTTAGTCCGATGGATACATTTCATCATTCGATTTACGTTCATTTATCCATTGTAGTTTGAGTTAAATCACATTTACATTGAATCCTTTGGACCTAGATTGTTTATGTTTTGTCTTTTGTCAAATGGACGAATGTTTTGATTATTTCAATAGGCATGATAGGACATTCATAGGGCATAAGGATGCATGAACTAGCGTGACACTAGATCATGCATCGCTTTTAATCAATAGATGGATGTAGAAATTAGTTGTGCATTTTAATATGGTGAGGTGGATTCTAGACCTTAGGCTTTTTATTTATTTGTTTTATGCATTTAATTTAGTTTTTATTTTCAGCACACCAACTGTTTGATATTGGGACTAGGTTAAGATATGATTAGTTTAGGCATTAAAATTAATTATCACAAACACGATTCTCTGTGGGTTCGACACTCACACTTACACAACCACTTTATTGTAAAACGATTTGTGTAATTGGCGAGTACTATTTTTGGTACGACCAAATTTTGGCGCCGTTGCCGGGGAATCAATTGTTTTGTTGGAATTGATTTTATGCTTAGATTAATTTTAGGGGAAAATTCAGTTTAGCCCCCTGAAGTTTCAGGGGATTTTCAATTTGAACCCCAAAGTTTCAAAAGTGGCAGTTTACCCCCCTGAAGTTTCAAAAAGTGGCAAAATGAACCTTTTGTTAATTTTTCCGTCAAATTAGACGGAAATTTTTTTTTAAAAAAGCCTGAGGGCATTTATGTCTTTTCATCATTTTCCGTCTAATTTGACGGAAAAGTCAACGGGGGGGTTCACTTTGCCACTTTTTGAAACTTCGGGGGGGTAAACTGCCAACTTTGAAACTTTGGGGTTCAAATTGAAAATTCACTGAAACTTCAGGGGGCTAAACTGAATTTTCCCCTTAATTTTATCTTTCTACTAGTTATTTTAATTTCAGCATTAATTTTATTTATTTCGTGCTTTTGTATAGAAAAAAATCATTAAAAAAGAAAAAGAAAAAAGAATAGGTTTGTTTGGTTGTTTGGGTGTTTGTTTTAGTTTCTGGAAAATTGGATTCTATTAGTGCAATCGAGCGTAGTCCATTGTGCTTGAGCGCACTGCCGCACCTGCGCATCAGTTTCGATAGCGTGCGAGCGCGCTTTGAAGGACAGTTCCATAGTGCGGCTTTGCGATCGATCGCACCTCTGTTGCGATCGAACGCATTAGCGGATTGCCTTATATTTCTTCAAGACCCAGACAGACGCTCGAGCGTATCCTTAGTCGCTCGAGTGTAGTGCGCAGTACGATCGATTGCACCCTTGTTGAGATTGATTGCACTGCAGCAGACCTCCACATTTTTACTTCCACGCTCGATCGCACAGTATCTGCGCTCGAGCGCATCTCTGCAGTCAGCACCAGCAGACCCAAGGCAGCTAAGTTTTAATTTTTAATTTTTGTTTAATTGTTAGTTTTTCTTTTAATTGTTTATTTTATTCTGCTTGTTTTTATTTATTTACTTGCTATTGTTAGTTTTAGTGAGTTTATTTTTATTTTTAATTGTTTAATTAGTTAATTGCTTTATTAGTTTATTGCTTTGTTAGTTTATTGATTAATTATTTGTTTAGTTTATTTTTATTTAGTTTTTGTTTATTTTATTTTATTTTTGTTTTATGGATATTGTTTCATGTGAGATATTTTGAACTATTTGGGTGAAGCATGAGTCTTCCGTTCAATTATTTTAGTGTTTCTCCTAACAGTAGGACACCAAATCCTACCAATTTTCACCCACATAAACCATATTCACACTGCTCCAGCCCTTACCATAGTTTAGGTAATTGTCCACATTGAGGACAATTTTCTGACTTTTCACATGAGCAGTTGAATACCAGTTTCTCTAGCCCTGGGTTTGAATCAAATTCAAATTTTTATAACCTCGATTGGAGCAACCATTCTGATTTCTCGTGGGATGCTCATGCTACAGGAAATCTTGCTCCCCAATCTTATGGACTGCACCATCCTGAATATCCGCAGTCCGAAAATCCATTTTCCGTTCCTTCATCATTTGACTATCCTCCTAAGCATTCTTCCTTAGAAGAAACTTTAAAGGAATTCATTTAACTAGTCGGCCAACCCACCATTCCTGCGCCACAAGAACTATCATGGAAGACACACTCAAGGCGTTTAGGAAAACAGTCAACCAACCTTGTCAAGAAATAATAGATGCCACTGTGGCGAACACTGAAGCAATCGCAAGGTTGGAGGGATAGTTCGGTCATCTAGTTGCTGAATTCAACAGAATTGAGGAAGAGGAACTTCAAAGTCAAGAGATGACGAGAGGGCAGTACATGATCGATGAGGATGGCTCCAGCAATTCTTATCATGAGCATGTCCAAGCCACCCAGGTTGTAAGTGAGTTTAGCTTAGAGGACCTTAAGATGGAATGCTTCATCCCAGATGACTATGACCTAAACCTTGATAGGCTAGTTGAGCAAGATGGTGTGTTGCATGAATTAATTTTAGAAGATCTTGAGATGGAACACTTTGCTCAAGATAGAGATGACCTAGACTTGGACAAGCTACTTGATCATGCTGATATTTTTAGCGAGCCAAGTCTTGATGATCCATTGAGAGAGTGTTTTGATCAAATTGATTATAATCTGGATCTTGACAAATTCCTCAAGCAAACTGTGATGTTTAGAGAGCCAAGTTTGGAGGATCCTTTGGAAGAGAGCTTTGCTCAATTTGAGTTTGATTTGGACCTTAACATGGTACATGAGCAAGCTAAGGCGTTATTGGATCCCGCTCCTGAGATGCGAACTGAGAATGGAGAAGAAGAGAATGAGGAGCAGATTGAGCCCCTGCCAATTTTAAATTGGTCCAATGACAAGGAAGTGAGTACTGAAGCTCACTCCTTCATCACAATCCCTCTCGAGACACATAATGAACCACAAGTTTCATCTTTTCAATGTCTCGAAGAGCCATCTTATATAGAGATCTTCAAGGAATCACACATAGAAGATCACAAATCTAGGGACCGTGTTCCTAAGTGGATCCCTCGAGACAAGGATAACTACATAAGATGGCTGACCATCCTTCCAGAGAGGTATCTAATTCTAAAGAAGAAAGGATGGAAGGGATTGGTTGGATACCCATATGAGCGGGGAAGGTGCATTATGTTTTCTTTTTTATTTTCTGCACTTTCATTTTTGTCATTTTCTTTTTGTTATTTTATTTTATTTTGTTTCTAACAGCAATTAACTTTTTGATGTTTGTGCTTGTGAGAAAAAGATTGCTGTTAGTATTTGACAGGTGTTTGGATGTTCAAGTTCGAGGGACGCCTTGACCTTTGCACATCTCAGTTCCTCATCCCACTGTAATGTATTTCTTGCCACATTGGGGACAATGTGTCATTTAAGTTTGGGGGTGTGGACAAACACTTTGTCTGCTTTGTTTTATTTGTTGTTTTGTTGGCTTTTGTCTATACATGTTTTGTTTTTGTCTGTATATATTTGTTTTTGTTTGTATATAAATTTTTTTCTTTTTGGTTGTTGCTATGTTGTTGATTGGGCACAACTTACATCGTAACTGTGGATTGCATGTCATTGGTATGTTTAACTTGTTTGAACATTGCATATCATTAGAAATCCCAGTTTTTGATTCATGTGTTGGATTAGAGAGACTCCACTTGTTTGATTGATATTTCACATGCACACTAGCATTAGGGTCTGTGAGGTATGAGATTTGACTTTAAAGTGTGTGTCTTGAGATTTATAGGTTTGCGATGTGATGATGAAAACCTTGGCTGTTAATAAAAAAAAAAAACAGAAAATCATAATAAAGTGAGCTTTTCATTGAGTAACTGGACTTCGTGCCTCACCAAGCAATAAGTGTTTGCGTAAAAAGATGAGAAATTCCAGCTTAGTAATTGTATGGCTAGTTTAGGCTCCGTAGCTCTTTTGACTTTAGTAATTAAGCCCTAGGGATGTCTTTATATCTAGTGGCCTAAAGCCGTCTGGTTTGAGAGTTACTGGCCCAACACTCGTTACATAGGTCATTTAGAAGCTTAAGGGAGTCAAACATTGCACAGCCTACACAAAAAAATTGCATCTTTAAATTAAAGCATTGGTTGTATTTATCACATTGTTTTCCTATGAATTTTGGAATATACGTCTTTTGAGAATGATTGAAACCCAATGATCTTACTGTTAGTTCGCTTTACATTTCTTAAAGCATGTGTTGTCTCAATTTTCTAAACTTGAGTGAAATGATGTTTGGATGCCTGGATGATGTGGCTTGTATGTTCAACATATTAAATTTGCTAACGATGTATGAACCATGTGTTTGTTTGAAGGGTTTTGTCCACTAATAACATAGTACTAATATTGTTTGTGGGTGTCATTCCTGAAAAACCCTCACGAAACTTCACTCGTCTACTAGGAATGCCTAGTGGTTTTAAAGGCTTGTTGTATAAGCTAAATGCAATCGTTTCTCCCACGAAAGTGGATTTATGTTTCTTGTTTTCATTATGTTTTCAATTTTTGTTTTGCTAAGGGGCTAGCAAAAAGTAAGTTTGGGGGTATTTGATCGGTGTCAAATATTGTATATTGGACCCCCTTAACATATGTTTGTTAAGCTCTTAGTTTTGTTAATATCTAATATTTTGTGTTGTTTTAGTGTTTTAGTATGTTGTAGGCATTTGGTGCAAATTGTGGTTCAAAGGGGCGGAATTAAGCAAAGATAGAAGTTTAGCTCCTGCCAATTCGATCGAGCGCACTGCGCTCGAGCCTAAGGGGCGAGATTGAGCACATGCCTCGTCAGCCCGTGAAGTTCTCTTATCGCTAACTCGCTTGTGCCGTGGGATTTTAGAGCAGTTATATGCGATCGAGCGCACATTTTGCGATCAAGCGCACGACGATCGAGCGCCACGCCTACGATCGAGCACATACGGCAGTGCGGTCGAAAGCACTGCATACGATCGAATGCATGCGGGCTTGCGATCGAGCGCACCTCCTGTGCTCAAGCGCACCCCTGACCTGGCAGCACACTTAATATTGTCTATAAATAGGACCTTGTTGTTTTCATTTCATTTTACGCTTGGGAGACGTTTGGGAGACGAGTTGAGGCGCCCTCAGTGGCCCAAAACCTCCTTGTTCTTCATTGTAAACACTCCTAAACGTCATTTCTTTAATTATAGCTTTTATTTCTTGTTGATTGTGTCTCCCTTTAGCATTGGAGGCTAATCTTCAACTAAGGTTGAAGATGAAGCCTCACCATGGATTTAATTTTATGCTTTCATAATTAGTTTTTGCATTAATCCGTCTTTCATTTGTCATGTGAGTCTGTTTCGGTTCAATTTCGTGACAAAGTTGTATCGATTGTGCTGTAGTTGGATAGTCTTTACATTTAGTCCGATGGATACATTTCATAATTCGATTTACGTTCATTTATCCATTGTAGTTTGAGTTAAAACACATTCACATGGATCCTTTGGACTTAGATTGTTTATGTTTTGTCTTTTGTCAAATGGACGGATGTTTTGATTATTTCAATAGGAATGATAGGACATGCATAGGGCATAAGGATGCATGAACTAACGTGACACTAGATCATGCATCGCTTTTAATCGATAGATGGATGTAGAAATTAGTTGTGCATTTTAATATGGTGAGGTGGATTCTAGACCTTAGGCTTTTTATTTATTTGTTTTATGCATTTAATTTAATTTTAATTTTCAACACACCAACTGTTTGATATTGGGACTAGGTTAAAATATGATTAGTTTAGGCATTAAAATTAATTATCACAAACACGATTCTTTGTGGGTTTGACACTCTCACTTGCACAGCCACTTTATTGCAAAACGATTCGTGTAATTGACAAGTACTATTTTTGGTACGACCAGTATACCACCAGCTCGGGCTGCCCTCCGCGATCGTTGTGCCCTCTGCTCCTGCTCCGCCTCCCGCAAGTGAGCTTGACTTGCGTTGAGGAAGAGTACACCCATGGATCCCTTCTCTTGCCGAATCTCCCTCAGCTCTGTTATATCCACCCTGATGTGCTCCGCGATTCGAGTGATCAAGGCCCCGTAAGGTAATGCGAATCCCTTGTCCAAGAGTTGGACTGACATCATCGTGGAAGTGACTAAGGAATCGTAGTCGATGGAAGCCTCAGTCAATATGGCATAAAGAGAGCATGCCCTCTCCATGGTGATCAGCGTATGGCTAATGACTGGGAGTACCTGGCTCGCCAGAATGTGGTAGATGCATTGAACAACATTGCTGAAGTCACTCATCTAGAAGCTACCCTCTCCGTCTAGCTCCATCTGGTGAGGGCGCCCCTCCGCAAAGCACGCCACTATCTCAGCGCGAGGGGGGAGATGGTTGACTGGCCACGGGTAAGTCGGGTCATGTGCAAGAGGTGCTCCGGTGATCGTGCTGATAAGTATAGGGGTCACCTCTATCGTTGTCCCCCTGAGCCAAGTGCAGAAGGAGTTGCCAGGTCTCTGATGGAGGTTCGCTTAGAACCCTCGAACTATCTCTTCTACCACAGGGCGGTGATCCTCCACCATGTCTGTCCAACCCTAGGCATCCATCACTGCCCGTACCCTCGGTGCGTGCTTGTCAAACTCCTTTATGTTGGCCCCCCTCTTGACAATGATCCTGCGCCCATAATAGTAGCGGAAGTAACAGCGTCTGACCTTATCCTTCCGAAAGTGGGTGCGGTTGTATACAAGATCATCATCCTCCTCGTCCGTGGCAATACTAGCCTATCTGGTAGGCTCACCAGGGCCTGACCTGTTTCTGGCGGCGTCATCACTCTCTTCATCCTCCGTCACAACCTCTGACTCGGACTCGGGGTCCTGAGCCTCCTGTAATGGTGCTCAGCGTGGTCATTGACATGCAACCGAGGAAGAAGTGGCCTCACTAGCGCGTGTACATACCATCGTCCTGCACGAAAATTCCAACTCTCAGAATTCCCATGCAAAACCCTACTCGTGCAAAGGTCTTATTTCTACATGCTCTAAAATGCAGGTAAAATGTGACAAAGTTGTGACCCCAAACTAACAGGGTTAATGGATTGGGTAATGATGCCGAAATTATAGGAGGATTGGTCACCATGATTAACCCCCTGGGTAATTAGGCAGAATTGGAAATATCTGGACACTTGCCGAGTGGTATAGCTAAAAATTTTGGCTTGGAAGGGCTTGGCACCCATTATGATAATAAATCAGTACCGAAGAATTTAATTATTCAGGCTAAGGGCACTTTGGTAATTTGAGGTTAATCGAGAATAATGAGGATTATAATTAACTAGGTGGTATTGGATCCCATGGTGATCAATTAGGACCCATTTGATTAGGTTACGTGGTAAAAGACGAAAATACTGCTCCTTAGAAAAGAAGGGCATTAGGGTAATTATGAGACTTAGACGGGGTCTCCAAGGACCGGTGATGAGTGCCAAATATTGTATATTAAACCCCCCTTAACTTATGTTTGTTAAGCTCTTAGCTTTGTTATTTTCTAATGTTTGTGTTTGTTTTAGTGTTTTAGTGTGCTGCCTATCCTTGGCATGAAAATGTGGTTTAAAGAGTGGAATTAAGTAAAAGGAAGATATGGTCCCTATTAGTGTGCTCGATCGCACAAGAACTACGATCGAGGGCACCTACGATTGAGTAACCAGAGACAAGATTGAACTCACTTGCGCTTGAGCCCAAGGAGCCAGTGATCAAGCGCATAAGCCATGATCGAGCGCACTCCACATTAGCCTGAGATCCCCGCGTTGCCCTAGCCCATTGCTTCATTGTTGCGCCGTGGGAATTCTGAGTAGTTGAGAGCGCTCGAGCGCACTACGTGCTATCGAGCGCACATAGGCCTGCGCTCGAGCGCACTTTCTGCGATCATGCTCACCTACTGACCTGGCACCACATTATTTTTCCTTATAAATAGCACCTCTTTGTTATTTTGAAAACTTACTTTTGGAGGCGCCTTCTAGGAGCCAAAACTCTATATTTTCTTATTGTTTAGCCTTCCATTCATCGTTTATTTTGTAAGCCTTTATTTCTTAATGATTAGAGGCTAAATCTTAAACTGAGGTTGAAGATGAAGCCTCACCATGGATTTGTTTAAATGTTTCATGTTTAGTTTGTACCTAATCTGTCGTTTAATGTTATGTATGTTCATTTCAACTCAATTTCGTAACAAAATTGTGATTGGTTGTTGTTTATGAATCGTTAAATGTCCAATATTTGTTGTGTTTCGTCCGGGGATACATTGGATGATTCTATTGAAACTAATATCCACTGTGATCAACAATACAGTGGATGATTCTTTATCGATTAAATATCTGTTGTGATTCTTTAACGGTGGATTCATCGAATGATTCGATAAGATTTTGTAAAAAATAATAGAATATGCATAAGGCCGGATGTATGAACTAGCGTGACACTAGAATATGCATTATTTTTAACCGTTTGACGGATGTATGAATTAAGCATGATAATATGTATTTTGATGTGGTGAGGTGGATTTTAAGACCTTAGTGTTTTCATTTATTTGTTTTCATAGCATTTAGATTAGTTTATATTTTTGTTCGTTAAAATCGCTCAAACCTTGGAACTAGGTTAAGGTAGAATTAGTTTAGATAGATGATTGGTTTTCGCAAACGCGATTCCTTATGGATTCTATCTTGTACTTGCATAACACTACACTGCACACGACTCGTGCTATTTTTAGACACCCCCAATGTGGTGGCCCCTAAAGGGTGGCTGAACACCCTCTAGGGCCATGGGGGTTGCCGGAGCCACCCCCAACCGGCCCCTAGGGGTGGCTTCGGCCACCCCTATGGCTTAGCTGGGTGGCCAGCCAACCCAAATTTTTAATAAATTTATTTTACATTTTCTTTTTAAAAAATAAATACTATTTTATTATATATCTTGAATGGGACACGTGTTGGGCTGGTAGTCGTTGGATGACATTAGATGGCTAGGATTTGAAGAAAATTTGATGGGCAATTTTCCCCCTATTGATGGGGATCCCAATCAAACGAATAAATCACATTGCGAATTTTAAGACTTTGTTAGGATATATTGCTAATTCTTTAAGTATTAGGGACAAAAATAAAAATGTAGTAAAATTTAGGGAGTAAAGTAGGGGTGTCAAAAAAAACCGGGGAATCGGAACCGGAACCGGGAAACCAGGAAATCGGAAACTGCAAAACCGGGGTCCCGGTTCGGAAAAACTAAAGACCAGGTACCCCGGTTCCGGAACCCGGTTTTTACTGGGTTACCGAGAACCGGGTTAAATATATATTTTTTTATTTTTTTCAGTAAGGGGGTATTTGGATTAGTAATTTTTAAAAAAATAATTTTCAAATCCTAATTAGCTTAGTAATTTTTTTTAAAATAGAGACTCCACCTAAGACCTCATTCTTCTAGTTCTTCCGATGCATATCAGCAACACTAAGTCTTATAGTTCAACAAAATGAGACTGAGAATTAATTGGTAAGGGTCAAGGTTCCAAGAACCCAATGGATACCCAAAAACAAAATCCAAGTCTTAAATGACCTCCTAAAGCTTCCAATAGCTATAAATATCAAAAGACCCTCACACATAAAAGCAGCAAATATATATAGATTCCTACACACAAATATATATATATATATATATACCTTTTTGTATGCATATTTGGCCTGAGCTAACCAAAGGAGTCACAAAAAGCAAACAGAAACCTGTCGGGCATAGAATTTGATTTTCAAATCCAAATTAGCTTAGCAATCCGATGATGTTCACCAAAACTAATTTTCAAATCCAAATTAGCTTAGTAATTTTTTTTAAAAAAAACCGGTTACTGGACCGGGTGCAACCGGAACCGGCCAGTAACCGGGACCCCGGTAAAAACCGGGATCCCGGTTCCGGTTCTAGTTCCGGTTTCCCAAAACAAGGAACCGGGGTACCCCGGCTCCGTTTCCCAGTTTTGGCAAAAAACCGAAAAATCGGACCGGATTGACACCCTTAAAGTAAAGTTAATTTTTCCTAAAATAATAATAACAGACAGTGTGCTAGGAAAAAAAGCAGAAGAAAAAAAGCCCATTGATTGGTAGACGACCTTCGCTCAAAGTTCCCAACTCCCACCTTAAACCCTTTCAAAACCAGTCAACAACTACGAACAGCCGCCTCACCCTCACCCTCAGATCTCTGACTCGAGCGCCCACACCCACACGAACGCAGTCTCCAACGGAATGGCCACCCTCACCCACCATCCGTTCCTCTCATCCAAGCTCCAACTGACCAAGGCCAAGCCCAGGCCCATCGGCCCCACCGCGATCCGCATGTCCCTCAAGGAAACGGGTCCGTCCCTCGCCGTCGTCGGAGTCACCGGCGCCGTCGGGCAGGAGTTCCTCTCCGTGCTCGCGGACCGGGACTTCCCCTTCCGCTCCATCAAAATGCTCGCCTCCAAGCGCTCCTCCGGGAGGCACCTCACCTTCCAGGGCCACGACTACACCGTCGAGGAGCTCACCGCCGAGAGCTTTGAAGGCGTCGACATCGCTCTCTTCAGCGCCGGTGGGTCCATCAGCAAGGAGTTCGGGCCCATAGCGGTCGGGAAGGGGACCATTGTGGTGGACAACAGCTCCGCCTTTCGGATGGACGAGAAGGTCCCGCTGGTGATCCCGGAGGTGAATCCGGAGGCCATGGAGGGGATTAAGGTCGGCATTGGAAAGGGCGCGCTTATCGCCAACCCCAATTGCTCCACTATCATTTGCTTGATGGCCGCCACGCCTCTTCATCGACGCGCCAAGGTGAGAATTTATACAAATGGGCTGATTTTTTTTTTTTGTTTTTCATTTTCATGCATTAATTGAATGCATCAAGCACGTTAGATGTGTTTCTGTAGCATACTGTTGCATTTTCCACGCGTCTAAAAGGCTGCTTTGTTCGTCATGAATGATGCAGGTGCTACGCATGGTTGTTAGTACGTACCAGGCTGCGAGTGGTGCTGGTGCGGCTGCAATGGAAGAGCTTGAGCTGCAAACTCGTGAGGTTTCTTCTGTTTATCCTATCTCATTGTCTTTTTGCAGTTCCATATTTATATTCACGGGAAAGTGGGTAAATCCATTCCCTTGTAATTTCTTCTAAATTGATTAATTTCCCGTTTGTTTATAAGGTCCTGGAAGGTAAACCGCCAACTTGTCGAATCTTTAACCAACAGGTATGTCAATTTCTTGTATATCATACCTACTTCTATGAGCATATATCATGTTATATATTCCATCTTGCTTCCAAGAGCCACCTCTTAAGAATTTCTCTATTTGCAGTATGCTTTTAATTTGTTCTCGCATAATGCCCCTGTTCTGTCAAATGGGTACAATGAGGAGGAAATGAAATTAGTAAAAGAGACAAGGAAAATATGGGTAAGTATTGAAACTATATCCTTCACGTTATTCTTAATATTTTATATGCTATCTCCTGATTTATTTAAATTTCCCTTGGTGGATGGGAGCACAAGTCTGTTTGGTCTTATACAAAATGAATCTTCAATTTTTTAAAAAAAAATTATTATTATATTTTTTTTTACAGAATGACATTAATGTCAAAGTTACTGCCACATGTATAAGAGTTCCTGTCATGCGTGCTCATGCTGAGAGTGTAAATCTTCAGTTTGAGAACCCACTTGATGAGGTAATTATGTGATCCTTCTAATTATAAAATCGCTTCATGTTGATTTTGCTTTATGGTAATATTTGTAAGTAGAAACACTATTTCTTGTATTTTCTTTTGAAAGTGATTTCTGTTTGGAAGAATATGGTTTCAATTGATGTAGATATTGATTTTCCTCACCAAGTATTTGGAATGTGAGGACCCTACCACATTCTTGACCAGCAATCATCGGCAACTAGAAAATCAGAAAGAAACTGCAACTTTGACGTTTTGTCAGAAAAATCCACTTTAGGTTGCAGTGCCCTTGAGCTACGTGGTTTGGAAGAGCAAAATTATTTAGACATAAAATTGGCACATTATCGAAGTCCTTTTCTATATACAGATAGATGGAGACTTAAGGATCCTAATTGTAGATAACTCCTCTTGCATTGTGCTTGTGTAGCTATAACAATTGAAGAGACAATATATTTGAGATCAATCGGTGTGGGTGACGAGTCCTTTTTTTTTGTGAAGTGAAGCTAGCCAGCACTAGAATGGAGCACACGTTTCTCCAAGTGGGGAAACTAACTCAAAGAATCAAGAGCTGTTTAGGTTGCATTTGCTTTGGCGTAAAATGTTTTTCGACAGATACTTTTCCTCATTTTCCAATTGAAATGGAATTACTTCTGAAATTGCATTGTACATCTAGAATAGCCCCTTCAAAGGCATGATCCCAAGCAGATACTTGGCATGTATCCCCTCTTCCAAGTCCATCACAAGCATTTTTTAATGTTTGGTGTGGGTGGATAGTGTTGGTCAATAAAAAAAACTTTTAGATCAACTGAAAAATTAATACTGTTGAGAGGTTTAGGCCATTTTTTGAAACTCCTACCTGTCCCCTCTGCCCCTTTCCTCTCCCAATCCCCCACTCCTCAACCACCCATCCACTACCAAAGCGCCAACCTCACCACCCCCTCCCCCCTGTGATTCCCTCTTTCCTAAGTGTTGCAAACCCCTCTTTGAAGGTGACCGAATCGAGATCTAATCCTACATTAGCCATGCCTGCAACATCAGTAGCAATCAAATGGCAAAAAGCTCTTCCAAAGGCTGTGCTAGTTGTTTAATGTGGCTGTGAGATGGTGGCTATAGTTGGTCCGGTGATGGCTGGTGGTTTTGAGGTAATGGGTTGGCAGGTGTTTTTGGGAGGGTGGGCGTATGCAAATGATTTTTGGTGCAGCCAAACACCAGAAACTGTTTTCCATGTTATTTTCTGGGTCTATAATAGAAAAACTATAATTTTCCCTGAAAATGTTTTGATTGAAAATTTCTTCAAACAATCATTTTATGTTGAAACAAACACAGCCTTAAAAGAGTCTTAAAGACTTGATAGAGTGATTTGTTTTTTTATTTTTATTTTTAGAGGATGAAAAATAAGCATATATGAAAAAAAAAAATAAAATGATTAGAAGGGATCCATGATGGGACTGTCTATATCATCTACAGTTTTTCATTAATTTTTTTCCTTGGTATCACGCAGTAGCAATTCTCTAAATTTTTGTTGCAGTCACCATCTTTTACTCTCAACCTCATACCTTAGGGTTCTCTCTGTAACTTTTGGCTCACCCAGTTTGTAAACCAAATTAGGAGGGCTACAGCATCTGAGGTGTATAAAGCAAATGGGTGGCTGTTTTGGATATGTGATTCATTTTATTCTGTTAAAAACCTTGAACTTCAATGATATTTCTGTTTATTCATACCATTTTGGCTAGTGAGTAATGATCTGCATGCTACTTGGGCTTTGAATATATTCACAAGTTCTGTTCTTTTAATATATCTTTTTTCTTTCTTCTTTCCCCCTTTTTTTTTGACGAGGATGCATTCTCATATATGCTACCAGTGTGCTTGGTTGTGCCCTTTGGCATCAATTAAATTATTTTCAAAGAAATCCTTTGCCTTGCAGGAAGCTCATGGGAAGGGGCCAATCCAAAGCTTTTTTTTTTTATCAGTTCTCACCATTTTTTAATTTATTTTTGGTTATTTTTTACGAACTAAAGACTATCCCAGACTATAAATATTGAATACAAATTAAAAAATATTACAGTCTACAATCAAAATAACTATAGTTATTAAATAACAACTAAATAACTTTAATTCTTTATAAAATACCATTAAGAGCAAAACCCCATATACAAACTTTTCAGGATGCCCATTTGGCAATCCACTTTTTTTTTCTTCCTTTCTATCCAAAAAAGTCACTCATTTTTTCACATTCACAAACTATTTTCCGTCATTGATTGATGCCTACTATAATGGCTGCGCTATAGTGGGGTTTTCCCTTTTTCAGTTTTCTTGGTCCAAAGCCATCAAATCTTTGGCACAATAGAATGTTTCATGTTCTTTGTCATCCCATCCAAACTCAGTAAAGGAGGATTGAAGAATTATAAGCGATTTCCACTTGAAGGGTCAACTCTTTATTCATTGAGTTTCTTTGTTGTCCAGGACACAGCGAGGGATATTCTGAAGAATGCTCCTGGTGTAGTGGTTGTTGATGATCGGGCATCCAATCGCTTTCCTACTCCATTGGGGGTATCAAACAAAGATGATGTTGCAGTTGGCAGGATCCGCCGTGATGTGTCCCAGGAAGGCACCTATGGGTGAGACTTGTTCTTATCTGAAGTAATTATTTTTCCACTATGATGAACCTTAATACTAATGGAATGGTTTTGTGCAGGTTGGACATCTTTGTCTGTGGTGATCAAATACGCAAAGGGGCTGCACTTAATGCTGTTCAGATTGCAGAGATGTTGCTTTAGTCTATATTTGTGGTGATTAGGTTTCATATTATGGATTCATCAGTATGGTGAGCTAAGATGCTTTTAAGTTATTTGTCATATATAGTCTTCAGATGCGGATATTGATCCTATTGACCGGTTTAAAAAATTGAGCATTTTTTGTAGTATAAACTACTAGGGTGCTTAATGTTGTCAGTTTAAAGTGCAATTATTTCCTTTAAATCCTTCACAGGAAGATTTTGTAATAATAATTGTAGTTCAGGACTGAAGCTACTGGAAGCCCTTATTGTTGGTTGTAGGTGACAAGCACCAATCTCCAACAATCTATAGATTCTTGTTAACTGTTCTTCCACTCTTATGAACTATGTTCTTTTATATAATCAATATCAGGTGTCCAACTCTATGCAAGGTATGTGCAACTGACTTTGCTCTGCTCTTGAGGTTAGCTGCCCCCGAGGAGGGGGAATAAGAATAAGGTATATGCATTTTGGTAGTGAGGCCATTAATTTGGCTATTCTGAGAAGACTTGATTCATGCCTAAGCCTGATTATTTGACAGCAATATGCTGAAACCAGCTTTGGGTGGTTAAGTTGTGATATTTGTCAACCTTCTTTTCGAGTACCTTGGTGGAAAATAGTTGTGAAAGCTGGCAAGCTAGCCAGTCATTCTTTATATTAGGAGTAATGTTATACACTACCATTTCCACATTTTTTTGGGTGGTTTTTAAAACCACCATTGGATTTGGGATGAATCTTTATTGAATTTTAAGGAAGTATGAAAATGAGCGTGGCCAGGATATTTATATCACCCTGAAATAAAACATGTGCATCATTCATGTGAAAATACATCAAATTAAAGATAAGGAGATAAATGAAAATAAAAACTTGGAGAGAAAATGCAGTTATTAAGGCTTGCATAAGCATGAAGAAAATTGGATTAGGATTATGAATAGCAAGGGATTGTTGTTGGATAATAAGGTTATTCGTTACATCGAATAGCTTGGAACATGCTACCTCTTTAAATTTTGAAGATCAAAATTTAAACATATATGTAAATGACCTTTCTTTCAGCCAAAACTCACACATCCTCTCCCAGATAAAAACCCAATAAGGACTTAAAGGAGCCTGTCTCTCAACTCTCACTCTCTCTTTGTGGGTTTAGAGTATATCATACTGGCCATGGCCTTGGCCTATGTCGCATGGTGATTTCCTAATTTATGATCAAGTTTTCCCGAGATATGGTTTGTGCTAAAAAGGTATCATGATTTTTCCTTTGGAAGTCTTGTTCTTTACTTGCCCCACAAAAGACTTCTTTTTCTTTTGTGGGTTAGTTTTTGCTTTTCAACTAGTACTGTGGGAAAGTCGTCTGCTTTTGCTACTTAGGATACATTGGGGTTTGCAATGTTTAAAAGTAGTGATTTTTAAAAACGCAATTAAGAGTTTGACAAAATCACGGTTTAACTTTTAAAAGCACAGTTTAGCCTTTAATATTGTGCATTTATTTAAAAAGCACTTTCTTATCTGCGATTTGAAAACTTGATTTTTACAAAGTCGCAGTTTGACATTGAAAATTGTAGTTTAGTCTTTTAATATTGTGCGTTTTTTTTAAAAGGCACTCCTTACCTATGATTTGAAAACAAAGATTTTTTACATTTTTAAAATCACAATTCCGAACAATCTATTTTCTACAATTTGGTTTAAAATCGCACATTTTGTCTATAAAATCGCAATGTCAAACACACTCTTATTATGATTGATTTTGGCACGTTTCGAGTTTGGTATGCTATGGCCTTCAATATTTTCAGAACAAGGATTTCAATAATGTGTGTTGATGTGGGTTTGTCTCTTTTGTCAAAAGATCATGAATTTTTTTTTTTTTCAGTTTTTAAATTTTTACTGTGCTCATTACCGGATTTGCAGTTTCCTACAATGTAGACTTTGAGTTATGCTCTAAGATTGTATTGAGGATACATGATTTTATTTGCACATTAAAAAAATAAAAAAATTTTACTTGAAATATACGCAACAAAACGTTAACCCCATGTATTCCAACGAATTTTGACGTACTTACAAAAGTGAGAAATTTTGGGAAAAACAAGTAGGTAATTTGTTAGGGTTGTAATATTTCAATAAATAAAGGGCCAAGAAATGTCATTACAATGGAAGATAAACAATACATTTACTTTTTTAAGAAAAAAGAAAAAGAAAAAAAGAAAGTATATTATTGGCCTAGAACAGTCAAACATGGTAATGGAAGGAAATGAGAAAAGGAAATTCCCATGGCCCTACCCCAACAGGCCTTGGAAGTCTCTTGGTTGGATTGGAAGAGATGTTTTGTATAATATGATGCAGCGTGACTTAGTGGGCTGCAGCGAAGAACAATAAATACGCATCGGATAACTAATTCTAGATCTTGAAACTATCAATGATCTAAGAACTCTTCTTGAAAATCTAGATACTCTCTAGCATTTTGAAAGAAAAAGAGGAATAAACTCAACTCTGAGTATTCTCATTAATCAATATTAATAAATAAACAACAACTACATTCTCAGGACTCTAAGCATTTATTTATAGCCCCAAGACTCTTAGTCCTAAGATAACAATGAAATAAAGTCAATTTAGAAGTCTACGAAAGAAAACTAAACCAATTAAAAGACTAACAAAGAAACCTAATTTAAATAAAAGACTGAAAGATAAGATAAAGTAAAATACTAACAAATAAACCAAATTTAAATAAAAGACTAATAGATATGATAGGTCATCCTAATCTACATCATCCTCCCCAGGTTTGAGAGAATTCTTCCTCGAATTCGGTTGGTTTTTTCCACGGTCTTTCGGATGCCCAGTCAACTCATTCCACTCGCCCTTCCTCATGATCAAGATAAGACAACACGCAATAATAAATGTGATGCTCTTCATCATCGGCATTGATGTACAAATTTAATTGTACTCGCCAATTGCACGAGTCGTTTGTAATATGAGCGGATGTGCAAGTGCGAGGTCGAACTCACAGAGAATCGTGTTTCGTTAAAAACCAATTTTAAAGTGCCTAAACTAATCCTATCTTAACCTAGTCCCAATATCAAGCATGTGGCGTACATAAAAATAAACTAAATTAAAATGCAATAAAACAAAGAAATAAAAAAACGCTAAAGTCCCTAATCTACCTCACCACAACTTAATCAACATATAAACATGCCTACTTCATACTTCAACAAAAATTACGCTACTAGGCGTATTCTATTTGCTATTAACTAGTCCATACATCCGTCTGTCGATAAAGCACATATGCATATCCTATTGTTACTACAAATTCTTGTCGAACTAACCAACGCAAACACTGTTTAGAGGTCATAACGGATATTGGTCCGAAGACGAATCATCCGATGTATCTCCGGTTG
>CM017326.1:14535785-14571062 GCA_006937295.1 Carpinus fangiana
CAGCGGATAACTAATTCTAGATCTTGAGACTATCAATGATCTAAGAACTCTTCTTGAAAATCTAGATACTCTCTAGCATTTTGAAGGAAAAAGAGGAATAAACTCAACTCTGAGTATTCTCATTAATCAATATTAATAAATAAACAACAACTGCATTCTCAGGGCTCTAAGCATTTATTTATAGCCCCAAGACTCTTAGTCCTAAGATAACAATGAAATAAAGTCAATTTAGAAGTCTACGAAAGAAAACTAAACCAATTAAAAGACTAACAAAGAAACCTAATTTAAATAAAAGACTGAAAGATAAGATAAAGTAAAATACTAACAAATAAACCTAATTTAAATAAAAGACTAATAGATATGATAGGTCATCCTAATCTACATCATAATAGGTGCACTTGTGATGTTTTGTAAAATTTGAAAGAAACTGTAAGAGTGTAAATAATATCTAACTAAGAATAATTAGGAATGAAAACACATAGTAAAATAATGCATAAAACTGGAGCCAAAGATGGGGTTTAGCTCATTACCACAATAGGACCTAGAAGCTTTCCCAGTGGAACTTCTAAGAACCCAATAAGCTTTCCAAGATACAAACAACACATCTATTTTTACAACATAAATTACAACTTATTCAGCCCCAAACATCCTCCTAGAGCATTTATATCTATGTTTTTGGAAAAAATATACCAATGACTTGTAGAGTAAGCAAATGTAAAATAGTAGCCACATCTAACTGTTTCCATGATCACACACTTATAGGTTACTAAGACTAAAACATTTTTTAAATGTCATGCTAAAATTCTCAATCCCAATTCAATCCATGACTGAAATGATGCTCTAGAGACGACTTGCGTAAAGCCTTCTTCTTGATTTGGATAAGCTTGTCCCATATGCACCATGGAAAACGAAGGAAATGAGCTCTATCCATTCTCTCATTGCTGCGACCCCAATAGCTGCAATGGTATGTAACATGATACCATGCTGATGCTATTGCATATACAACATCAGAGTAAGAATCTGAGTCACTAAAACCCTTGTTGAACCAGCTCCTGGCCTCGTTTCTTAAGGACTTCACCGCATAATCAATTGCATCCACATCCATATCCCTCTTCTAATTGAAATATTTTGACTTTTTTAAGACATTGCCATTGAGTATTTCAGCTTCTGTTTCAATCCCATAATAGTCCATCAAATTCCCCAACTTGGAATCATATTTACTTTTGTAATCAAAAGCATCATTGATGTAGTCCTCAAAGCCATCTACTTCCATGCAGGGATCATAATATTGATTTGCTGCTTCCCGGGTGAAGGGGCTTACAGGGCTACTGCATGATGCAATATCTTTCACTTCTCGAAAAAGCTTTCCGGTAACAGATTGTGATTCATAAGTGGGTTTATCGGGCTTTTCCATGAAATCTGGATATTTTTTGGGACGCAGATGGTGTGGCATTTTGATTACCACCCCACTTTTTGGGGAGTCAAGAACAATTGAGTGTAGCTTTGCAAGCTCAATGTTGGTTCACGGATCAACTCTACAGAACCGGCCCCACAGTTTACCGGGCCCAATGGAAGCCCACTTCATCAGAGCCCAAGAGCGTCTCAGGCCTCGAGAACCCGAGAGTGCCTCGATCCTCGAATATCCGAGAATGCCTCAGGCCTCGAGCATCCTAGAATGCCTCAGGCCTCGAGCATCCGAGGCCTTCGTTACTCTCGAGCCCGAGGCCTCCGAAAACCTGAAACTTAGGGATCAGGAAATTGAATTCATAAGACCCGATCCTATCCATCTAATTCAAATGCCAAGCACCTGGAATCACGGAATCAGATACGCTATCTTCGAGAATTCGAAATTTAAAACGCCATAACAACCAAATCCTATCTTGATCTCATCAGATCTTGATACGGATAACTACTCAAATCCCTGATAACAAACTGCCTCACAAAAAATCAGGAAAGAGTCAGTCACTGGTTAGGGGACTATCACTCCATGCCTATATAATGCAAGTCACCTCCCCACATTCTGGTAAGGTAATTTTGGCACCCTTATGCTTTTGTTGCTCTCTATTATTACTCTCTACAACAAACACTGACTTAGGCATCGGAGTGGCCCCGTCGGCTCACCCCCGGTCTCTTCGGTCCTATTATCTTTCTCTTTGTGCAGGCCAACTTGCATTGGGAGCACTCAGATCAGGAATTCAACAAGCGTGCCATGTCATCAATCGGAAACTATGCATCAACAGTTTGGCGCCGTCTGTGGGAATGTTGATTTTTCAATCACTTCTCGTTTATAACAAATCCGACATGGTGAACACATGCTCTTCACATCCTCTACAGCCTCACCCACTGTAGCCTCGTCCGTTGCAACCTCCCCCTAGCGCCCCTGGGGCGTCCAACAGCCCAGAGTTGGCAGCTTTTCTGAGAAATATGGCAGAATCAATGGAAGTCCTCAGGAAGCAGAATGAGGAGCTCAACACTCGGCTCACCTTGGCCGAAGCTCGTAGCAGTCAGAAGGAAAGGGAACGTGAGGAATACCGTGAGAAGGAAAGGCATGACAGAGTTCGCAGGGAGAAGCGGCCTGTTAATCCTCACCAAGAAGATAACGAGAGCACGGTCCAAGGGGATCATCGAACGATCCACCACGAGGAACACCGCGATAAGTCTCGTCGTGTGGAAACAGAGAATGATGGGTCACGTCCGGAGAGGTCTCGACATGAGAAATCTCACCATGAAGGCTCCCATCGAGATGGGTGTGAAGGAGAGAGGTCTCGACGCGAGAAATCACAACACGAAGGGTCCCAGGGGGAAAGGCGCAAAGGTGAGAGGTCTCATCGATCTAGGCGACACCAAGACAAATCTCACCATGACGAGACGCGGCATAGCCTCCATGAGACGAAGATGAAGGATCTGGAGGACAAATATGCTCGGATTCTCCGCCGAATTGATGGGGAAGATCTGCACCTTACGGCATGGAACATGCTGGAAGACGAGAGTCTCCCATTTACTGAGCGAGTCAAAGCGTATCCTATGCTTAACAAGTTCAAAATGCCTCGGATAGAGAAGTATGATGGAAGCGGAGATCCGCAAGCTCACTTAGAAGCTTTCCGAGAACATCTCATCCTACATGGCACTCCAGACGAGATAGCATGCAGAGCCTTCCCCTTGACTCTTACAGGAGTGGCGAAAGACTGGTTTGCTGAACTTCCCTCAAAGTCAGTAGGTACTTTCAAGGAACTAGGGCGTTTGTTCCTAACACAGTTCCTTGCAACACGGAAGAGAAAGAAGAGCGTCACCTGCCTATTGACTCTGTGCCAGGGGCAGGAGGAATCCCTCAAGGACTTCATGCTTCGCTTTAACAAGGAGAAGCTCGAAGTAGATAGCCCAGACGAGAAGACATTACTTAACACATTAATGGTGGGTGTCAGGGTAGAAGGGCCCCTGATGGCCGAAATAGGCAGAAAAAACGTTCAAAAAATCACTCTTCCTCAATTCATGAAGTTGACCGAGGAGTTCATCCACCGGGAGGAGTTGGTGGGAACACTCCTCAAGGCTCAGACGTTGGAAGAGCAGTCCAAACAAGAAAACAAGAAGGCCTCGATGGTTTCCAAGCCGAAGGAGGAGAAGAACCCTCGAAAGGGGGAAAAGAAGTTAGGCCCACTATTCAAAAGTGAGTCCCGGAAGGCGGAATTGCGAGGTTCCAACATGAGATATTTACCCCTTTGAACACCAGTTATACTGAGGTGTTCATGGCCATTAAGGGGGATCCAGAATTCAGGTGTCCACCAAAGATGAAGGCCGACGTGTACAGGCGGGATCGAAATAAGTTCTGTGAATACCACGCCGACCATGGACATTTGATAGAAGACTGCATATCTCTCCCCCGAGAGATCGAGAATCTTGTAAAAAATGGAAAGTTGATCAGATTCCTTGCGCAGGAGAGGGTCCGAGAAGCGAATCAGCAAGGAGGCCGAGAAGGTCTCGGACATGCTGAATCGAGACGCCAAGGCCCAGCACCGAGAGAGGGTCTGTATGACCAAGAAGATGCACAAAGGAATGCTCGAGAAGTACAGAGACCTATCCCAAACCAAGAAGTTGTCAGGGAGATTCACACCATTTCTGGTGGAATTGCTGGTGGTGGGGAGTCGACCTCGGCCAGAAAAGCATACGCTAGGAGCATGCAGGGATAGGAGGTGTATTCTTTACACAGGCCGACAAAGGCAGCAAAGACAGAATCGATGGTACTGTCCTTCTCAGAAGAAGATGCTCTTGGGGTGGTGATGCCCCACGACGACGCATTAGTAGTAACACTGACAGTAGCAAACCATGGGATCCATCGAATCCTGGTTGATAACGGGAGCTCTGCTGATATCCTATATTGGCCAGCTTTCCAACAAATGGGAATTGATCGCGACAGGATCAAACCATTTGGATCTCCTCTAGTTGGATTCGGCGGAGAGGTAGTATACCCCATAAGGATCATCCCCTTACCAGTAACAGCAGGAACGACGCCCAGGCTGTCTACGGTGATGGTGGACTTCTTAGTGATCGACCGACCCCTGCTTACAATGCAATCATCGGTCGACCAGCCTTGAACAAGTTGAGAGCAGCAACCTCAACTTACCACCTTATGATGAAGTTCCCAACGGAGGAAGGGGTTGGAGTAGTACGGGGAGATCAACTCGCAGCAAGGAAGTGTTACAACATTTCCATGAAGAAAATCTCGGACTTGACCACACTCACCGTGGCCTCGGTGTCCGAGGCCAAGGGGGAACCGGCATAGCCGCTCGAGGAGGTGTCGATAGGAGAAGGAAAGGTTCTACAGATAGGGACGTGCCTAGCCCACGAAGTTTGAGAAGGCCTCGTGAATTTTCTCCAAAGGAATATAGAGGTATTTGCTTGGTCACATGAAGACATGCCGGGAATCAGCCTCAACAAGATTGTCCATGTTTTAAACGTGGATCCTAACATAAAGTCAGTAAAGCAGAAGAGAAGGAAGTTCACACCGGAAAGGGTCGAGGCCGTAGCCACAGAAGTAGAGAAGCTCCTAAAGGTGTAGTTCATCCAGGAGGTCCATTACCCCGATTGGTTGGCCAATGTAGTCTTGGTGAAGAAATCCAATGGAAAATGGAGGATGTGTGTAGACTTCACCGACCTCAACAAAGCCTGTCCCAAAGACAGCTTCCCTCTCCCCCGCGCATCGACGCGCTGGTTGACTTTACCTCAGGGTATGAGTTGCTCAGTTTTATGGATGCCTTTTCTGGCTACAATCAGATCCTCATGCACCCAGAAGATCGGGAAAAGACTGCATTCATCACCGATCGAGGCCTTTATTGCTACAAGGTCATGCCTTTCGGTTTGAAGAACGCAGGTGCTACGTACCAACGACTTGTGAACAAAATGTTCCAAGCTCAAATTGGAAGGAACATGGAAGTATACGTGGACGACATGCTGGTGAAAAGCATGGAATCGGTCAGCCATATCCACGACCTCCATGAGGCGTTCGAGACACTGAAGCAGTACGGAATGAAATTGAACCCTGCGAAGTGTGCATTCGGGGTATCCTCGGGGAAGTTCCTAGGCTACATGGTCTCGAGCAGAGGAATCGAGGCCAATCCCGAGAAGATCCAAGCCATACTAGAAATGCAGATCCCTAAGACTACGAAACAACTCCAACAGTTGACTGGAAGGCTAGCGGCCCTGAACCGGTTTATTTCTCGATCCACTGACAAGTGTCTTCTTTTCTTCAAAATCTTAAGGAAGGCCTTTTAGTGGTCTAGTGAATGCGAGGAAGCCTTCCTTCAGCTGAAGAAATACTTAACAAGTTCTCCTCTGCTAAGTCGGACTATCCCAGGTGAGGTATTATACCTATATTTAGCAGTCTCTCCCACGGCAATCAGCGTAGCCCTGATCAGAGAAGATGAAGGGATTCAGAAGCCTGTGTACTTCGTGAGCAAGGCACTACATGGGGCAGAGGAGAGATATCCCCAAATCGAGAAGCTTGCGTTTGCACTAATCATGGCCTCGAGAAAACTCAGGCCATACTTTCAGGCTCATACAATCCGAGTCCTCATGGAATACCCACTCAGGAAGGTGATGCAAAAGATGGATCTATCAGGAGGTTAGCGAACTGGGCAATCGAATTGGGACAGTTCGACCTTGAGTTCGTCCCCAGAAATGCAATCAAAGGCCAAGTCCTCGCTGATTTTCTGGCTGAGTTCACAAACCTGCCAGAGGTAGAGGAACTAGAGTTGAAGCGAAAGTGGGTTGTCTATGTTGACGGCTCGTCGACAAAAAGGAATGGAGGAGCAGGAATAGTGCTCGTTTCTCCGGAGGGGGAAGAATTGAATGGTTCCTTGAGACTGGAATTCAGGACCACCAACAATGAAGCCGAGTATGAAGCTGTCATAGCAGGCCTCGGGCTGGCCCTCGAACTTGGAGCTGAATCCGTGGAAGTTCGGAGCGATTCTCAAGTAATCGTGGGTCATATACGAGGAGAATTTGAAGCAAAAGGAGAGAAAATGAAGAAGTATCTCGAGAAGATGCAAGGCATGCAAGCTTCTTTCCAGAAGTTTAACATCACAAAGATCCCCCGCGCAGATAACGAAAAGGTAGATCGCTTGCCCCGAATGGCCTCTGCAGAGTACACTGAAACTGAGGAAAACACCGAAAACATCAAAAGCTTAAAGCAATCCTCGATATCCGACAGGGCCTCGGTTGTAACATCAATCGAGGAGGTCTCGGATTGGAGGAAGCCAATTGTCGACTACTTGCGGAAAGGAAGTCTACCGTCCGAGAAGAGGTCGGCCATGCAGTTAAGGATGAGAGCAGGAAGATTCACGATGGTTAACGGAATGCTCTACAAAAGAGGGTTCACACTACCTCTCCTAAAATGTGTTCCTCCCGAGGAAGGAAACTATATCCTCCGAGAAATTCATGAAGGAATATGCGAAAACCATTCAGGAGCACGAGTGCTAGCATACAAGGCGGTAAGAGCAGGGTTCTATTGGCCTAACATGAGCAAAAACTCAACGAAAATTGTCCGAGATTGTGACAAGTGCCAAAGATTCGCTAACATCACCAAGCAGCCCCCGGAAGAGTTGAGTTCAATTTCTTCTCCTTGGCCCTTCTCACAATGGGGGGTCGATATAGTGGGACCGCTGCCCTGAGGAAAAGGGGGGTGTTCGATTTGCGGTGGTTGCAGTGGACTATTTCACTAAATGGGCAGAAGTCGAGCCCCTAGTAAACATAACAGCCAAAAGCATCGAACAATTTCTATGGAAGAATGTAGTCTGCCGCTACAGTGTGCCTCATGCATTTGTCACTGACAACGGAAAACAGTTCGACTGCGAACCATTTCGGAAGTGGTGTGCCGAACTTCACATAAGAAATTACTTCTCGTCTCCGGGGCATCCTCAGGCAAACGGACAAGTAGAGGCTACCAACAAAACTATTTTCAAACTTTTGAAAAAAAATTTGGATAGCAGGAAAGGAGATTGGGTAGACGACCTCCCAGAAGTCCTATGGGCTTATCGAACTACAAGAAAGACTCCTACGGAAGAAACCCCTTATGCTCTGGCATTCGGAACTGAAGCAATCATTCCAGCAGAGCTAGGGTCTAGAAGCCTCAGAGTGGAATTATACAAAGTCGAGACCAACAATGAAGGACTCAAACTTCATTTGGACTTGCTGCAGGAGAAGCGGGATCACGCTCAGATCACTATGTCCGCTTACCAGGAAAGGACGGCAAGATATTTTAACAGGAAGGTGAAGCCTCGGAACTTCAAGATTGGAGATTTGGCCTTGCGTAAGGTTACCCTCGCCACCAAAGACTCGATAGAAGGAAAGCTAGCTCCACAAGGTGATCAGCTGCCAAAGGCCTGGAGCATACTATCTGGAAGACTCTGCGGGAAAGGTCCTTCCAAGGCCATGGAATGCGCAACATCTTAAAAGATATTTCTGTTAAGATGTTTTAACATATCTTCATTTTATGTTTTGATTATTTTCATTTCAACATGAATTAAGTCAATAAAGAAATTCTCAGAGTCTATCTTCATAAGCTCTTGAAATTAATGAAAACAAATACTAAGAGATTGGTCGGTCCAAATCGAGACCTTGGTCTTCACCAGGCCGACTGGTTTGAGACCTATTCTTAAACCAGGAATCAAAGTGCTCAGGGAATCAATCCGAGGCCTGGTCTATACCGGTACGGAAACTGAGACCTGACACTTCAATAAAACTAAGGGTTCAGGGGATCGATCCAATGCCTGGTCTTCACCAGCACTGAGACTGAGACCTGACACCTGATAATGAAACCAAGGGTTCAGGGGATCGATCCGATGCTGGTCTTCACCAGCATGGAGACTGAGACCGGACACCTAACTAAGGGTTAAGGGGATCGATCCGATGCCTGGTCTTCACCAGCACGGAGACTGAGACCTGACACCTGATTAAGGGTTCAGGGAATCGATTCGATGCTCGGTCTTCATCGGCACGGAAACTGAGACCTGACACCTGACCATTAAATTAAGTTCAGGGAATCAATCCGAGGCCTGGTCTTCACCGGCTCGAAGACTGAGACCTGACACTTAATCAGGAATACATGTGCATTAAGTGTTTGGTCGAACCAAATCGAGACCTTGGTCCTCACCAGGCCGTTTGGTCCGAGACCTACTCTTAGATCAGGAACAGTGTTCAGAAAATTGAACCATGCCTGGTCTTCACTGGCAAGGTTCAACAAAACTTGAAACTTAGCCGAGCCAATTCGAGATCTGATCTTCATCAGGCAGATTGGGTCGGGACTCAATAATTAATTAGAAAAACATGGTCTCAAACTTGAACCATCTGAGACTCTTGTTCAAGGTGCACGAGACCCATGTCTGAGGCCTGTGAAATACAACGTGTCCGAGGCCTCCGAGACCGAGGAGTCCGAGACGCCCTCGAAATTAAGATACAACATTTAGAAAAAATTTTAAGTATTGAGAAAAGAAAATTCACAGTTTACAATTATAAATAACACCGCAGAATATAGAAGTTCGTTACTTTATTAATGAATGTCTGTACAAGAAAAACAAATCGTGGGACTGTACAAAGAAGTTACGTATACATATTATCTACTGATCCCCCTAGGGAGTGACATGGGGGTCTTATTCGGCAGAAGAAGCCTCGGCATTCTCAGATGCCTCCCTGGCTTCACCGTCTACCTTAGCAGCCTCCGGCCCAGGGGCAGGTAGTTGATAGTCAAATCAGCTATCCCAGCAGCGTCGGGCATCTCTTCTCTTCCCAATAAGACTAGATGAAGCATGGCCTCGGTAGTGTAGGGGATGTTCTCAATGTTTACAGAGTTGAGGTCCACTCTCTGAGCTGGGTCCCTCCACCAAGTCCTGAACGTGTCGAATCCAAGATAGATTCCGCCGGCCCAAGCAGCATCCCTGATCCTCGAAGCGAAGGACAGCTGATGTAGATAGTCGGCCACCTTCGTTTGAGCCTTCTTCAGCTCGAGCCTCAGCTTCTTGTGCTTGCCAGAGAAGTGCTTGTACCTCTCCTCGGCGACGAGCTTACCCTTTGAGACCCTCTCGGCCAAGGAGCGGCTCTCCTGCAGCTGCTAGAGAATCTCGGAGTGCTTCTCCTCGAGCTGCCCCAACTCCTCTTTGAGAATGGAGTGGTCCTCCTGGAGCTCCGCATGCTCAGCCCGCAGGGCAGCATAGTTTTCTTGGAGAGCCGAATGCCTGACTCGCATGCCCTCAAACTCCTCGGACATTGTGGCGAGCTCAACCTTGGCCCGATCCCTGGCTATGGAGGCATCAGAAGCCTCGCACTCCATTATCTTCGAGTGCTCGCCGAGAACTCGAAGATCATCTTCGTGCTTGGCAACCACCACCTTAAGCCTAGCGTTCTCCTCTTCAGCCTCCACCAGCTTCCTCCTCAAGTCCTCTGCTCCGCTGTCAGTGGCCGAGACCTTCCTGAAGTAGCAGTACAGGATGGTCAACCTAAGGAAGGCCTACGAGTGATGAACACGATGTTAGATCTAAACAGGCAACACAAATAAAGTACCATGTGATGAAGTACTTACCAAGAATTGCATGGTCAGCATCTCCTCTGCCATGCCTCGGGTCGAGACGTCATGCCCCTTTAGCTGGAGGTTCTTGTGGTCAACCATGTCCACCACGGCCTTGAAGGGATTTCCCTTTAAATCCCCTCCCATCTTGGCCAGCTTCCCTCTGAATGTCCAGTTGGCCCCTTCCGGCTGGACCTCAGCCGTGCTCTCGGAAGACACAGAAGCCTCAGGCGCCCCTGAAGCTCAAGGCCTCTTCAGAGCAGAGGCCTCCTCTGCCTCGTCGAGACTTGGGCACCGAGGCCTCTTCGGAGTCGGAGCTCAAGAAGAAGCCCCTTGCTCAGGGATTGGAGACAAGGGTTTATGAGGGGTGCGGCGACCACCTTAGAAGGCCCTATATTATCATCCGCCATCCCGACGGAGTCATCGGATTCCACCTCGATATCCTCCAGGATATGCTGGATGTTTGAACCCGTGGGGTGGTTTGGCCCGGAAGGAATTGGCCCCTCCGGTGCTTGTAAGGGCTCTTTAGCCAGTCCCACTATATTCACTGGGACAGTGAGGACAGGCTCATTGGCCAAGAATGCAGCTACCTCTTCTACTCGAGGCACAGAAGGAGGAGGCACTCGACTCCTTCGAGCTGCTAGAAAGCCCGCCATGTTCTTCGTCTAGGAGGTTGGAATGGCAGTCTCGGCCGCAAGAGCGGCAAGCTCAACCACTAGGGCTACTGATTCAGCCCCTCTTCTCAGCTTCCTCTTTCTGACAAGAGGTGCCTCGATCACTTCGATGTCTGACTCCTCGGCAGGGACCTCGACAGCAGGGGTTGGCCCCAGGATGACTTCGACAGGCTCCTCTCCCTCTAATCCGTACTCCTCATCAGCTAGCTTTAAGGCCCTAGCCACCTTAGGAGGGTCCCTGACCTTCCTCCTTTCCGCCACCGGGTTCTTATTGAACGGTGGCGTGATTGGGAGGGTTGGTGGAGTGGGGGGTCTCGGCTCCCGTATCTTGAATTGCCCACTAGTTTGGACAGGGTAGACGACCTTCTTGGGCTTCTCGGGCTAGATCAATATGCCCTTGCCCTTGTCGACTCCCTTACCTTTGCCCTTCTCGGCATCTTGGGCTGGGTCTTTTCAGGGAGTGGAGCTCTGGGTATTCACCGTTGGAGGGCTTCGGTTGGTAGGACCCCGGAGGAACTCATCCCTCAGCACCACCACCACGTGTCCAGCGAGCGCGTAGACCATTTCCATGAGCCTCGGAATCGTGCCGAGCACTGCATAGTTCAAGCAGGACACATGCTTTCGAGTCCATTAGAGGACCTCGTTAACCCGAGCCACTTCATTTGGCGTCAGGCAAAGTTCTTGAGAACCCTTTTCGGAAAGAACGTTCACGTCCCGAGGAACCCTGATCTCAGAAGCCTTCTCTGTAGGGGTAAACTCCCACTGCCTCGAGGCGAAAAAGTACTTACTCTTCCACCCTCGATTGTTGGAGTATTTGGTCTCCAGGATTATCAATTTACCCTTTCGGGTCTGAATGTTGTAGACTCCACCCACTGGGTTCTTGTGAACGCGGTGTAAGTAAAGAAACTCCCTTACAGTTAGCTGGCACTCCTTACCCAATGCGAGAGGCCACAACACCATGCAGCCAAAAAGGTACCTCCACGCGTTAGGAGCAAGCTGGTGGGGAGCCAAGTCTAGATAGTTGAGCAGCTCTCGAACCATGGGAAGGAAGGGAAGATGAAAGCCTGCTCGAAACATTGCCTCATACACACAGACCTCATGGCGGTCTGAACGTACAACGGCGCCGTCGTTCTTGTCATCAAACTGTAGTGAGATGAACGGTGGGATGAAGCACTCCCTTTGGATCCGACGTTCGTCGGCCCTTGATAGTCTGCCTTCCCATGTGGCAGGGTGGGAGTCACCGAGTCCATCAGAATCTTCACCGCCTCTTGACATTTTTCATTTTGAGAAGTGTTCGCAAAGAAGAAGGAAACAAGGAGAGTAAGAACAAAGGGCTCAGAAGAAATGCAAGAGCCTGCAGAAAAAGAAAGTAAATGATGAAAATTCATAGTATAGAATTTATAGGTAAAGCAGAGAAGATGAGACGTCGGTGCAGTTTAAAAGGAGGCAGCGAAGAGACGTACCTCGAATCCCTAAAAAAAGCTTCAAATCCTCAACGGCTAGTCAGTTATAATGACTGACAACTGACAGCCGCTCCAGCGACAACTCCTAGATCGACACGCGGCATAGCCTCGAGAAACTGAATCGCTGCATTAAATGCTCGGCGCCTCCTCAAGCCCAAGCGTCTTGAGCTATTTTGGCGGGAGTTTTCAAAAAAAATTTCCCGCCCAAAGAATTTTCTTTGAAACTCAACTGTTTCTTGCCTCGGCTCAGTCAAGACTAGTTCTCTCGACTATGCCTCGAATTCTATTATGACTCGAGAACCATCAAGATAACGGGGTCAGATTGTGCCTCGAGAGTTGATCCATTATTTTGAAATACTGGAATTTCCATAGTCCTCCAGACAAGGAAATTGGGGGGTAACTGTTGGGTCACAGATTAACTCTATAGAACCAGCCCCACAGTTTACCGGGCCCAATGGAAGCCCACTTCATCAGATCCCAAGAGCGTCTCAGGCCTCGAGAACCGAAGAGCGCCTCGATCTTCAAATATCTAAGAATGCCTCGGGCCTCGAGCATCCGAGAATGCCTTAGGCCTCGAGCATCCGAGGCCTTCGTTACTCTCGAACCCAAGGCCTCCGAAACCCTGAAACTTAGGGATCAGGAAATTGAATTCATAAGACCCGATCCTATCCATCAAATTCAAATAACGCTATCTTCGAGAATTCAAAATTTAAAACGCCATAACAACCAAATCGTATCTTGATCTCATCAGATCTTGATAAGGATAACTACTCAAATCCCTGATAACAAACTGCCTCGCAGAAAATCAGGGAAGAGTCAGTCACTGGTTAGGGGACTATCACTCCATGCCTATATAATGCAAGTCACCTCCCCACATTCTGGTAAGGCAATTTTGGCACCCTTATGCTTTTGTTGCTCTCTGTTATTACTCTCTACAACAAACACTGACTTAGGCATCGGAGTGGCCCTGCCGGCTCACCCCCGGTCTCTTCGGTCCTATTATCTTTCTCTTTGTGCAGGCCAACTTGCATTGGGAGCACTCAGATCAGGAATTCAACAAGCGTGCCATGTCATCAATCAGAAACTGTGCATCAACACTCAATGCATTTACCACTCATTGCCCCATGAGGCTCACTATCTGCAAAGACTTTGTGGGCATTGTCAATGATTCCTAAATTTTCATTCACCATGTAATCGAGGAAATACTCTTGAACTTCCTGTTGCACAGAAATAACATGCTTTATTATGTAAGGTATAGAAGGAATTTGATGTAAACCGGATGGATACATATCAAAGAGAAATGAGAATCTTAGAAAATAATAATAATAATAAGGCTATTGGAAGTTTAATGGGTGCAAAAGCACTTTTCAAGAGTCCAACATATTATGTATTTTGAGTTTTGGATTTAATATATAATACAATCAACACAATAAGTTAGACTAGTTTTCAAAAGGTGCAAATCAAATTCAATTTTTTTGCTGTCATCTAAAAGCATTTGAATTACAAGCAATTGATCAGATAAACAAAACTCAAGTAGGAAACTTTTTAAATTAAGATGAAACAATTGACTTGTGTCCAAATTTGTGAGACATGTTTGTAAAATCAAAGCAAGGCATGATTCAACTAACGTGATCAAAGGTGAGTTTTGAATATGGTAAGGAAGTAACATAAATCCAAAAAATACGGCTTTTTTATTTTTGTAGGGAAAAACAGGGGAACTTTTGGCAGGTCTTATTATAAAGAGACATGAAACACTTACAATATACATGCTTCTATCACTTCAACCTCCCTCAGGTGGTTGTTGTCCCCAAGTGGGGGTTCATATATGTTCGCTTTAATCTGTTCTCCTTTTGCTTATGTTACCGCTATATGCGGCCATATTGAGAGGATCAGGGCACTTGTTTGTTCCAATTCCTACCGTTTGTTTGTAACTTCACGCTGTTATTTTTGTTTTGGGTATATTGTTGGAGAGCCCGTCCCTTTTTCAGTTTTTTGTTGTTTAGGATCTCCCACTTTCTTTTCCTTTCAGATCAAGAGTGGCAAAGATCCTTCATTGTAACCTTTTTTACCATTTTTAATTAGAATATATATATATATATGCCAAAACATAATTTCTAATCATTGTGCCAAGCAATTGCAACAGCATCACTCCTATTGTTAATTTGATCAACACAACATGCCGGGATTAGTAAAAGTTGCATAAATATTTGGAATACTACAATTTTTACTACAATCTTCTTATAAATTCAAGTGAGAATATCTTAATGGTGAAAAAATAAATTTAATTGTTTGATGACTAACAAAAAAAAATATGGAGTAATATTCATAGCTCCAATATATATATATATATAAAAAAAGGTGGTTGAGAAATGCAACATGCGAAGAAAACTTTTAATGTGGCTAGAGGTTCACGCATCGACAAGATACATACACTCCAAAATTAGTCCAAAAACACTTTTTAAGAGTCCAACATATCTGAAAAGTTTCTTATAAATGTTTGACAAGGCCTTTGCTCAAGAGCCGTTGGCTTGTCTCACCATGGGTTCAGTCACAACTATCTGCATTGACAAAACTGGTTGAACTTGTTAAGATGTATTCAGTCAAGCCCACAACAGCACACCGACACATCACAGTCAAGCCCACAACAGCACACCGACGCATCACATTCAAGCCCACAACAGACCCCCTTTTCCTGTAACAGCAGCCTCTTCTCCTTAAATCATGCTGCAAACTCAAGCTCCGTGGCTCACTCTTCCATGTTTTGTGCAACAACAGCTGCAGCATGATGTCTTCTCAATTGCATTACTTTTGCATTTAATATATTAGCCTACATGTAGCTTTCCTTTTGTACTTTGTCGTTTCTAGTTTCTTTGTAATTTACCTTGTACTAAGCTTGGCTATATATATGAATGAACTACTCTGGTCTTGGTAAGTTAACCAAATCAGAGTTTCCTAAATTCTATCAGAACTATCAGCAGATGGCATACGTAGGAAAGAGATAAGAGATGCAATTGAAGAGTGGAAACAGAATGAACTTAACATCAAACTAATTTTAGAAGATAATGCGTCAGCGTTAGAAGACATAGCTCTTAGTTTTGGACTGCTTCCTAGCTCAAATAGATTTGCACTTGAAGGTGAAAACTTTTAAATTATAGCAATAAAGAGAGGAAATCATGGTGATGGGAAGCTCCTCCCCTTCTCACAGGCTCCTGGTGCAGTGTTTGAAGAAAAAAGACCAAATAGCAGCAATGGTTGGAGTAAAAACAAATGATATTGCACCACCAAAAGAAGCTGATGTGGGCATTGTGAAGGGGACTCGTAACAATGATATGACCACAGAGAGTTCTGACATCATCATCAGGGTTAGTGTGATGCTCCAAAACATTAAAACCCAAATACAACCAATTAGGAAGACAAACCTTTTTATTATGCACTTTTATGAAGAGATCATTACTTACAAATGTTTAAAAAATCCTTTGTACTTTAAGAAACAACAAAAAAACTCATTTTCAGCTTCTTGTCGAGCGTTCAACTTTAACCCTAGTGCGAACATGTGAGGCTGGACCACACCGAGCGTTCAATTTGCAACCCTAGAACCATTGGGTAATAGTTCACTGAACGTTCGAGCATCGCACCAAACGTTCGATGATAATTTGAAAAGCAATTTTAATCCATTCTCCACCTTCTCCAGCATACACACCATCTCACCCCCTATAAATACCCCCACTTCTGCCCTTCTGCCTCCATTCATCATTTCCACACCCCACTAACCCTAAATCTAGAAGAGCGAGAGATTCTAGAAAGAGAGAAGGAGGTCTTGAGGTTTTCTTTTTCCCTCATTAAGGTAAGCCCTCTTTACCAAGTTGGTCTTCATGTTGTTAAAACATGATTTTCATGATTCTTGCAAGGTTTTAAAGTACAATGTTAAGATCGTGCTATGATTCTCCTTACAAAGCAAAAAGGGTTTTGTTTTCAAATGCTTGCATGTTGTTATGCCTTAATGTGTTTGTATGAACCTATTAAGGGCCTAGGATGAGATTTGTTACGTAATGATTTGAATTTAGGAGCCTTGCATGTACTCTGGTAATCTGACCGAACATTCAACCTCGAGTCCGAACGTTTGACGAGTGTTTAGAATGGGTAAAATTAGGGTTCTATGTGTTTATAATAAGTTCTCTAGTACTACGCATAATGATAAACCATATTCAATTATAGTAGGAATTAGGGATGTCAGAGTATTTGAGCGAATGTATGAGGTAAGTAAATACTTATGACTGTTTTCCATAAAAAACATGTGATATGTCAGTTGATTGAGCACACGTATGTTATGAGCATAATTACTTTTCATGCAACTGGGTAAATGCTTTAATAATTGAATAATAAGATGCATCGTATGACATGGTACACTGATACGTGCGGTATAATGACCATGGGCTTACTATATAGACTTGATTCTATAGTCAAATGTATGTGTGTTTATATGAGCCTTGGATTCATTGGTTGTTCGTAACCGGCACAACCATGTTTGATTGGTGGGTCATTGCAAGATGTATATCATTAGTAGCATGGGCCACCTGAGTTCAGATTCAGTCGGGTTGCTAGTGTTATGGACGATAGCGTGCAATATCCATAGCACCAGTATTACATTATAAGTCTCTTTGGACAGCGCCAACCTTGCTAAGAATGGGTAATATCTCGGATAGATCATGTATGATAGTTATGACCTATTATGATATTTGTTTTCTGCATTAAAACTTATAGGCGATTGTCACTGGTATTACACCTGCACTTCTCAAAAACTAAAATTATACTTTTATGGGGTAATAATAGAGGAAACACCTAATTTGCTTATGAAAATACATGTTTACTTTGCTTATAATAAGAGCTCATTTCATATTTGACTATAAAATTTACATACTAAGTCTTACTTACGCAGGATAAGAGAACTTTTAAAAGGGAGAAGACATATGTCTGTTTTGCAATACTAGGTTTGATTGGAATGACAATTTTTGGTTAGAAGCTCCAAGTCTATGATTGATGGTAATACATGCATACCTTGTGATTTGTCGATATCTCAAATATGCCATTACCTTTTGTTTACATCTGAGTATGTTAGATGGATGATCCCTTCAGTTAGTTACAAGTTAACTAAACTAGAGGAATTGCCAATAACTCTACCAAAATGGTTAAGACCAGTTTTGGGGGTGTTACACTTAGAAATATCAGTTTCTTGGTCACCATTGTCAACTGTGGAAGGTGTACTTATGACAACATTGGAAGTATCCAACTTGAGCTCACCATGAATATTCTAGGTGTTGGGAATACGTATGCAAATCAAAATTTGCGCAATGGAAAGAATCAGATTCTCATGCCCAAGAAAACTTTATGAAGAACGGTTGCTATTTCAACAAATAGCAAGAACAAAGATAACTTACTTCTTCTTCTTCAAGAACACAATTGATCTCAAGAATATTGAGACTTCTAGATCTTCTCACCAATGATTGATTATAACCAAGGGAGTGTGGGCTCTTGCTTGGCTTTTCAAATTTTAAACTTTTGTTCTTCGAGAGTTACCACAATGAACTAATAATTTTTAGAGTGTTTCTAAAAACTATGTATCAAGAGAACTTGGTTGGATGATTTGAGAGCCTCAGGCTCTTCTCTATTTATAGGCTTAGTAGGGGAGAGAATTTTCAAATTTTAGCAATATGGGACAAGGAGTAGAAAACATAGTCCTAGTAAAACTAGGACTAGCATGGACAACTAGGGTTTCACCCAGCCTCCATGCTTTGCCGCATGGACGAGGGACAAAATCTCCCCAGACCATTCCACTCCCAACCTTGGGAGCTGGGCCTGGGATTTAATCCCATGCCCCTTCTCTCCCATCAACGAATAGGGCTAGGGAATTTTTCCCTGGCCTTATGCGCCCCTTGCTCTGATTAGGCATATGGTTTTATCCCAAGCCCAACCTCATATTATATCTATACTCTCTAGCCCATGTTTTAAATAAATAAAGTACTTAGCCCAATAAATAAGAAAGCCTTAATATGGTTAACTTATATCATTTTGGTGAGGGACCTAAAGGGAAAAATAATTATTGGCTTAAATATTTCAATAATCATGCCTCCCTGACATTCGTTACGCGATAATATTTTAATCACACTTAATTCCATTAAATAATTGTGACTGCACTCCAATAAATATTTTGATTAAACAATTAATCCATTTGACTTACTTAACATTGATTTATGATTTCTTCATGAAATCTTCCGTAGCAGAATTAAGGCTAAGGATACTTTCACTTAATTCTCTCTCTTTATCCTTGAGTCACTAACTTTACGTTATTCTCGTAGTGTGTCAATCACATATATATTTTGGTATGCCAACCAAAATGCTCTGGTCAGAGTCTTGAGAATAATATACATAAAATATATGACAAAATTCAGTTTACCCTCTTGAAGTTTCAGAGAATTTTCAATTTGAACCCCAAAGTTTTAAAATTGGCAGTTTACCCCCTTGAAGTTTCAAAAAGTGGCAAAGTGAACCCCCTCGTTAACGTTTCCGTCAAATTAGACAGAAAATGATGAAATGACATAAATGCCCTCAGGCTTTTTTTAAAAAAATTTCCATCTAATTTGACGGAAAAGTTAACGGAAGGTTCACTTTGCCACTTTTTGAAACTTCAGATGGGGTAAACTGCCAATTTTGAAACTTTGGGATTCAAATTGAAAATCCCCTGAAACTTCAAGGGGGTAAACTGAATTTTCTCCTAAAATATATCTCAACAGAAAATTTCTTATCTCTTTGCGTATTGACAAATGATTTGGATTCCCTCTTGGAAAATGCCTTTCCACAATGTTTCATGCAATTACCTAATGTATTGAGGTTTATTCAACCGACGATAGGTCTCAACTCTTGGATACATCTATGTAATCTACATAAAACATCTTAGTCCACAATTCCCTCTGAATTTAGAATCAAAGTTTAAAGTAGTCTATTAAGGAGCTTTGTCTTTTCATAATAGACAATATCTTTATGAAAAGACAATTCCTTGGTTTGTTCAGTGTCTTAGGGTCTCAACACCTACACATTAATTCAAAGACGCCACTTTGCTTGATCAAGGTAGATCACCAAGATTCGATATGTAACAGTCTTACCCAAAATGGAATTGCCCCAGTTTCATTTACCGACTGCGAACTTTATATCTTTGAGGATATAAGGATTATGGACTAAGACCTTGTGTGATAACCACGTTACTCACACCCATAGGACCTTTCACATGCATGATGAACTATTGGTAATAGGCATGTAAAAGATGTTTTATATGTCATATGCTCAAAATAATTTAATCAGTGAATAAAACATATATTTATTACAAACATTAAATGGCATCATGGATCTAAAATCACTGGGATTTGAGACATAAAGCCGAATAACAGGGTGGTTGATTAACCTTCATCACAGCCATTTGTTTTGGATATTCTCCAATTTTGGCAATCCACTTGCTTTTGTGAAAACTTTATCGTGACATAAAGGTGAAAACTGTTTTGAGTTGTTGTTTAAAAGCCTTTCAATGAGTCCTACTTAACCAAAACTGTTTTGAGCCTTTCAAAATCAGTTTTGGTTATCTTCAAAGATTTCAATAACTGAAAAGGAAGTAGGAAGTAGGAACTGAAAGCAGGAAATTAGTTACAATGGTTGGGAGCTTATGGCAGAGAGTTTTAATGGCTAAAAGCTTCTACCTTACAATGAGGGAGGGGCCATCCTTTTACATAAAATTACATTATGTAAATTCAAAATACAATTATGAAAGCAAATTATAAAAGTAGATTCTCCACACTGTGGATTCGGCGAACAAGATAGCAACAGTGGAAAGCATCAATCTGAAATAGTAAAAGTGTTCAATCTTTGCGGCACTGTAGTGTCGGCAAACAAAATTGGAATAGTAAAAGCATAAATCTCTGCACTATAGAGTAAGCAGACAGATCTGAAATCTTGGAAAAATCTTGGGAAAATCTCTGCACTATAGAGTCGGCAGACAAATCTGAAATCATGGGAAAATCTTGGGGAAAATCTCTACACTAGCAGACAAATCTGAAATCATGAAATCTTGGAAAATCGGACTTGGTAAATCACAAATCTTCAAGTCCTAGAAAATAATCTTGAGTGGAAAATCTTGAATTTCAAAATAAATCCCTTTGTGGATCAATAGTGGCTTCAGAAGATGATTCAGAATCTTCTTCATCTTCTTCAGAACTATCATTCAAAGAATCCAAAAAATCCTTCATTAATGCTTTCTTCTTCTTCTTACTCTTGGAAGAATTTTTCTTAGAGGAAGAAGAATAGGTAGGAGGAGAAATATTAGATGCAGGAGTAGTTTCTTTAACTGGGGGAAGAAAAGCATCAGGGGTTAAAAGCATAGAGGGAGCATTCGAGGATAAAAATTGAGCTCTGGGGGCTTGAGCTAATTCTTTACCATTCTGGACAATGGCATCAATCTGTGGGCATTTATCCCACCATTTAACATACGAATGTCTTTCAAGTTTGTCTTCTACAATGACATATTGCCATTTTAGAATCCATGGAATCTTAAATCTCTTAACAAAATGGAGCATGGGAGGAAATTTGGAACCATAAGTATCAGTCTTGGAATGAACCTTAAAAGAATTAAAGGTTTCAATAAGTTTGAGGGGGAGAATTTCAGGGATAAGTCCAAAGTGCATCCACCACCTGGAAAACTAGAGGGGAAGAATTCCACCAAAATTATTTCGATCAAAATTAATGAACCAAGAATGGTCAAATTTGGGAGTCTGGTAAAGGAAAAATTTGGACTAAGCTTCAACATAATCATAGTAACAGTAAGGAATATTAAAATCATGGAGAACTCTGGGAGAGGAAGGATGGTCTCCCTAATCTTTTTAAGAAATTACCTTGTCAAAATAAACACTATGGAAAAGTATTTTTTGAGGAACATAAGTCTTGCAATAAATTGGCTTAAAATGGGCGGATTTTGTCCGAATCAAAATATTAGTATAATAAGCAAGAGTCTTCAATGGATGTTCAGGAATCCAATGAAAATTCGGGGGAAAATAAGAGAGGGCTAGTTTATTGGGGGATTTAACATGAGAACGGTTCATTTCAATTGTGAACAAATGTTGAAAATAGGGGACTGCCATATAGGCAGAAGGTTTATCATAATTAGTGTATGGAACTCTGGATTTCTGAGAAGAATCCACAAATAGGTCATAAGGTGAAATCAAAATGCTTGAGTAAGAAATTGGTAATTCAGGACTAAAAGGTGAGAACCTATTAGTCAAAGCAACTGAGGAAATGGGAGAAGAAGTAGCAACAGTGGACTCTGGTTTTAAGACCAAAGCTTTTGAATCAGACTTTCCTTTATCTTTTTTACTAGTCATGGTGGCATTGCAAAAATTCACGAGTGACGAAATCAGGAATTGTATTGTCAAAACCTTTGATATATTCAATATCAAAATAAAAAATACTCAAAATAGCTTGCCATCGGGCAAAAATCTGTTTTTGATGCAATATTTTCAACATCTTTTTTTCAGTATATATTTTGCAGACTTACAGTCTATTCTTAACAAAAAATTTTGATTAAGCAAATCAGCTTGAAATTTAGTAATGCACAAAACAATAGAAAGTATTCTTTCTTAATAGTACTATAATTAGATTGCGCTTTATTCCAAGATCTAGAATGAAATCGAACAATTTGTTCAGGAGATCCTGGTGAAACAAGTTGTTTCAGAATCCCTCCAAAACTAATTTCGGAGGCATCGGTTTCAACAATCTTAAAAGCATTGTCAGAAGGAATACCCAAACAAGGCAGGGTTCTGACATGAATCTTAATCGGTTTGACAAGGGAGGTATGGACATCAGTCCAAGGAGGAGGGTTATTCTGTAATCTGTCGAACAAAGGTTTACAATGTTTTCGTAAATCTTTGTAGAAATCAGCAATATAGTTCAAGGAACCAAGAAATCTTTGAAGTTGGGATTTTTCGGTAATAACATTAGGAAATTTATCAACAAATTGGATGGCTCTATCAATTGGACGTATTTGTCCTTCAAAAATATCAAAACCAAGAAACCTGATCTTAGTTTGAAAGAGTTTAATCTTTTTTGGCTGAAACAACAAGGCCACTATGTTTAATAGTGTCCAGAAAAGAATTCAAATGTTTCCAATGTTCTTTGATGGACTTTGAGAAGATAAGAACATCATCAATGTAAACAATGGTGAAATGGATGATAGGATTGAAAATATCATTCATAGTATTCTGAAATTCACTGGGGGCATTTTTCAAACCAAAAGGCATGACATTCCACTCATAGTGACCAAATCGGGTAGTGAATGCAGTCTTGTACCTATCTTTATCATCAATTTGGACTTGCCAAAATCCTGACTTCATGTCAAACTTGTTAAAGTATATATGGGAAGTCCAGCCAAGAGCACATTTAAGGATCTCCAAGAAGATCAAATACAGCCTGCAGTATCAACAATTGTGATCTCCTATGCAGCAGCTCATCCAAACAAGGCAAGAAGATCACCTCTGCATTGGACAGAATCAGTAGATCCTCCAACCAGCCATGTAGTCTATGGTCAATGCAACTCTAGAAGGAAATAGTTAATGCAAGGGGATTGCCGTGCCTTCCAAGCAAATGCTCAACTTATAGGAAGAATCAATTGAAATTGTAATTGTTTTATTTTGTTACCATGTAATTAGCTCTATTCTTGTATATAAGAACCATATGATGTAATTGTAAGTTATGACTTTTGAATAAAAGCATTACAAAAGTTTTCATGGTATCAAAACTGTAACAGGCCAACGCCATACTACCTTTCAAACAGATTTTTTTTTTTTTCCTTCTATTCAATGGCAAACACAAGTGTTCCATCGTTTATCCCTCTAAACACCACACAGAATGCACTCATAAAGCTTAAGTCTGGAAATTATACAAGCTGGTTGACACAAATCAACCCTATACTGCGTACCCATAATCTAATGGGATTTGTGGGTGGGTCAGAACCATGCCCTCCAAAAACAATTGCAGATGAAGCAGGAAAAGAGATTCCCAATCCAGAATACCATACCTGGAATAAGAAGGATCAATACCTTCTTAGTGTCATTATAGGATCCCTCTCAGAAAAAGTTCTAGCCATTGTGTAAGGGTTGAACACCTCACAACAGGCTTGGACTACCTTGGCCATCAAATTTGCCTCAAAGTCCAAATCAAGAATCTCCCACTTGAAGAAGCAACTACAAAGTCTCTCCCATGGTCCAAAATCGTGTGCTGATCATATGCAATCTGCAAAAGTCCTGGCAGACCAGTTAAATGCAGCAGGCAATCCCATAGCCGATAAAGAAATTATCTCCTCAATCCTAAATGGGTTGAACCCTTCCTTCACTCATTTTATCACAACTACTCATTTCACACTAGAGTAAATGAGATCTGTTTTGAAGACTTCCAAGATGAACTCCTTAGCCATGAAATGCTTCTCAACCAGCAGCAACAGCAATCAGCAGACAACTCCACCTTTGCTCTCACTGCTCAGAGACCTGTCCATCCCCAACTATCCAAAGGCAAGACACCATTCAATCCCAAGTTTCCATCCAGAGGCTTCACTCCTAGACCAGGTTATGGTTTTTCATCCCCCAGACCTCA
Source organism: Carpinus fangiana (assembly GCA_006937295.1). Classification (NCBI taxonomy): domain Eukaryota; kingdom Viridiplantae; phylum Streptophyta; class Magnoliopsida; order Fagales; family Betulaceae; genus Carpinus; species Carpinus fangiana. Next base: position 14,559,653 of record CM017326.1, read on the forward strand.
TTTTTAGCACTACAATCTTGGATCACCACAATTCAACAGAGGTCCTCCTCATGGCAACTTTCAGCATCAGCAGTATACTCGAGGACCAGCAGTATATGACAATCAAGGGAACACCAATTTCCCTAGACAGATGAATTCAGGTCCCTTGCAATAGAGGAATTCTTTCTCTCATGGCAGCAAAGCACCTTGCCAGATATGTGGTAGAATGAATCACTTGGCAATTGACTGTTTTCATAGGATGGACTATGCATTCCAAGGTAGAAATCCACCTACACAACTGGCAGCCATGGTGGCTGTTGTGCAAAAACCTACCTAAATTAATAGGCAAATAATTGTACGTTTTACTTGCAAGTGCACAAGGTCAAAAGATGTAGTAAAGTGTAAGTGCAAGATCGATCCCACAGGGATTGGTAAATTACGCTTAAAATTAGATTTGCGATAAAAAGTAAGAGAGAAAAATTGAGTTTGATTTAAATAATGCGAAAGAGGTAGGGCTTTGATTTCCACCACTAATCATGCTTATATAATAAAACAATATGCCAATGCTCAAATTACATGATGAATATTCAATGGTTGCCAACCTAAGGCCATGGTGTATACTCCTTAAGCTATTGGTTTCCCTAAGCAACGAATTAGGCATGGTGTATACTCTAACTCTTTTGTTCCCCTAAAGGATTTAGCATGGTGTATACTAAGTTGTTCTCTAGGAAAGCATATGAACTGTGAAAACTGACAACCACATGAGACCTAGGGCATGGTGTATACTCCCGGTTTCCCATGTTGATTAACCCAAGAACCCGGTGTGGATTACTTTTGTTACTTATGTTAAACCCAGGACTCGGTCATCCAAATTGATCTAACTAACAAGTCCATACCACATGCATATGTTGATCAGACAGACACATATGAGGAATTCATGGAAACAGGTATTAATCAAGTTAAATACTATCATGCAATTATCGTAAAGGGGCCAATATTGAATTAAAATATAAACATAATTAGGGCTTCAATCTAGCCCTACTAAAAGGTTTAGTTACACATAATATTGATGCTAATCATCTTCATAAAAGAAACTTAAGGAAAAGAATAAACCCGAAAAAATTGTTCTCTTGAAAGCCGTAAATTCTTCTCCGAAAATCGCCTCCCTTCTTCTATGTTTACAGGCCTATTTATAGACTCTAAGAGGATTCTAGAAACCCTAAAAATCGTAGGGTTTGAATCCTTGTGCAACAAGGATTTACAAATCCTAAAACTAAGAACTTCCATAATAGGGCTGCGGCTGGTTTGGGCTTCACGCCTAGGTGCGCTCGATCGCACTCGGGCTGCGATCGATCGCATTGTGGTCGATCTCCCTCTTTTGCGCACGAACGCAGGTGCGTTCGATCTTCTTCTTGGGCGCTCGAGCGCTAGTGCACTCGATCGCAGGTATCCTGCGATCGTTCGCACTTACAGCCTCCAGATCCTTCTTGAGCTTCCTCTAGTTTTCTCCAAATTCTCTTCCGTTAAGCCCTAAACTTTCTTTTCTTCCAAAGGCCTGTAAAATAGAGAAAACACAAAAAGAAGTAAAATAGAACAAAATAACACATCCTAAAGGCATAACAAACATAAATTAAGGGGCTTAAATATGAATATTTAAGCACTTATCAGTGGCTCACACTAATTCTGCATATGAGGAGCAATGGCTGGCTGACAGTGGAGCCAATGCCCATATCACCAACCAACTTGACAATTTGTAGATCCAGCAACCATTCCAACAAACAGAGGAGGTTGTAGTTGGCAATGGCACTGGACTCCAGATTGAAAACACTGGTTCTGCCCTCTTACAAACTTCTCACTCCTCCTTTAAATTGAACAATATTTTGCATTGTCCAAAAGCTTTTGCAAATTTACTTTCTATACAAAAATTCTGCCATGACAATTGTTGCTACTTCATTCTCACTTCATCTCATTACTATATCTAGGACATGCTGACTCATGCAACACTTTTGGAGAGGAGGAGTAAAAATGGCTTGTATCCACTTCGGCTAGGGGGAATCTTCACAAGAGACACAAGACTTTTACAGCTTTCACAGGAATAAAGACCACCTCTTTAGTGTGGCACTTTAGATTAGGACATCCATCTCTGGATATTGTCAATCGAGTTGTTAAAAATAAATCCCTTTCATGCTTCCCACTGCATCTCCCATCAACCTTTAGAGTTGATACATAGTGACATATGGACTTCTCCGGTACAATCTGTGAGTGGAGATAAGTATCATGTAATCTTTATAGATGACTGGTCAAGGTTCACCTGGATTTATCCCTTACATCATAAGTTTGAAGTGTTTGAAAATTTTGTCAAATTCAAGCTATTTGTTGAAAATCAATTCGCTTCTAAAATCAAACAGTTTCAATCTGATGGTGGAGGAGAATTCACCTCCAATCAATTTCAGTATTTTCTCACCAAGAATGGAATCTTGCATAGGAAATCTTGTCCATACACCTCACAATAGAATGGCTTAGCTAAAAGGAAACTTAGGCATATTCTTGAGACAGGTCTCACTCTCCTAGCTCACTCCCATCTTTCAAATAGGTACTGGGTTGATGCATTCCTCACTGCTGTTTATGTGATAAATAGACTCCCTACTCCTGTTTTGAACCATCTGTCACTTTATTCCAAACTCTACCATCGTGAACCAGATTATCAAAAGCTCAAAGTCTTTGGCTGCCTATGCTACCCCCTTCTGAGACCTTTATGGTGTGCATAAGTTAGAGTATAGGTCCAAACCATGCATTTTTCTAGGGTACAATTATGCAGGCTAATGAGTGTGGTGGACTACACTAAGACCTTTAGTCCAGTTACTAAACCATCCACCATTCGAGTCATACTTGTTGTAGCTGTTAACTTTGATTTGATAATTAAACAGCTTGATGTTTCAAATGCATTTTTGCAGGGTCACTTAACTGAAAAAGTTTACATGGAACAACCTACTGGATTCATTGACAAGGCTCATCCTACCATGGTGTGTAAGCTACACAAAGGCATCTATGGCTTAAAACAGGCTCCCAGAGCATGGTTCAACAGATTATCTACATTTCTCCTTGAGTTGGGATTCAAGGGATCTCTAGTTGACACCTCACTGTTTATCTATCTACAAGGATCTATTTAGATATATATGCTAGTGTATGTGGATGATATCCTTATCATAGGCACACATCCTCAAGTCATCCAGAGCATCATTGCTCAACTGCAGCAAGAATTTCCACTCAAAGACCTAGGACCTTTAAGCTTCTTTCTTGCCATCCAGGTTACTAGAGATGCCTCTGGAATCCATGTTTGTCAGACCAAATATATCTCAAAATTGCTGCACAAGACACATATGGCTGACTCTAAGCCATCCAAGACCCCCTGCACCTCTGGCTCCAAACTATCTAGACATGATGGAGAAACCTTGATAGATCCCACCACTTATAGACAAGTTGTGGGGGCCTTGCAGTACTGCACCCTCACACGGCCAGAAATTGCTTACTCAGTCAACCAATTGTGTCAGCACATGCATGCACCTTCATCCACTCACTGGATTGCAGCAAAGAGAGTACTAAGGTATCTCAATGGCACCACTAATCATGGCCTTCATTACACCAAGAGTAACCGTCAATTGAATGCATTCTGTGATTCAGACTGGGCATGGTGTCCAGATGACCGTAGGTCCACCACAGGATTTGCAATGTTCTTAGGTGATTGTCTAATTGCTTGGAGTGCCAAGAAGCAGGCTGTTGTCTCAAGATCTAGCACTGAAGTAGAGTACAAGTCTCTCTCCATCACTACTGCAGAACTATTGTGGATTCGGATGCTACTCAAAGAAATCAGGATTTATCTAGCTGTGCCACCAGTTCTTTGGTGTGATAACATAGGTGCCTTGGCCTTAGCATCTAATCCTGTTTTCCATGCTAGAACTAAAGACATAGAGGTTGACTATCATTTTGTTAGGGAAAAGGTTCTTAACCAAGATGTTTTAATTAAATTCATCTCCACTTATGATCAGGTTGCTGATTTGTTTACCAAAGGATTACCCTCAGCTCAATTTTTGTCCAACTTGTTGGTGGTTCCTCCCCCCATCAACTTGTGGGGGAGTGTTAAAGTATATATGGGAAGTCCAGCCAAGAGCACATTTAAGGATCTTCAAGAAGATCAAATACAGCCTGCAGTATCAACAGCTGTGATCTCCTATGCAACAGCTCATCCAAACAAGGCAAGAAGATCACCTCTGCATTGGACAGAATCAGTAGATTCTCCAACCAGCCATGTAGTCTATGGTCAATGCAACTCTAGAAGGAAAGAGTTAAAGCAAGGGGATTGCCGTGCCTTCCAAGCAAATGCTCAACTTATAGGAAGAATCAATTGAAATTGTAATTGTTTTATTCTGTTACCATGTAATTAGCTCTGTTCTTGTATATAAGAACCATATGATGTAATTATAAGTTATGACTTTTGAATAAAAGCATTACAAAAGTTTTCAAAACTTAGAAAACACTAAAGCATCACTCAATCAGCTGACTAAGTCCTTCCTGTTAAGCATAGGGTACGTAATCCATTCTAGCACATCATTGAGAGGCTTGTAATTGATAACTAATATGGGAACTCCTCTTTCAATCTCAGCATTTTTTCTAACATAAAAAGCAGCACAAGACCAAAGGATTTACTCTTACAAATAATTCCTTTTGCAAGTAAATTAGCAATTTCTTTTTGACAAAAATCTAAAATTTCAGCATTCATTTGAATGGGTTCTGGCCTTAGTAGGAATCTTCTTTTCAGAAAAATCTTTGACATAGGGTAAAGAAACGATATGTTTCTTTTTATGCCAAAAAGCAGTGGGAAGTTCAGAGCAAACAGTATCTACAATCTTGCTATTAAAAACAAAAATCTTTGATTGCAATAGTTTATCAGAAAGTTGTTCAGAAATCTTCTTGTATTTAATTTCTTGTTTGAGAAAATTCAATTCTTTAGTCTTGGCAGAAATCAAATTTAATTGATTGACATCAATATCAAATCTTGAAGCAAAATGAAATTTAACTGGGACACCCATTTTAACTGTTGACACTCCATCTTCATCAGCAGAGAAAGGATAAAGTATGAAAATGCAAGGAATTCCAAGAATCACCTTATCAGTCATGTTTTTTATAAGCACAGAAGGGGTGTGAAAACAAACATTATTCTGGCAAACATGAATATTATTTAGTTCATATTTAATTTGCAATCGGCTACCACTGGCAGAATTCAATTTTTCAGTGGATTTTTCAAAATATTTGCTAGGAATAAGTCCTTCTTGGATGCAATTCAAATCAGCAACATAATCAATCAAAGCAATAACGTCAAAAGAATAATCTTGAGCAACAACAATATGAACTTTGGAGTACCATTAGGAGGGAACAACTTTATTGATTAAACAGATAATCTTAACATCATTGGAAATTTGGTTATTGTTGGATTCCCCTTCATAAGATTGCTCAGATTTGTTATCTTCATTAACATAATTATTTTCTTGAAAACAATTTTTTAATTTTGAAATTAAAAGTTCTTATTCCAGATTTTTATTATTAATTTTTACGTCTTGTAAATCTTTTTTTAGATCAACAATGTCTTTCTTGATATTACTAATCTCATGCTGCAAATCTGAGATAGTAACAACTTTAGATTTTTGTTTAGAAAATCTTTCCAAACTTTCATCAAGAGAGATCTTGGATCTGGGAACTTTGTTAGCATCTTTTGTCATAGTTTCTTAAGTTTTGTACGATATTCTTCTTTTAATTCAGCATCTTCAATTTTTGAAATGAGAGTAATCAACAAATTCTCTTGCTCTCCGGCTTTAGTTAAAACATTACAAGTCTTTGTATTTTTGCAACAAGAATCAAAATATCCAATTTTTACATTAGTTTCAGAAAACTCACTAGCTGAATGATAATCAGAATCATCAGAAGTTAAAATTTCATTATCATAAGAGAAATAAGAGAAATCATTGTTTTGAAAAATTCTAAAAATATTATCTTTTTCACTGTCTTCTATGTTTAAAGCATTAAGTTCTTTTTTAATCTTTTTGGGAGGTTTTGGACACTTATCAGCAAAATGTCCTGATTCTCCACAGTTAAAACATTTTCCCTTAGAAAAATATTTATCAAATTTAGAGGTCTTTGTTTTGGGTTTTTTAGAAAAATTCTTTGAAAGTTTATTAAATTTTCTTTTCTTATAACTATTATAATATGGAGCAGGTTTCTTTCTGAAAACCTTATCAAACTTTTTCCTATGTTTCCGAGATGGGGCAATAGGAGGTAAGTCAATTTGTTCACAGAAATTTCCCATTTCGTATTTAGCTTTTTTAGCATTCTTTAATTGTTGTCTAATCATTTTTTGATCAATACACATTTTAATACCAAGTTTTTTAACAGTAGAAAACAAATCACCATAAGTGAGATTTTCATAATCAATTAAACTAGTATCAATATTAATTAGTTCATCTTTAACTTTATGAGCAAATAATGAAAGTAATCCATCAATAAATTTTTCTTTCCAATAAGGCTTTTGACTATCAGATCTAACCATAACACGAGAAAGAAAAACATCTTGATACCATCTATAATCAGACATAGTAGGGCAATGAAGATTATTCAAATAATCGGAAATTTGAGAAGAAATATTAGAAGGAGTACCAACAAAATGTTTAATAATAGTATAAATCAAAGTATTAACACCATCTGGCTCGCCTCTACCAATTTTTTCATCAAAAATGGGAAGGCCATCCTCATTCTTTTTGACAGTTTTTCTAATTTCTTCTATGGAATCCTCTGTGAGATGTTTGTCCCACCAATTCCGAAGGGTTCCAGAAAATCCAGTAGAAAGCAAATCAACAATCTTTGAGTGGCTTAAGTTTTGATTGGTGTCATAGGCATTGGCTACCATAGACATGTGATTCATTTTATTAATCAACTCTTGTTCCGATAAACCATCAATGTTCCATTCATACAATTTCTCAGAAGAAATAGAAAATTGGGATTGGAAAAATCTTTCTTCAAATTGTAAATTAGGAGGAGTTGGTTTAGAATACCAATTTTTTGTAAAATTGATAGGTTTGGTCTTGTCAAAAATTCTCTGGACTTTTGGTTCCAAATCAGTTTTCCCAAAATTTTCTTCAAGAATTTTGATATCAGAATCAGTGGAATCATGGGAAGACATGGAATTTGAATCAGAAAATTGTTTTGAAATTGGAAGGGCAGTTTTAGAAGTACTGCCTTGGTCAGTTTTTAGCTCAAAAAACTTTTTTTTTTTTTCAATTTTCTCAATGTTTTTCTGGTTATTAGTTTTCAAACCAAGAGATTATCTTTTTTCAGGAAGAGAAATCAAAGGTTTCTCAACTTTCGGAGAAGCTGGGGAAATGATTTTGTCTTCAATACGATCAAGCTATTGACCGATAATATGAAGAGATTGGTTAACAAAATTGTTATGCAAATTTGATTGCATTCGCAATAGCACGAGTCGTTGATCGTGTAGCGTTGCGAAATGCGGGATCGAACCACAGGGAAAGGCGTTTTGTTCTAAAACTAATATTAAAACTAGATTAATCCTATTTTAACCTAGCTTCAAAAATGGTTGTTTTATCGAACACAAAACTTGCAATATAAAAACTACTCTAAAACCTTAAATGAATGAAGAAAAATAACTAAGGTTAAAGACTCAACCTCACCCAATATAAAATGATTCTTGCTTAAACGTAAAACCCATACATCCGTCTATCGATTTGACCTTTAATCATATTCTATCGTCGTTTTGATACTAGTTGAATCGCTTGATGTGTTTACCGTTAAGAAACTATAACGGATAGTAATTCTCAATAGAATCATCCACTGTATCCATGGATCATAGTGGGTATTTAATTGAGTTTCACTCATCCATTGTGCACCCGGCTCGGAACACAACAAGGGTTGGACTTCCGATGCATCGCAACAACGATCACAACAACTTTGTCACATAAATTAAAATGAAACGAATATGAACTGTAAATGACGAAATGTAAAGCGTTAAACATCAAAGCTCAAAGAAGTGCTAAGGGTGAGGCTTCATCTTCAACCTTAGTTGAAGATTTAGCTACCCATGTGTAAAGAAAGTAAAGGAAACTTAAAAGAAAGCATTAAAATAAATTAATAAAGAAGTTCTACAAAAAAATGGGCAGATCAGAGCCTAAACAATGGCAAATGCTCTTAAAAACGCGCCCAAAAACAAGAACTTCGGACAAAATACACTAAGGGGCCTATTTATAGAAAGCTGGTGTGCTGCCAGGTCATAGGGCTGCGTTCAAACGCAGGCCATGCGTTCGATCGTACACCCTGCGATCGAACGCAAATAACTGCCACGGCGCCAGGCTGGAAGCGATGGAATCGTAGGGCCGGCTAGGGCAACAGCGTGAGACGCGGGTTGACTAGACTTGAGTTCGAACTTACTCCTTGCGTTCGACCGCAGTTGCGCTCGATCGCACCAAGTGCATTCGAATGCACTGGCAGGAGCTCCATAACATCTCTTTAAGTCCATTTTGCCCTTGGTAGCCATGTGTTGATGCAATGAGCTGCACACCACAAAATACTAAAAACAACTAAAAATGTTAGATATTAACAGTGCTAAAGGCTTAGCAAATATAAGTTAAGGGGGTCAAATATACAATATTTGGCACCAATCAAATACCCCCAAACTTACATTTTTGCTAGTCCCTTAGCAAAACAAAAATGAAAAACAAAACAAACATAGGTCCGCTTTCGTGGAGAAACGATTGCATTGAGCATATGCAAAAAGCCTTTTAAATCCCTAGGAATTCCCTAGGGGACGAGTGAAGTCTCGTGAAGGTTTTCCAAGAATGATACCCACAAACATTTATTTGGCACAATGTTATTGACAGACAAAGCCTTTCACACAAACATATGATTCATACATCATTAGCAATTTTAACAATTTTGAACAAACAAACCACATCATCGAGGCCTCCAAACATCAATCAAATCACGGCTGAAAAATCGAGACAAAACAGGCTATAAAAAGTGCAAAGTGAACTAACATATGCTCATGGGGTTTCAATTTTTCAAAAGATGTGCATCTCAAAAATCATCAGACTGCAATGTGATAAAAACAATCAAGGCTTGAATTGAAAAATGCAATGTATTTATTTTTTTTATTTTATGTAGGCTGTGCAATGCTTAACTCCCTTAAACTTCTAAATGACTTATGTAACGAGTGTTAGGTCAGTGACTCCCAAACCATAAGGTTTTAGGGTACTAGATGTAAAGACATCCCTAAGGGCTTAATTACTCAAGTCAAAAAGAGTTACGAAGTCTAACTAGCCATACAATCACTTGGTCAAGAATTCTCATCTTTTACGCAAACGCTCATTGCTTAATGAGACAAGAGTTCCGGTTATTCAATGAAAATCTCAACTTATAATTTTTTTTTATTTTTTTTTACAGCAAAGGTTTATCATCACACATCACAACAACCCACAAATCTCAAGAAAAACACTTCTCAAGTCAAATTTCATACCTCACGACCCTATGCTAGTGTGCATGTGAAAAAAAATGGATCAAACATGTGAAGTCTCTCTAATTCAACATATGAATTGAAAACTGGGATTTCTAAGGATATGTAGTGTTCAATCAAGTTAAAACACACCAATGATATGCAATCCATAGATATGATGTAAGTTGATGAGTGCCTAAAAGTGCTTATTTGAACCTCTTAATTTACATTCGTTAGGCTCTTAGTATTGTTAATTTCTAATGTTTTAGTTAGTTTTGGTGTTTTAGTATTTTGCAGGTTGTTAAGTTACATTTGGGGCTAATGCCATCAACTCTGGGGCTTAAGACAGTTCGGGGAGCTTTGACAACAAATTTGAGTTGAACGATAATTCGCACCCGACGAGTCCCACCAAAACGACCATATTTGGAGTTGTAGACCTCCGATTGGGGTAATCTTGGTGTCTTTAGAAAGCTAACTCAAAGATATACAACTTTGTATTTCACATGTGAGGGCTAATTCTGAAGGAAGTGCGTTCGAACGCACGTTTTACATTCGAACGCACTTGTGCCCATCAAATGCCAAAATTCATGCACGAGTGCGTTTGAACGCACTTAGTGCGATCGAACGCACCTTATCTGACCTGGCAGTGCGGAAACCCTAAATTTAGCCTATAAATATCCCCCTTTCTCTTGTAAACGAACGGGACGTTTGGAAAAAGCTTGGAGGCGCCCCTTGTGGCCTAAATCCTCCCCGTTCATCACTGTAAAACCCTCTAAACGTCATTTTATCATTTATCATTTATTTAATTCTTTTAGTTTTTTTAATTTAGTCTCTTATTTTCCCTCACCATGGATTTGTTTATGTATATTCATGTTTAGTTTACATTTTTTGTCATTTAATTTAACGTTTGTTCGATTCAATCACAATCTCGTGACAAGATTGTGATTGGTTGTTGTTTATAGATCGTTTATCGTCCAATATGCGTTGTGATTTATCCGGGCTACATCGGATAGTTTAAGCGAGTCCAATATCCGTTGTCATCAACGACACATCGGATGATTCGATTTCGGCTCAACATCCGTTGTAACCGTTTATGGGTTAATACATCGCATGATTCGACTAGANTTTCTAACGTGTCAAAGTATGACACGTTAGGAAATGACAAAAAAATAAAAAAATAAAAAATCATTTTCTAACGTGTCAAAGTATGACACGTTAGTAATTTACTAACGTGCCATATTTTGACACGTTAAAAAATGACAAAAAAAATAAAAAATAGTAAAAAATTATTTGCTAACGTGTCAAAATCTGACACGTTAGTAATTTACTAACGTGTTAGATTTTGACACGTTAGAAAATGACAAAACAAAAATAAAAAAATAAGAAATCATTTACTAACGTGGCATATGTAACACGTTAGTAAATTATTAACGTGTCAAAAGTTGACACGTTAGAAAATTACAATTTCTCACGGGCGGTTTAGTAACGTGTGAAAAACGTTAGAAACGATACGTTAGTAACATTTTCTAACATTTTAATGGCCCTAACACGTTAGTAAATGACAGTTACTAAAAATCTGGTTTTTTGTAGTTTAACTTTATGATTTACTTTAACTGAAATATAGATCTCTGTGTACTAATCTTGGCATAACAAAGTCTGGAGTTTATTGCAGCAATGAAGTTGCTTAGAAAATTTACCTTATACAAGGTTAGAAGAAGTCTTTTACCGAACAAGCTGCTAATTTGTATGTATCGTTTGACCATCATGGTCCACAATACATTCTTTCGATTCTTGACCATCAGTAATTGGACATTGCTTTCGTTTGCAACTTTTTACAAAATACATGTTTGTTTGCTGGTTGTATTTTGAGATGTTTGGGTC
>CM017326.1:14571162-14610088 GCA_006937295.1 Carpinus fangiana
CACCAGCACCAGCACCAGAGCCAGAGCCAGAGCTAGAGCTAGAGCCAGAGCCCATGGACATTCCTGAGATGGCAGCTGAGCCAGAGAGAGCTGCAGAGCAGGAGGAGCAGCCCGAGGAAGAAGAGGAGTATGAGGCGACGATCACGCTCACAGCCTCAAATTTATTACACCTCCAGGACACCCTAGTGGACATACGATCTTAGATCGCAGATTTGCAGAGGGATGCTCGTTAGGACCGGCTCGAGATCTAGGAGATGTTCTGATCCATCTTAGACAGACTGCCACCAGCCTCGGGACCTTCTGCACTACCAGCCCCGTGACGTCTTCGTGATGTTTTTGTTATTATTTTTCACACCCCTTTGCACTACATTCTTATTTTCTATATCAGCACATTGTGGACAGTGCAAATTTTGAGTTTGGGGGTATTTTTATTATTTGTGCACATTTTGTTTTTAATTATGCATTTTATGTCAATTATGGTTTATTTTCTTTTATGTGCATAATTTGATGAACATATGATCACTTTAATTAAGGGAATTTCAATTATGTTACTTTCTTGGTAGCATGAGATATTATAGTTCAATTTGGGTTTCACAAGCACAATTGGCACGTAATTTTTGGGGATAAAAATCTGATTTTGGTCATGATAGTTTTGTAAGCTTAAATGCAGTTGGGTAACCCATTGGAAAGATAACCGTGGTTCATTTAAAAAAAAAATGATGATCATTTTGAGCTTTTCACTAAGTAACCGAACCTCTTGCCTCAGTAAGCATTGAGCGTTCGCGTAAAAAGTGAGAAGTTAAACTTGGTTAGCAAAGCTTCGTAGCCTTTTGACTCGAGTTAGTAGGTCCTTAGGGGTGTTTTTACACCTAATGCCCTAAAACCATTTGGTTTGGGAGTCATTGACTTAACACTTGATACATGGGTCAATTAGAAAGCTTAATGAAGCTAAGCAATAAAAAAAAAAAAAAAGTGTTTTTGATGAACCTTGGTTATTGTTTCTGATGTGTTGTCTAAATGAATTTTGAGTGTCGAAGCATACATGACTAAGATTAGTTTTGAAGTCCCATACATTTTTTTTGTGCTAATCTCACTTTCACTAGAATTGATTTTTGTATCTCATAATGCCATGTTTGTATCTTGATTGATAATTCCCTGAAAATTGTGAAAATGGTGTTTGTTTGATTAAGCTTGCTCTTGAATTTAAACCATGATTGATACATTTTTTGCATGATTGAGAATAAAATGTTTGCACAAATGTTTGTGGGTATCATTCCTGAAAAACCATCACGAGACTTCACTCGTCCTCTAGGGAACTCCTAGAGGTTTAAAAGGCTTGTTGCATAGGCTAAATGCAACCGTTCTCCCACGAAAGCGGACCTATGTTTGTTTTGTTTTTCATTTTTGTTTTGCTAAGGGACTAGCAAAATGTAAGTTTGGGGGTATTTGATCGGTGCCAAACATTGACGTTTGAACCCCTTTAACTTATATTTGTTAAGCCTTTAGCACTATTAATATCTAACTATTTTTAGTGTTTTGTGTTGTGCAGGTCCTTACAATAAAATATGGCCACAAAGGAGCAAAATGCACCAAGGGAAGAAATGGATCCCTGCCAAGTGCGTTCGACCGCACTTGGTGCGTTCGAACGCACTCACGGTCGAACGCAAGGGGCACGGTCGAACGCAGTCCCAATCATCCCGCAAATCATGCGGTTGCCCTAGTCAACCCTAGGAGTCCATCGTTTCCAGCCTTGTGCCGTGAGATATTTCTGCGGTCGAACGTGGAGTGCACGTTCGAATGCATAATTCATCAGTGCGTTCGAACGCACTGCTTCGAACACAGGCCAGTGACCTGTCAGTCTATAAATAGGACCCTAGGTCCATTTTGACGAGAGCTTTTCTTTTGGGCGTGTTTTTAAGAGTGGCTTGCCATTGTAGGCCCTGCTCTGCCCATTTTCTTTGTAACCCTTTCATTTTATTTAATATTAATGCTTTGTTTTAGTTCCTTTATGCTTCCTTATCACATGAGAGGCTAAATCCTCAACTAAGGTTGAGGATGTAGCCTCACCATGAATTTTATGCTTATTGTTTTATGTTTAAGTTGATTATTTCCGTTATTTCTTTATTGCTTAATCGTTTCTCACTTGGTTTGGTGACAAAACCAAGTGAGATTGCACCGTAGTCGTTTATTTTTGGTTTTTCGTCCGATGGATACATTCCATCCTTCGGTTTACGCCCATTTATCCATAGTAGTTTATGTCTTAACACATTCACTTTGGACTCTTTGGGCCTTAAACCTTTTATGGTTTGTCTTTCGTCAAATGGACGAATTCCTTGGATCCTTCGATAGGCACAAGAGATAAAGCGTTATTTTTAACCGATAGACGGATATGTTAGCTTAGCATTTTCAATTTGCATTCTTGAAATGGTGAGGTGAAAACCTTAACCTTAGTGTTTAATTTTATTTATTCTTCTGCATTAAATTAGTTTATATTTTCATTGTCACCAATCACCCACATCGGAGCTAGGTTAAAGTAACACTAACCTAGACTCAACGTTAATTTCATTAAAAACAATACACGGTTCCTTGTGGTTCGATCTCGGTACTTGCCCAACTCTATACGAACTACGGTTTGTACAATTGCGAGTACCTAAATTTGGTACGACCAATTATGATTGTGAGATTAATTATCATCCTAGTAGGGCTAACGTTGTAGCAGACGCGTTGAGCAGAAAATCAATGGTGGAGCTTGCTGCCCTTGGAATTTCTCAACCCCGGTTGATTCAAGAACTCACTGGGATGAGATTGGAAGTAGTAGGCGAAGGTGTGCCTGTACACCTGGCTAACCTGATGGTTCAGTCAGAATTGCTTGCAAGAATCAAGGCTGCTCAGTTGGAGGATCCTGAGTGTGCCAAGATCAAGCAATTGCTTGAGGAAGGTAAGGCAAAGGAGTTATGTCTTAAGGAGGACAGGCTGCTTACCCATTTCAAGCAAGTTTGTGTGTGCCGGGAATCAGAGAACTAAGGAAGGAGATAATGAGTGAGGCTCATCATTCTCCATACACTGTGCATCCTGGAGGCACCAAGATGTACGGTGATGTGAAAGGATCATATTGGTGGAACAATATGAAGAAGGACATTGCAAAGTTTGTAGAGCAGTGTTTGACCCGTCAACAAGTGAAGGCGGAGCATCAGAGATCGGCAGGGACGCTTATGCCGTTGCTTATACTGAAGTGGAAGTGGGACGAAATTACGATGCACTTTATTTTGGGTTTACCAAAGACACCCACTAGAGAAAATTCCATTTGGGTTGTTGTCGATCGTTTAACGAAGAGTGCTCAGTTTATTCCCTTAAAGGTTAAGGATCCGATGGATAAGTTGGCCAGACTATATGTCCAGAATGTAGTCCGTTTACATGGAGTACCATCGGCAATCATTTCGAACAGAGACTCTCGTTTTACTTCAAGGTTCTGGCAAAGTCTTCAAAAGGAAATGGGGATGGAGCTAAAGTTCAGTACTGCTTTCCATCCTCAGACAGACGGTCAGTCTGAACGGACGAACCGGACCTTAGAGGATATGTTGCGAGCATGTGTGTTGGAATTCAAAGGTAACTGGGTTTAGTACTTTCCTTTGATCGAGTTTGCCTACAACAACAGTTATCAGGCGACTATTGGTATGCCACCATATGAAGTACTTTATGGACAAAAGTGTCAGTCGCCCTTGTATTGGGACAACGTCGGTGAGAGACAGATGTTGGGGCCGAAACTGATTCAGGACACTCGTGAGAAGGTGCGTGTCATCAAGGAACGGATGAGTGCCACTCAGAGTCGGTAGAAGAGTTATGTTGATAACCGAAGGAGGCCTTTGGAGTTCAAAGTAGGGGATCGTGTGTTCCTAAAGGTGTCACCGATGAGGAGAGTAATGCGGTTTGGGAAGAAGGGGAAGCTTAGCCCAAGGTTTGTTGGACCCTTTCGAAATTACTCAGAGAGTGGGGAGGTTGGCTTATAGGATTGCCTTACCCCAGATTTGGTCAGAACGCATGACATTTTCCACGTATCAATGTTAAGGAAGTACATCACTAACCTTGATGTAATTGTGGAGTATGAGCAGTTGGAAATCCAGGAGGGATTAACCTACGTTGAAGAACCGGTTAAGATTGTGGACAAGAAGGAGCAGGTGTTGCGTACCAAGATGATTCCTATTGTCAAGGTACTGTGGCACAACCATGGAGTTGAGGAAGCATCATGGGAAGCCGAACACGACATGCAGAGTCGCTACCCGCATCTGTTTGAATGATTGTGTATGACTCTTTCTTTTAAGATTATACTTGGACAGTATACCTATTTCCATTTTGGGTAAGGAAATAGTTGACTATGAAAGGGTTGTTTCTTTTCAGGATTATGGCACCTATACCAATTGACCCAGATTGCGTGTGAAACTACTCCTTCTGCGAGTGGATAGATTTGGGAGTAGAGATTGACGAGGATTGGTATAGTGTGGGTAACATCGAGTACGATGCACTCGATGACTTTCGAGGTGATTTTTTGCAACTGTTTGAAGAGGATGATGTACCGTTTAACGGGTGGGACAAGATAAGCGAGGAACTTACCGAGCATGATGAAGAGGACTCTACGGACGAAAGGTAACATTCTACTCCTCATTAAGTGTTGTTCTTTTGGTATTTGTCTCGGAATTTTGAGGATGAAATTCTTATAAGGAGGGGAGAATGTAGTGACCCAAATTATTAAATAGGCATAAGTAGCTTAGTTGGGAGGGATTAATTTGGGCTTTGGGTCACTAAGGACGCTAGAGGGGTAATTTGGACTTTTGGCAGACGTATGCTAGGTCTGGCGGACATACGCTACTATCTGTAGTACGGACGAACGTGGGAGGACCACCGGACGTACACTCTGCAAATCGTACAGGCGGATGTAAGTGGGATGATCAGTGTCAAATATTGTATATTGGACCCCCCTTAACTTATGTTTGTTAGGCTCTTAGTGTTGTTAATATCTAATTTTTTGTGTTGTTTCAGTGTTTTAGTGTGTTATAGGTCCTTGGTGTGAATTGTGGTTCAAAGGGGTAGAATTAAGCAAGGATGGAACTTTAGCCTCTGTAAGTGCGATCGAATGCATTACGGTTGAATGCAGAATCCACGTTCGATCGCACACCTCGTCAGCCCGCGTTTCCCACGTCGCCCTAGCCAGCCCTATCATTCATCGCTTCAACCTCATGTCGTGGGCAGTTATTTGCGATCAACTGCACTATGTGCGATCGAACGCACTACGGTCGAACGCAATGCCAATGATCGAATGAACGTGGCACGACGATGCACTTGGGACTGAACGCACAGCCAATGATTGAACGCACGTAGGGATGCGATCGATTGCACCTCCTGCGATCGAACGCACCCCTGACCTGGCAGCACATTTTAGTTTGTCTATAAATAGGACCTTGATGTATTTCATATTTTTCACGTTTGGGAGGCGCCTTTAGGGCCTAAAACCCTCTATTTTCCACTGTAAAACCCTCCTAAATTGTCATTTATTTATTTAATGTTTTATTTTACTTTTATTTAGTCTCTTATTTCCTTCACCATGTTTTTATCTACATATTTTTATGCTTAGTTTAATACTCCATTTGTCGTTTATTGTTTTACTTGTTCGTTTCAATTCAATTTCGTGACAAAATTGCATTGATTGTTGTTTATGAATCGTTTAACGTCAACAGTCGTTTCAACCGGAGATACATCGGATGATTCGTCTTCGAACCAATATTCGTTGTGACCTCTTAAAACAGTGTTTGCATCGATTAGTTCGACAAGATTTCGTAATGACAATAGGACATGCATTAGTGCTTAATTGATAGACGGATGTATGAACTAATTAATAGCAAATAGAATACACCTAATAGCGTAATCGTTTTTGATGTATGACTAAGCATGACATTATGTATTTAATATAGTGAGGTGGATTCTAGACATTAGTGTTTTTTATTTCTTTATTTTATTACATTTAATTTAGTTTTTGTATTCTGCACGCCACATACTTGTTATTTGGAACTAGGTTAAGATAGGATTAGTTTAGGCGATTTAAATTGATTTTTACACAAAGAACGATTCTCTGTGGGATTCGACCTCGCACTTGCACACCCACTACACTGCATAACAACTCGTGCAATTGACGAGTATAATTAAATTTGTGCATCATGGGACCACCGGACGTACGCTATTTTTTGAATACCCTCTGGTTAATACCTAGACGTACGAGGCAGCCATGGAACCGCTGGGCAAGAACCAATGGACGTACGCCCTTTGGCCAGACGTCCGTTGCTTTTCTGAGCCTATAAATAGCACCCTACCCCCTTCGTGTTTTTCATAACTTCAGAACTCCCCCATGCTGCCAGAGTGTTTCCAAGTGTTTGTGAGTGTTTGGTGAGCGTGTGTGCATGACGTTTGCGAGTTTTAGAACGTTCGTGAGGCGAAACTCTTGCAGTTTTGTTTCAAGGAGGTAACGTTCGATCTTTAGCTTTTAATTACGTCATTATGCTGCTCATTTTATGTTTAGTTGTAGTTATTAGCTTAGTTGTGCTTTAAGACCCATTTGGATTAGCGTATTCGTTAGCTTAGCTCTGTTACATTGCATGGAGGCTATTAACTAGACTAGAAGGCTTTAGGTTGTTCCTAGTAGCCCTAGGAGTCGGAGAATAGGCGGACTGTGGAGAGAAAATGAGGTTCTCCCCAAGAACCCATACAGCGGAGGTACGGTGTCACGACCGGACGTATGACTTGTCATTGCACGATGGACGTACGCTCTCGAGCCCGGACGTACGGTCATTGTGTGGCAGGAAAACCCTATTTTCACCAACCGTCCCGTAGCTCCTGTTTTCCTTACTTTATAGTCGTTTAGTAGAATTATGACTAATAGAAGGTTTTCCACAGATTTGGAGAACCCAGATCTTTTGGAGTTTTCAGAGACGCGTATCGATCCAGGTGAGTTTTAACTCACATAATGCGCATTGTTATTTTCCATGCACTGCACGTTTATTTTGTGTACTGAGCAAACATGCATATTTTACAACTCTTATGTTTTGTACAAATTAAACAAGAACTCTGTCTTTTGAGAAAAATGTTGTGCGGAAACATGTTAACCAAGTGGGACTTGTAAAATAGCATACATGTAAAATACAGACAAGATAATTGCATCGTATAACATGGTACACCGATACGTGTGATAGTAATGGCTATGGACTTACTATATATGTTAGCTTTATGGTCAAATGTGTGCATTATGTAAGGGCTGTGAATCCATTGGTTTCGTGACCTTGACGCAACTATTCCCACTGGTTTGGTTACTACAGGACGGATGTCATTAGTTGGTGTGGGCCATTCGGGGTCAGACCCGATCGTGCCAGTAATGTTACGTACAGTATGTTGTACAATGGTTGGGGCACTGGCATTGTATTATAGGTCCCTCGGGACAGCATCAACCCTACTAAGAAGTGGTAATATCTCGGGTAGACCATACTGTTGAACTATGACTGTTATTTACATCATATGCATATATCATTACTATATATATATCACGCAAAATTAAACTGTCATGATGGAACTGCTTTTATTTATTAAACACCTGAGTTCATTACTAAAACTAGCATGAGCATTATCTGCGTTAAAAATCACTAAGTTTTGGACTTATCCCCTTTACTTTATGTCTTTCCCCATCATTACGAATAATTGCGCGGTTTAGCTACTTTAGACGAGGATGTCGTCGGAGCCTACTTGGGTAATTGCTCAGGACTTGATATGGGTGATCTTTGAGGATATGGATCCTGTTTGGCTTAGGACGATGTGGGAGGATGGAGGATTTGCCCGTGCAGACATGATAGAGATTTTGATCTCATTGGCTTTGCTGAAACTTAAGTCTAGGCTTTGATCTGTTGATCTTTTGTGAACAATGTTGTAGTATCTTATTCTGGGAAATGTATCTATTTGACGGTCTGATGACCGATACATTTGGTGACACTTTATAATATTACGGATGTAGTACTTTATCTCTAGTATTGTTGTGTGATGTTTCATTTACTATCTCTTAATCCCATAGTCTTGGTAAAGTCTTCCGCTGCAGTTTTCTCATTACAACGAGGAACTTGATTTCCTAAAGGTCGTGTCTCAGAGGGACATGGCTAGGATGGCGCGTCGTGGGGTTAATTACTAGTTTATTGATATTCCCATCGGGCGGGGCATCACAGCCCATTTTCAAGCCGTCAGAGTCGTCCGAACGGCTATGTTATTTTTCAGTTTTAATTGTTTTATGCACTTTCCTTTTAGTTTTAGGAGGGTCCGGTCGAACGAGGGTAAGTCTCGTCCGAATGGGGCCTGTAGATGTTCAATTTCGATTCTATTTCATACTTTAATTTGATTTAAGGTTTGAGGGCAGAAACGCAGATTTGGATTATATATGAGTTCATCTAATAAGAATTACTCAGATTTGAGTTTCTTCTTTGTTTTCCTTCAAAACCTAGAGAGTATATAGCTTTTCAAGAAGAATTCATAGATCATTGATAGACTAAAGATCTAAAATTACCTATCCGCTAATTTATTGTTGTTCTTTGCTGCAACCCACCAAGTCGGGCTGCATAAGACACGCTTGGAGGAATCCAAGAAGGAGAAATTTTGCATGAAGCTAAGTGAGGTAATTGTTCTATACCTTTTTCTTTTTCCATTTAAATTAAGTAATAAATAAATTTGTCTATTTTTTTAAATTTTTTTTATTCAAAGTGGGAGAAGAGAAAAGGGAAATTACAAGAATACAAATGAAAATGACAGAGAAATTTGAGTAATAGTCGGGAATGGGTCAAATAAATGACCTGGCCCATCAAGCGAACCAAAACAGCCAAAAGATGTTGTTGTAAACGACAATATTCAGTAAACGGAACAAAACCCCCAAGGGGAGCCAACACGACCATCAGTGGTCGGAAAGAGAAAACAAAGACGACCATTAGTAGTAGGAAAGGAGAGGAAAATTTATGTTAAAAATAGAAAAGAATGCCAGATCAAGGATCTAGTCAAGAAAAGACACAGAGAACAAAAAATTACAAGGAAAAATAAAAAGACAAATGATAATATATTAGAGGTTATACTGCTTGGATTTGATTGGGATTTCTAAACAACAAAATATTCAAAGATTATGATCTTCATAAAAATCACTTGATTTCAATAGTACATTGGGTTTTTTGAAATGTGTGTTCGATTGATTTTGATTACATGAAAAACAGATTGGTAATGAGAAAATTTGGGTTCAAAATGACATTTAAGTTGAAAATCTTAACTAAGCACTTGCTGCAGTGTAATGTTAACAAAGGTTTAAGCAAAACTTGCAAGTAAATCTCTTTACCAGCTGTGATACCAAAATTTCTTTTGCATGCATTTGTAAGTAAATTTATTTACGGTTAAGAACTCGGTAGACCATATGGAGTTAAACTATAACATGTTCACCTTAAGTATCATATATTATATCTATAATGCATCATCATGATATTTTTGTCATTTAACAAAGAAACTCATTTTATATTACTATATGTGATTTATAATCCTTTTGCTAAACAGCTAAGTTCACCATATGATAACACATTCTCCCTATGTATTCGTATTCAATAAGTTGTGAACTTACACTTTATCTTTCAACCTATAAAACATGTGTTGTACTATAATTGGTTGCTCTTTTGAGAATGGTTCATAGGGGTCAGAGCAGGAGAATGTTGATGCATGACTTGGCCCAGTTGTTTTTTGAGATGGCCACTTAGTCTTGAGTGATGGTCTTTTTGAGATAGCTACAGGCTTCTATTTATATTGTAAAAATATGAGGATCATATTCTACTCCCAAAAACAATAAACACAATTAATAAAGCAATAAAGGTTAAATATTAAATGTCGGAAAATAAATTAACACAACCATAACAGAGAAACTTGGTTACGAAGTGGAAATTTGTTTGAACAAATCAAAAATAAAAACCACTCTAGGGCAGTTAAACCCAGTTAATCACTATATGAAGAACCATATTGTAGATAGTAAAAAATACTCACAAACTCTTGCACATTTCTAGACTCTGCAAGATAACCATCTCTCAGCTTGCCTCCTAGTTGACTATCTTCATGGAATGAATCTCCTTACCGACCCTCTCGTATACTTCTTTGTGACTGAAGGGTGAAAGATTGTAGATGGTGGAGCAATCAACACATCAAGAGAGGGATATCACAAAGTTTTCTCAACGTTCTCTACGGGAACCAACAATTGAGAACTATTTGCTTAGAGAAATATTTTAGACTTCCAAGAAAAATTTCTAGTATGAAATGGATAGTAACAAAAGAGATAATTTATACCAAAAGATTTGACAATCATCTTATAATGAGATTAAGAGAGAAATAACAAAAAAAATCCCAAATTTGATATTATGAGAATTTCACGTCATAACGGGAAATGAATCAAATTATGACGTAAGAAGTAAAACCTTCACATTCTTGCTATAAAGGTGGTCATCCAACAAGGAGCTCAGAAACATCCCATCATGTAACACCCCACTCCAATGACACACAATATTATTCGCTTTTGGCTCTCCCAAACCAAACTTCCCATGAGGTCACCTATAGTGACCCAAATTATTACCTACGCGTAAGTAGCTTAGTTGAGGGAGCTAACTTGGCTTTGGGTCACTAAGGACACTAGAGGGGTAATTTAGACTTTTGGGCGGACGTACGCTAGGTTTGGCGGATGTACACCGCTGTCTTTAGTGCGAACGTACAATGGGGACCACCGGACGTACGCTTTGCAAACCGTACAGGTGGACGCACGTGGGACCATCGAACCTACGCAACCTTTTGAAATGCCCTCTGGTTAATACCTAGACATACGAGGCAGCCTTTGGACCACTGAGCAAGAACCACCGGACATACGCCCCTTGGCCGGACGTCCGCTGCTTTTTGGGCCCATAAGTACCCCTACCTTCTTCGTGTTTTGCACAAGTTTTAGACTCCCCCAAGCTGCCAGAGTGTTCCTAGAGTGTTTCCAAAGTGTTTTGAGTGTGTTTGTGAGCGTGCGTGAGGTTTTTGCGTGTTTCAAAATGTTCGTGAGACAGAACTCTTGCGATTTTGTCTCAAGGAGGTAATGTTCAACCCTTAGCTTTTTTAATACGTCTTTCTACTGCTCGTTTTCTATTTAGTTGTAGTTGCAAGCTTAATTACGCTTGAATCTCGTTTCAGTTAGCATTTTTGTTAGCTTAGCGTTGTTACATTGCATGGAGGTTGTAATCTAGGCTAAGAGGCTTTAGGGTGTTCCTAGTAACCCTAGGAATCGGAGAATAGGCAGACAGTGGAGAGAAAATGAGGTTCTCCCTGAAAACCCACATAGTGGACGTATGGTATTGTGACCGGACGTACGGCCGGTCGTGACATGGTGGACGTATGGCCTCGAGCCCGGACGTACGGTCAGTGTGTGATAGGAAAACCCTATTTTTACTAGCCGTCCCATAGATCCAGTTTTACTTACTTTAGAGTCGTTTTAGTGGAATTAGGACTAATGAAAGGTTTTCTACAGATTTGGAGAACTCGGATCTTTCGGAGTATTCGGAGACGCTTTTCGATCCAGGTGAGTTTTAACTCACATAATGCTCATTGTTATTTTCCACGCATTGCATGTCTATTTTGTGTATCGAGAAAACATGCATATTTTACAACTCTCACAATTTATACTTATTGCACATGAACTTTGGCATTTTGAGAAAAACGTTGTGCTAAACATGTTAACCAAGTGACACTTGTAAAATGACATGTATATAAAATACAGGCAAGCTAATTTGCATCGTATGATATGGTACACTGGTGTGTGCGGTAGTATGGCCATGAGCTTACTATACATGTTAGTTTTATGGTCAAAATTGTGTGTTATACGTGGCTTTGGATCCATTGATTTCGTGACCCTAGTGCAATCATTCCCAATGGTTCGATCACTATATGACAAACGCCATTAGTTGGTATGGGCCACTCGAGGTCGGACTCGATCGTGCCACTAATATTACGTACGGTATGTTGTGCAATGGATGGGGCACTAGCATTGTACTATAGGTCCCTCGGGACAGCATCAACCCTACTGAGAAGGGGTAATATCTCAGGTAGATCATACTGTTGAACTGAGACATTATTAGTGACATAGTGATGTAGACCAGGATGCTTGGGAATATCTGAGGAAGACTCTAGTCGATGCCAATGTGAAGACACCCCAGAGGATGGTGACACGTTCCCAAACACAAGCTGCAGCAGAGGCTCGTCCGGACGGAGTTATTGGCTGTCCAGAGCCATAGTTGGACAAGAGGAGACCGTTCGGACGGTGATTTAGCCATCCAGACCCATAACTTTCCCGAGAGGGGGTTAGAATGCTCCGTTCAGAGCCTATTCGCACCCTATCCGGATGTTATGTTCATTTTTCTTGTTTTTTTATGTTTTGCTTGAGTCTCGTCCGGACAGACATGTTTCTTGTCCGGACGCTTAGTCTTGTTTTGGTAGTAAACTGACTTTAATTCCTTTGTTTTAGGTTTAGGGTTTTAAAGGACTATAAATACTTTATTATAGCCTCCAGAAATGCAGTTTTGATTATTATTGCAGTTTTCTCTAATAAGAACTATCAGAGTTGAATTTTCTTCATATTTTCCTTTAATTTATAAATAGACTCTATATTTTGAAGAAGAATTCTCAAATCCTTGATAGACTCAAGATCTAAGAATTATTTATCTTTCTTCTTGCACTATTTTCTTTGCTTCCGATTAGTCAGACTGTATCAGTTGGTATTAGAGCGCAAGTTTCTTTTTATGGCTTCGGTCACAAGAAGAAAGGGCAACCGCTTTACAAATTTGCACGACGTGCATGAATGCGATGAATCAGTCATGAAGAGCAAGAGGCGACATCGAAGGGGCATGATAAGGAACTATAGGCGGCTATAAGGGCTCAAATTGAAGACCTCACTAACCATTTGGCCGAAGCGCACCTCTACAATAGGCGTCGACGTCGAACTACACCCCGGAAGGAGGAAGAGGAAGACAAAGGCGACAACGGGTATGGATCTGCAAACCCTTTTGCAGAGCACCGAACGCAAGGATGTCGACCCCCTGCTCAAGCTCATGTTAATCGGTGGGAGAGTGGGTTCCAACTGGATATTCTAGAATTTTCAGAGGGTATGCAACCTGAGGAATTTTTGGATTGGGTCGTGGCAGTTAAAGTGATTCTTTGGTCGTAACCAAGTTTCGGGGTAGAGCTGCAGCATGGTGGCAGTAGTTGAAGAAAGCAAGGGTGCGGAAAGGCAAATTGAAGATCACTAGTTGGGAGAAACTATTGCAGAAGATGCACGCCTTTTTGCCCTAAAATTACCTCCGAACTATGTACCAAAGGTTGCAAAATTGGAGTCAAGGTTTGAAGTCCGTAGATGAGTATACGGAGGAGTTCTACAAGCTATTGGTGCGAGTTGAACTATAGGAATTGGATGAGCAATTAGTGTCCTGGTACATTGGGGGTTTGCGGCCACAAATCCAAGACATATTGAACCTTTTTGACCCCGACAATGTTTCGGTGGCCTACCGAAGGGCCTTACTAATTGAGAATACTTCACTGTGAGGTTCCGTGGGGACATTTAGGCATGGGGGCATTGGGAGCTACAACCGTTCGGGTGGTTCTTTCATGAATCGGGGATCTACTCCACCAAAAGACCCAAGCAAGACGACCACTAACGTTGGACAGCCTAGCTGAATTGGGGCAACTACTGGCCCCAAGTGCTTCCGATGCAGTGAACTGGGTCACCGTATGGCAGATTGTCGCAAGGGAGAGAAGAATGGTAAGGGTCTATTTGTTGATTCAGGAGAAGCCTTTAAGGAGTAAGGTGATGGAGAGTAACAAGAGGCAACTTTTGATGGAGACGGAGAGGCCGAGGAATAATTTGTCACACGGGATGATGGTCCTCTATTTATGGTGAGAAGGGTGTGCTTCTCCCCTCAAAAAGCGAAAGATGGAGACAAGCAGCGCCATAACCTTTTTCATTCAAGATGTACGATCGGGGGCAAGGTATGTCAACTTGTCATTGATTGGGGCAGTTGTGAGAATGTTATGGCAGAAGAAGTGGTAAAGAATCTGGCCCTAGAAATATAGCAACATCTTAACCCTAGCCATTTGGCATGGCTCAAGAAAGGCAAAAAGGTAGTAGTTTCTAAACGCTGTTTAATGTCATTTTCAATTGGGATTAGATATAAGGATAAGATGTGGTGTGATGTTGTGGCCATGGATGAATGCCACTTGTTGTTGGGGAGGCCCTGGCAGTATGACCAAAGTGCACACCATGATGGGAGGAAAAATACCTATAGCTTCATGATAGATAATGTGAAAATACTGCTCTTACCAAGCTTGGGGAATGGCCCTAAACCCACCAAGGGAGTGGGTCACTCTTAATCCTTATTGGCAAAATGGGAGTTTATCACGGAGATGTTAGCATCAAAAGTGGTGTATGTATTGTTGAGCAAGGAGAGTTGCAAAGGGGAAAAGTTGCTGGAAAAGGGAAGAGGCTAAGGGTTGGTGGAAGAGTTTTCGGATGTGTTTCCGGTAGAGCTACTTGATGAGCTTCCACCTCTTCATGCCATACAACATCAAATCGACTTAGTGTCAGGATTGAGGTGATACACTACCGCAGAGCCCCAAAGAATATGAAGAGTTGAGGTGACAAGTGGAAGGGTTATTGGCTAAAGGGCACATTTGGCACATGGAGGATGTGTGTGGATAGTCGAGCCGTCAACAAGATCACGGTAAGGTACAAATGTCCTATTCCTCGGTTGGATGACTTGTTGGAAAAATTAAGCAGGGAAATAATTTTCTCAAAGCTTGACCTACGGAGTGGGTATCACCATATTTAGGTGCGGCCAAGTGATGAGTGGAAGACCGTGTTTAAGACGTGGGAGAGACTTTATGAATGGTTGATGATGCTATTTGGGCTATCTAATACCCCTAATACTTTCATAAGGGTGATAAACCAAGCCTTCCAACCGTTCATTGGAAAGTTTGTGGTAGTATACTTTGACAACTTCCTCATTTATAGCCCCAACAAAGAGAAGCATATTCAACATGTACAAGAGGTACTTTGTGTGCTCTGGAGGGAGAAATTTTATGCTTCACCCACCAAGTGTTCATTCATGAAGGATTCAGTTCTTTTCCTTGGTTATGTGGTGTCTAAGGATGGATTGGCGGTGGATGAATCCAAGGTGGTAGTTGTGAGAGATTGGCCCATTCCCACTATGTTACATGACGTCAAAAGTTATCATGGTTTGGTTTTGTTTTATAGGTGTTTCATTCATGACTTTAGCACTATTATGGCGCCTATCACAGAATGCATGAAAGTAAGAAAGTTTTCTTAGAGCTAGGCGGCGACGGAGGCTTTCGGATTGATCAAGCTCAAACTAACGATGGCCCCATTGCTTGTGCTTCTAGATTTTGAAGTCCCTTTTGAGTTACATTGTGACGCTTCCAAGGTTGGCATTGGAGCGATGTTAAGTCAAGGAGGGAAACCGGTGGCATTCTTAAGTGAGAAGTTGAGTGGTTCAAGGCTCAACTATAGCACCTATGATGTGGAGTTTTATGCACTCGTGCAATCATTGAGGCATTGCAGTTCTTACGTAGCCTACAATGATTTTATCTTGTACTCGGACCATGAGGCTTTGAAGCACCTCAACAGTCAAGATAAACTTTCATCTCGGCATGCTAAATGGGCTGCGTATGTCCAACAATTTTCTCACCATTAAGCACAAGGCGGGAGCATTGAACAAGGTGGCTGACGCCCTCAACCGAAAGTCGACACTTTTGGTCACTATGCAAAATGAGGTACTTGGCTTTGAATTTATAAAATATTTGTTAATTAATAATCCCTTCTTTGGACCCATTGTTGGAGATGTAACTTCGGGAGTGAGGAGTGACTATGGGTTGTATAATGGGTTCCTCTTCAAAGGGAATCAATTATGCATTTCCGACTGCACTCTAAGGCTAAAATCATCCAAGAGCGATATAATGAGGGGCACATGGGGTGAGACAAAACGGTCCATTTGGTGGCGGAACAATTTTATTGGTTGACCCTGCAAAAGGAGGTGGGAAAATTTGTGCGTTGTTGTAGGGTGTGTCAAGTATCGAAAGAAAGAGCTACTAATGTAGGGTTGTACATGCCGATGCCCATTCCAGAGGGTCTATGGACTAATGTGAGCATGGACTTCGTATTGGGCCTACCTCGAACACAAAAAGATAATGATTTCATCTTTATGATTATTGATCTTTTTCTAAGATGGTTCATTTCATTGCGTGTAAGAAGACTGCCGATGCCGTGAATATGGCACAATTGTATTTCTGTGAAGTCTATCTACTACATGGTTTGCCATTGTCCATAGTCTCTGACCGCGACATACGATTTCTTAGCCACTTTTAACGATGCTTGTGGCAACTATCGCACACTAAGTTAGATTTTAGTAGTGGATATCATCCTCAAACGGATAGTCAAACGGAGGTGGTCAATCGGTTGTTATAAGCTTTGCTTTGGAGTTTGGTGGGAGAGCATCTCAAGGCATGGGACCAGCAGTTGTACCAGGCGGAGTTCGCTTACAATCGGTCAACTAATCGAAGCACGGGTCTTAGTCTCTTCACCACCATCTATGGAGGTAACCCGCGGGCGCCATTGGACTTAGCACCTTTTCATTGATTTGAAAAGGATACACAACAAGGCAGAGGATCTCATTGCACAAATTCAAGAGGGCCACAAGTTAACCATCAAAAATCTACAAGAGTCAATGGAGAAGTACAAAGTGGAGGTGGATAAGAAGGGGTGTCCATTGGAGTTTGAAGAAGGTGATTTTGTGTGGGCTGTTTTAAGTAAAGATCAATTTCTTGTTGGGGAGTATAACAAGTTGGCAGCACGTAAGATTGGTCCAACCAAGATTGTGAAGAAGATCAATCCTAATGCGTATCAGCCAAAGTTGCCCAGCCACATCAAAATATCGGACGTCTTTAATGTCAAGCATCTTGTGCTGTTCATTGAAGACTCATCGAAGGAGGATGCGAATTCGAGGGCGAATTTTGTCCAACATGGGAACGATGATTGGGAATATCTAAGGAAGACATGAGCAGATGCCAGTATGAAGACACCCTGGAGGATGGTGACACGTTCCCAGACACAAGCTACAGCAGAGGCCCGTCTGGAAGGAGCTGTTGGCAATTCGGACCGGTAGCTGGACAAGAAGAGACCGTCCAGACGGTGATTTAGTCATCTGAACCCATAGCTTTCCCAAGAGGGAGAATGCTCTATTTGGAGCCTGTTCGCACCCTGTTTGGACGTTATGTTCATTTTTTTGTGTTTTTTTATGCTTTGCTTGAGTCCTATCCGGACGGCCATGTTTCCCATTTGGATGCTTAGTCTTGTTTTGGCAGTAAACCGACTTTAATTCCTTTGTTTTAGGTTTATGGCTTTAGAGGACTATAAATACTTTATTATAGCCTCCAGAAATGCAGTTTTCTCTAATAAGAACTGCCAAAGTTGAGTTTTCTTCATATTTTCCTTTAATTTATAGGTAGACTCTATATTTTGAAGAAGAATTCCCAGATCCTTGATAGACTCAAGATCTAAGAATTATTTATCTTTCTTCTTGCACTGTTTTCTTTTGCTTCAGTTTAGTCAGACTGCATCACGTAGGCAACCCGAGATCGGACTCGGTTAGGTTACTAGCAGTGGACTGTATGCGTCAATATTTAGGGCACCAGTATTGTACTACAAATCTCTCGGAACAACAATTTCGTGCCGAGAGGGGGTTAATATCCTCAGTAGACCATATGGTGTTGAACAATGACATGTTTCTCGTAATTATCATGTATTATATCTATATTGTATTGTCACATCATATGATATTTAAACTAATAATCTTACCTTACATTACTGCATGTGATTTGTAAATAATTGAGTGCACTGCATGATAACATGTACACCATGTGTATTATTACCCACTAAATCATGGAGTTACACTTGTATCTTTTCCACCTATGAAGTATATGTTGTTTTGTAGCTAGTTATCTAGATGACGGTTCTCGAGAGACTACTAGTACTTTTGGAGAGTGTACTCAATATTATCTTTGAGGAGGTGGATCCCTAGTGGTTGATCAAAATGTGGATCAGTGGAGGAGACACCTGCCATGATATGATCGAAATTATTTATATGCTTTATCCTTTTAAATGTATACTTTAAGATTTGATGTTATTCTACAACTCTTAGATTTGGCTTGTAATCCTGTAATCTATTTTGATGATTGGTTTTTGAACAAAACATTTAGAGAAATTATCTATGTTATAATGCTTTAGATGCACTCTAATTGTTTAACGAATTTATGGATTTTATTATCGATCTTCGTGTATAAGTGTAATACCTCGATAAAAGCCAACCTTTTTATTAAATGAAATCTTTTCCATAAGAGCAATCGACAAAGGTCTTCAATAATGGTGTTTAACGAGACCCAAAACCCTTAGCGTTAACCTAATCACACTCTGAACCTTTAGAAAATAAAAGCCAAATACTAACCATCATGAGGTGGATGTACGCTAGGTCTGGCGGACGTACAGAGGGGGGGACCACCGGAAGTATGCTCTGCAAATAGTACAATGAATGTACATGGGACCACCGGACGTACGCTACTTTTTGGGATACCCTTTGAGTAATACCTGGACATACGAGACACCCTTTGGACCACTGTGCAAAGACCACCGGACATACGCTCGGGTTGTCGGACTTTCGCTGCTCTGTCAGAGAGTTGGTGGTGAACTTTCCCTATAAATAGCCTGTCCCACCTCTCATTTCTCATACCTGTTTCCTTCCCCTGGTATGCCCCTTGGCTGCTAAAATCCTTCCCTTGAGTTTTGAGTGAGAAATTGGTGAGAGTGAGCTTCAAAGAGAAGTTTCCGAGGAAGGGAGACCATGTCCGTGCTTAGCTTCGGGGTAAGCTCTGTTCTCTTTGTGTTTAGCATTATTTTAACTTATATTTCTGCCTTGATGAGGTTTCCTAAGCGTTCATTGAGCATTCTTTAAAGATAATTATGTTTTCAAAGGATTTTCTCAAAGTTTCGTTGTGCTGTGATTTCTTCGTTGCATGTGCTGTTTTGTTAGCTTAGAAGAGGTTTAGAGGTCTACAAATGCCACTAGAAACATGCACTGCTCGAATCTTAAAATGGTGTGCCTAACACACTGAGTGGGCAGAGTATCGGTTCTTGAGTTTCACACGTGTATGCTTAGGCTTAGCCATATTTCTAAGTTTCGTAAGGCTTAGAATAACGGTGTCTTGTATCCGTTATAATAGGAACTAGCTTGGTCGGAGGATTCACT
This sequence comes from Carpinus fangiana, assembly GCA_006937295.1. Lineage (NCBI taxonomy): Eukaryota > Viridiplantae > Streptophyta > Magnoliopsida > Fagales > Betulaceae > Carpinus > Carpinus fangiana. Next base: position 14,590,587 of record CM017326.1, read on the forward strand.
CGAGTGAGCGAGGTAAGCAGACACTTACACCTATTTTAAGTAAAACGTGGGATATGTCAATTGACTGATCACGAGTATGATATGAGCATGCCTACTTTCTATAATTACTTGGTAACTTTGTTATTAAATAACTGTTAAGATGCATCGTAAGACATTGTACGCCGGTACGTGCGGTATAAACGGTCATAGGCTTACTATATAGACTGCATATTATGGTCAAATGTGTGTGTTATACGGGGCTTTGGATCCATTGGTTTCGTGACCTTGGTGCAACCATTCCCAATGGTTCGGTCACTATAGGACCGACGTCATTAGTTGGTGTGGGCCACTTGAGGTCGGACTCGATCATGCCACTAATGTTATGTACGGTATGTTGTGCAATGGCTGGGGCATTGGCATTGTGCTATAGGTCCCTCGGGATAGTATCAATCCTGCTAAGAAGGGGTAATATCTCGGATAAACCATGTATGAGAGTTATGACTTATAATGCATAGCCTTTTTCTGCATTAAAACAATTAGGCAATGATCGCCGGTTCTACACCATAAGCTTTGAAAACCCTAAAATCCATTAAATGGTGTATTAGCGAAGGTAGTGCCTTCTTTTTGGCTATACTTAACTTGCACGTTTACTTTCATTACTTGGACTCATATTATACCTAAATTGTGAGGTTTATTTACTAAATTGTTAGACTTACGCAGTTATTATTCTCTAGGTCACCTGGTTTGTTGCTATAGAAGTGGCAAGAGATACTACTGCTTTACTGATTAGGCTTACTTATAATTACAGGTTTGTCTTTACTATTTAGCAGCTTCATATTCTTACTTGATGAATTATAGTGATTCAGAATTATTCACCTTCCCTTGCATTTACTCTGACATTTTTATAAGGGCGATTTCCCGTTTGGTCACAAGTTGGCTCAAATGGGTAAATTGTTAGTGACTCCGTCAGATTAGCCGAGGCTAATTTTGGAGGCGTTACAATAAGTGTGTGGGGAATGCCAAGTGATCTCCTAATGTTCTTCTCGTGTCCTTCTAATCCTATGTGAAAATTATTTTATAAAAAAAAAAAAAAAAAAGAGAGAGAAAGTTGCTCTTATTTCTCTCACTTAGTTTTTATAAAATAATTTCTACCTAGGACGAGAAGGACATAAGGAGAACACTAGGAAAGCACCTAACATTTCCTAAGTGAAAAAGTCTTCCACTATAAACTCTTTTTAGAGATGATGAGATCTCTGAGTCTTATTCCTTGCAGAATGAGGCTTGAAGATGAACCACGAAGTTAATTACTAGTTAATTAATTGGAAAAAATATAAAAAAGCCTCCCAAACTACCAGTCGTTTGCGATTTAGCCTCCGAAATTCTAAAAGCGACAAAGTAGCCCCCGAAATTACCAAAAAGTTACATTTTGGCCACTTTGTTAGTCAACACCGTCAAATTTGATGGAAAATGCAAAACGACGTCGTTTTTTGAGGTTAAGTTACTAAAATGCCCTTTTGAAAAAAAAAAATCAATTTAAAAAATGCCCCCCCAAAAATGACATCGTTTTGAAAAAAAATATATATATAAGGAAAAATATAAAAAAGCCCAACAAACTACTAGCCATTTACTATATAGCTCCCCAATGTTTGAAAAGTAATAAAGTAGCCTCCAAACTACCAAAATGTAACAAAAATGTCACTTATTTTTTTATATTCCTATAATACCCATATTCTTTTAACAAATAAAATAATAAAATAATTGTAAAAAACAAAAACCCAACAAAAAAAAATCAATGGGTGAATATTTATTTATTTCAAAAAAACTTTTTTTTCTTTTTTAGTATTTATTAGACCATTGGTTTTTTTTTTATTTTTTAAAAATTGTTTAGTTTTTTTTTACAACTATTTTACAGGATCGCGAGTTAGTGATGTTGCAGGTTGGGGCTCCAGCTGTGAAGTGCGGATCGGTGAAGCTGGTGGTGCTACGGATATGGGCTTCGGTCGTGGAGTGCGAATCTGCGAAGCTGTGGGTCTAGTGGAGATACCACCCTAAAGCCGGAATAATTACTCTCCGGCGTCGGAGAATGTTACTCGCGACGTTGGAGAAGGAGACCAAAGCGTGGGTTTCGCCAACCCACGCTAGACTCTTCATCTTCACTAGATTCAGTTTTTTTTTTTCCTTTGGGTCCACTGATGCGGCTTGGAAAATAAGAAGAAGAAGAAGAAGAAGGGGGCAGCAAGCGTTGAGAAGAAAGAAAGAAAAAAAATTGAGAGAAAAGTGAAGTGATATGGGTGTCGACAGAAGAAAAAAAAAATGAAGAAGTGTTGAAAGTTACTGTTATTTCCAGCAATGAAGAAGAAAGGCTATGGAGTTTCTGGCTATGAAGAAGAAGATGAAGAAGAAAGGCTATGAAGTTTCCGGCGAAGAAGAATGGGGGCTGCATAATAATATTGTGTTTTCAATCTCGCTGGCCACCCCTAAACGGTTGTTTTTTTTTTTTTTTTTTGAAAAAAATATAAAATGGCCCCCCAAACTACCAGTAATTTGTAAAATGGCCCCCCAAAGTTTCAATTGGTATAAAGTAGCTCACAAAGTTTTAAAAGGGTATTATAGTAATTTAACCTCAAAAAACGACGTCGTTTTGTATTTTTCATCCAATTTGACGGTGTTGACTAACAGAGTGGTCAAAATGCAACTTTTTGGTAGTTTGGGGGGCTATTTTATCACTTTTAGAACTTCAGGAGGCTAAATCGTAAACGGCTGATAGTTTGTGGGGCTTTTTTATATTTTTCCCTAATTAATTTCACTAGGGCGTTACAACTTGGTAGCCTCCAACTCCCGTGCCTACATGACTGACGCCTCCACGTCCTCCACCTCTTTAGTCCGCTTCTGCATTTTGACTGAACATCCTTTCAGCGAAATATTCATCACCGCTGAATTCTTCATAAATTAGTGGACAATTTATTCAGGGTGGCGATGATGAATACGCCGTACTTGAATCCCATCGGCATCATGAGCATCAATGTTCAATTGATTCTGAAGTTGATCAATCGTGTCTTGCACTTGCTTTAATGCTTGATGCGTCTCAAGCTGGGATGCTTGGAATTTGGTTTTCAAAATATACTTCGTCTCACGATCAGCATCGTTAGGGGGATTGCCGTCGTTGAGCTAGTTGGCCATAAATAAGGATTATGCCTACTCTCGTAGCACTTGACATAGTGGAAGCTAGTAACCATAATCAGAAACATCTTCAACTTCTGATTAAAAGATAAACAAAAGTTCTAAGGCTTAAGGGAATGATAAAACTCCGCAGAGTGTGACCAAAATTCTTATTGATTCAAAAGTTGTTTATTACACGCTAATTAATAATAGAAGCAAATCAAATAAAATCTTCATCAATCTCCAGCTTGTTAATCACGACTTTCCTTCTTGGAAAGGCTTTTTGGCTGCTCGGAAAAAGCTTCTCGGGAAAGGCTTCTCGGCGGAAAACTTCTCGATGAAGGCTTCTTTCGGCTTCTCGGAAGATGCTTGGCTGGAAAAGCTTCTCGTGAAAGGCTTCTGGGCTTCTCAACAGATGTCTCGATTTGGCCCCTTGGACAACCTCTCGGGACATCTTCTCGGTTCCTTGGGGAGTCTTTCAGGACTTGGCCTAATCCTTTGTTAATTACAATCCTTGATGGCATGTGGCGTCCTACATCAATATCATTAGAAAAACAATATTTGATTCTAAGCCTTTTAGCTTCTACATCAGGAATCATCTCAATCTCATGCCTGCCACCATCAACAGTTTCCCACGAGGAGCTAAAAGATTGACCTAGTTTGGCAGCATATTTTGCCACACTCCTTATTCCACGAAAATCACCCATCCACTCCCTGATGTCTGCTGCAGTAAGACCATTTCTTGAAGCAAACATCCAAAGAGAATTTTCACATAATTGACTGTCTGAAAAGGCAAGAAACTCAAACTTCTTATCACCAATAACTATTCCATTTCTTAGAGTGGACAACATCCTCTCATAAATGCTAGTTCGCTTGTCGTCCTCATTCGCAGAAGATGCTCGAGGAGATAAAACTGTCGAGTGCAGCTTATCGAAGTCCTCATCAACAAAAGAAACTCGAAGAAAATTATCAATATCTTCAGGATAATTGCGTAAGACGCGATTGGAGAGACTCACCTCTGGACCACAGAAATACACTCTAGATGGAGTTATTTGAACCATGTGTACATATACCAACCCGTCGTCTAAACATGTAGTAGGATGTGTCGGAAGTTGCCTATCCATGGCGTATCTTTTATACTGCTCACTAAGCCACCTTACAGGCTCATAGCAGCAGTCTTTTAAATGATACAGATTTTCTAATGCACGTTCTATATACTCAAGTTTTATTCTCTTAGGATCGACCAACCGACAAAAATTGGTATCTACTGCTGGCCCAGGAAGACACCCATGTTGAACTAAGGAGTTGATCTTGAACAAGATTTTATATGGTAAGTTGAAGCCTGGAGGTGGAATCACAATGGGGACAAGACCTGAATTGCAGGAGAAATTAGACCCTTCTTGCAGAACAAATTGGCCTTCATTTGCTTGATAGAGCAGACATTTTGGAATCCCAGCCTCATGTGGAAGCTCCAAACATAGAGCAGAAGATTGGCCAATGCTACATGATGGAGTGAAATCAACTACTCGGAGCCACCGATAACATCCATGAGCACGAGAGACATCTTTCTTATGAATCTTAGGAGCACCGTGTAACTGGCCATAAAAATTCGAATTTGTTAAGAAAAATTGGTAAAAATTTTTTGAATCTCACATAAATGAGAGCAATTTCTGCCAATTCAAAAGAAGATGGGACGCTTTCCCAATAACATTATTTCATTAGATCATTCGAGCATGTAATGAAATTGGTAAAGCAACAACCTATATAAATGAATACACGTACCCACAAAACCATGATATCAGCTAGGAAATGATTTGAACTACAGAAAGCGTGGAGGCAGCAAATTAACCTGAACGAGAAGAAACTTTGAAGTTTGGCCACGTGGTCGATGGAGCTTAATCTGCCAAATGCTGTCGTAGGAGATTTCAAGCTTGAATGCTTCAGAGAAATGAGAAAGAAAGAAGAACCACTTTCTCTTTCTCAAATCAAATCTGACTGAAACATCTTCCTGTTTCCAGAGCACAGAAAATGTTTCTTTTGAAATTAGATATCCAAAGTGTAACGCTTTGACATCCATGGTATGTAAGAAGAACCCAATTGGCTTTGGTACAACAACGTACAACAGCACAGAAAAAATGATTCTAAGCTGAAAGGATAGCACTGCTGCTGTGGAAGGGTCATGAGCAACCTCTTATATATAGACAAGAGCATGCAGCTTCCTTAAACTTAGGAAATAAGTTGAGGGAATCACAACGTTGTTACTTGTCATTCCTGTTTTCTAAAAATCTGAAGTTCTTTTACTATATTCCTCATCCAAACTGACAAAAAAATAAACAGAAGAGAGGGATCGTACCTTTTGCTCCCCATGATGGGGATATATTCCTCCTTGCGTGGCAAGGTTTAAACTCAAAGAATCATGAAATTGAGATGACCACCTCTTGACCAAAGCAACGATCGATAGAGAAAAAAGTGTTGACTACAAAACTTGGTCACCAAGGGGATCGATGAACAGAATGTTTGGATTGTGATTGTGATTGGGCGCCAAGGCTACTTCACTTTACCAACCACATGGGTCATGGATTTTCAATCTGAAGCTCTCGTGGAAAGTGCCCTTTACCAATCGGAGTGGAAAACTTATTCAAAACTTAAGGAGTGTCCATGTCAATTGTACGGCTTCGATCAACAACCATTATCTCATTTAATAGTTCGAAGATTCTAGAAAAACACGTCTGTTTTCTTCTCTTTGCGTGTATGTGAATAATCATTTAAGATATAGTATTCTCTTGGTTTTCTCTTAGTATTAGGTAGATATTATTTTTTTAAAAGGCAAAAAAATAAAAAATAAAAAACGGTTCTTATTTCTCTCATCACCTAGTTTTTAAAAAATAATATTTATCTATAACCATGATGTTAGTTATTGTGTTAGCTAATTTGGTGATCAAAACCGATATTCCAAAGCACCAAGACACATTTCCAATGTAAGGCCTTCCGAATGGGATGATTGGCCGTCTGGACATGAAAACCAGAGATCAATTTTTCATCGTTAATGCAGTGGCTATTTGGACAGGGGGCTAGGCCATTTAGACGGGCTTTCCAGAAAGTCGATGATCGCATCTTCAAAAGTTACCGTTCAGACAGGCACTTACTCCATCTAGTAGCCCCGTACGTTTTGTGCCCAAAACGTGTATTTTATGTGGGCTTAGGTCTAAGGTTTTACAGATGATATAAATACATTTTTACAAAGAGAGATGTACGAAATTTTACCCCAGGTTTCATGAGAGGCTATGCTTAGAGAGAACATCTATGGTGAGCCTAATCGTTCCCTATAGAGGAATATTGCTAGTTGCATTGTGTGCTTGATTGAGAAGTCTATCGAAATGGTTCGATAAAAGAGAATCATGTTGAAGGAGATTGTCAGCGAGAAGACGAGACTGGAAGCTTCTCGTTTTTTAGACTAAAGACATTAAAAAATAACAAAAAACAAAAAAACACTTTTCAAAATATAAAAAATGCTTTCACTTTTATGTCACATCAGAAAACAACCAAAAACAAAAATAGCATTCAAAACGCTTAAAGTCTTCAACAAACATATCTTAGACTAAAGCGGATGCATGTATTTTTCTAAAATCTTCTATGCACATAAAAGAAATATTATGTGCATGGAAGATTGGTAAAGTGAAGTAGCCTTGGCCAATCACAATCCAAACACTCTGTTCATCCCCTTGGTACCCAAGTTTTTTAGTCAACACTTTTTAGTCAAGAAGTGGTCATCTCAATTTCATCACTCCTTTACTTTAAACCTTGCCTGCCAAGCAAGGAGGAATACGGTCCCTCTCATTTGTTTAGTTTCTTGTCAGTGTGGGGGAGCTCTATATATGACTTTATATTAGGATTGGCCCACATCATCAGAACTCAGTGACCTTAGTGAGGAATATAGTAAAACAAATGAAACAGGAATGACAAGTAACAGCGTTGTGATTCCCTGATCAACTTATTTCCAAAGTTTAAGGAAGCTGCATGCTCTTGTCTATAGACTATATATATAGGTCGCTCATCACACTTGATTCTTCCACAGCCTTTCAGCTTACAGTCATTTTTTTTTTCTGAGCTTTTGTTGTTCTTACATACCATGGATATCAAAGCATTGCACTTTGGATATCAGATTTCGAAACAAACTTTTTCTGTGCTCTGGAAACAAGAAGATGTTTATGTCGATTTTAATTTGGAAAAGAGAAAGTGGTTCTTCTTTCTCTCTTACCGCTCTGAAGCATACAAGCTTGAAATCTCCTTCGACAGCATTTGGCAGATTAGGCTACATCGACCACGTGGCCAATCTACAATGTTTCTTCTCCTTCAGGTTAATTAATATGTTGCTTACTTTCTAATAACATTTCTATCCTCTATGTATATGTTAGCTTGTACCAGTCAAATGATGTTTAATACCATTCTCTCTTTTTTCTCATAAAAAATAATAAAATTTAAATTGAAACTGTTAAAAAATTACATATGTCCTAGTGTTTTTGGGTAATACTTCAGTTTACATGCAATCCCGTAGAGTAGAGCATCTCCAGTAATGGTTGCTAGTTTAGCTACTGTTTTTTTATTACATATTTCAGTAGAACATCTATTTTAATTAAATATTATTTTTAATATTATTTTCTAATTTTCCCTTTTCTTCCCCATTTCTCACACAAGAAAAGAAAAAAGAAAAAATAATAAACAAATCTTACAAGCTTACTGTAGCATTAGTAGGAAAAACCTCTCCTTTACACGCTTGGGTAGAAATGCTCTGAGTCCATAAATTGACCAACTCTACCTGTATACTGCATGTCAAAATAGATAAGTTACATTTTTCTCCTCAAAATAGATAAGTTATTAATAAAAATAATCATTTTTCTCCTCGCTGGAAACCCGTACCATGTGCCTTAACCCTCAGGCTTTTCGATAATGGAAAGCGAAATTCAAAAAAAATAAAAAAAAAGGAAAAAAAAAAGGCCATTATTTTCACACCTCAGTCCCACAACGGAAAATATCAGAGAGGAAACCCCTGAACACTGTGGTAGTCTGTATTGAATCTTGGAACAGGTAAGCTTCTCTGCAGATTTGCGCCCCCTTTTTATTCTTTACAAGATGGGTAGGCTTCTCTGATGATTGAATTTGGTTTTTCATGGAATATGTATTTTGTGAGTGTTGGTGTTGGTAGACATGTTCATGTAGAGTGAAGCACTGATGCTATTAGCGTTCAAGTAGCTGCACAATAGATCTTGAAGGGGAATTTGTCATTCAAAGAATCTGGAATGTTTTCAAAAACCACTGAGATTATTGGCACGTATATATAGCATTTTTTGAATGCCCTGAAAATGGAACTGTTTGGGAATAAATTTCTGTTTTTCGCGTAATATATTACATCTCTACTTGTTCATGATCTCATGCATGTCCACATTGTACAACTTCATTTCCTTGAAATAATTCTTTTCATTGCTCTTTGACAGTGAAATTTTTTTATGAATTTTTCTTAACAAAATCGTTTTATATTGCCAGTTGCTTGGTGCTCCTAGGATTCATAAGAGAGATGTCTCTTGTGCTCGTGGAGGTTATCAGTGGTTCCGGGAAGTTGACTTCACTCCATCGTGTGGTATTGGTCAATCTTCTGCTCTATGTTTGGAGCTTCCACATGAGGGTCCGCTTCCAACATTTCTTCTTTATGAAGAAAATGAAGGCCGATTTGTTCTGCAGGAAGGGTCTAATTTCTCCTGCAATTCAGCTCTTGTCCCCATTGTGAATCCACCCCCGGGCATCAACTTGCCATACAAAATTTTGTTCAAGATAAACTCCTTAGTTCAGAATGGGTGTCTTCCTGGGACAGCAATTGATATCAACTTTTGTCGGTTGGTCGATCCAATGAGAATAAAAATTGAGTATATAGAAAGTGCCTTGGAAAAGCTGCTTCATTTAAAAGACTGCTGTTATGAGCCTGAAAGGTGGCTTAGGGAGCAGTATAAAAGATATGCCGCGGATGGGCGACTTCCAACATCTCCTGCAATATCTTTAGATGACGGGTTGGTATATGTGCACAGGGTTCAAATAACTCCCTCTAAAGTATATTTCCGTGGTCCGGAGGTGAGTCTCTCCAATCGCATCTTGCGCAATTATCCTGAAGATATTGATAATTTTCTTCGCGTTTCTTTTGTTGATGAGGACTTGGATAAACTGCACTCGACAGTTTTATCTCCTCGAGCATCTTCTGCAAATGAGGACGACAACTGCACTAGCATTTATGAGAGGATACTGTCCACTCTAAGAAACGGCATAGTTATTGGTGATAAAAAGTTTGAGTTTCTTGCCTTTTCAAACAGTCAATTACGCGAAAATTCTCTTTGGATGTTTGCTTCAAGAACTGGTCTTACGGCAGCAGACATCAGAGAGTGGATGGGTGATTTTCGTGAAATAAGGATTGTTGCAAAATATGCTGCCAGACTTGGTCAATCTTTTAGCTCCTCCAGGAAAACTATGCACGTTGGTAGGGATGAATATGAGATGATTCCTGATGTAGAAGCAAAAAGGTTTGAAAATTGTTTTTTCTCTGATGGCATAGGGAAGATATCTGCAGAATTGGCTCGCGAAGTGGCTTCAAAATGTGGCTGCAGGAATTCTATTCCATCTGCATTTCAGATTCGATACGGTGGGTTTAAAGGTGTTGTTGCTGTTGATCCAACATCATCGATTAAGGTGTCTCTGAGAAAGAGCATGCGCAAGTACGATTCACAGAATACAACCCTGGATGTTTTGACATGGACCAAGTATCAACCTTGTTTTCTTAATCACCAAATTATCACTCTTTTATCTTACCTCGGGGTTAAGGACAAAGTTTTCATAAAGAAGCAGAGGGAGACAATAGATCAACTGAATGCTATATTAACAGATTCGTTGATCGCGCGGGAGGCACTGGAGTTTATGTTCCCAGGAGAGATACCAACCATTCTAAAGGAAATGCTATCTGCTGGTTACAAGCCAAATGAAGAACCGTTTCTTTTTATGATGCTACAAGTATTACGTGCATCAACATTGATGGACTTGCGGCACAAATCAAGGATATATATTCCAAATGGAAGATCTATGATGGGATGTCTTGATGAAACCGGGACATTGGAGTATGGTCAAATATTTGTGCAGATATCTCGTTTTAGTAAGAAGCTCGGTAGCAATTCCTCGCTCAAGTTCAGTCCCAGCAGTTCAGACCCAAATAATTTTATTTTTGAGGGTGAGGTAGTTGTTGCTAAAAACCCCTGTCTATATCCAGGAGATGTGCGCGTTCTCAGGGCTGTTAATGTACCAGCTTTGCAGCACATGGTGGATTGTGTTGTTTTTCCGCAGAAGGGAGAAAGGTACGATTCTAATATCCCATAATAGATACTTCTAAAGCACACACACCCTCAAAGACACAAACATACACAGACAAATTTCAGCATTTATGCATGCTTGACCCCCTTGCAGACATATGCTTATTGGAAAGTTGCATACAACATTCTCTAGGTATACATTGTTGACTAACTTAGTCTAATAATTGCATTGTCAGACCTCACCCAAATGAATGTTCGGGGAGTGATTTGGATGGTGACATATACTTTGTCTGTTGGGACCCTGCTCTTATTCCTTCTCAACAAATTAAACCAATGGATTACAGCCCTGCACCAACTGTGTCCGTCGATCATGAAGTTACAATAGAGGTACTACTCAATTGCATTTTTGATTTGTCAAGCATCAATATCATGAATCCTGTTATGTAAGGCATTCATAAGAAACTTTTTAATGTGTTGGACTCTTGGATGTACTTTTGCTCCCATTAAATTTTTTAAATAAATAGCCATTTGCATTAAATTCCTTCTATACCATACATACTAAAGCATGTTACTTCTGTGGTACAGGAAGTTCAGGAGTATTTCCCCAAGTACATGCTCAATGACAATTTAGGAATCATTGATAATGCCCACAAAGTCTTTGCAGATAAGGAGCCTCGTAGGGCAATGAGTGGTAAATGCATTAAGCTTGCAAAACTACACTCAATTGCTGTTGACTTCCCAAAAAGTGGTGTGGTAGTTGAAGTTCCATTTAATCTGCGGCCCAAAAAATATCCAGATTTCATGGAAAAGCCTGATAAAGCCACCTATAAATCACAATCTGTGATCGGAAAGCTTTTTCGAGAAGTGATAGACATTGCATCGTGCACTAGCTCTATAAATCCCTTCACCCGAAAAGTGGCAAAGCAATATTATGATTCCGACATGGAAGTAGATGGCTTTGAGGTCTACCTCAGTGATGCTTTCAATTACAAAAATGAATATGATTCCAAGTTGGGAAATTTAATGGACTATTATGGGATCGAAACAGAAGCTGAAATACTCAATGGCAACATCTTAAAAATGTCCAAATGTTTCAATAAGAGGAGGGATATGGAAGCAATTAATTATGCGGTGAAGTCCTTAAGAAAGGAAGCTAGGACCTGGTTCAACAAGGATTTTAGTGACTCAGATTCTGACTCTGATGTTGTATATGCAAAAGCTTCAGCCTGGTATCATGTTACCTATCATTATAGGTATTGGGGTTGCTACAACGAGGGAATGCGCAGCGCTCATTTCCTTAGTTTTCCATGGTGCATCGGGGACAAGCTGATCCAGATCAAAAGGAAGGCTTCATGTATGCTAGCTCTGGAGCATCATTTCAGTCATGGATTGAATTTGGATTGAGAAGTTTAGCATCGCATTTCAAAAACGCTATATATAGTGATCACGGAAACAGTTAGATGTGGCTTTTATTTTACATTTGCTTACTATCATTGGTATATGTTTGTCAATAACCCAGATATATATGCTCCAGGCTGATGTTTGGGGCCAGAATATGTTGTAATTTCTGTTTTATAATAGATGTGTGGTTTGTATTCTTCAACATAGAGTTCTATCTATTATCTTCTGCTTACTAAAATCTGGTTCTTGAATTTTTGTCAGCATCAAAGGTATGCCATTTAGATGCTTTTGTAACAGTTAATCTCTTGGGATTCTTAGTTTCATTTTTAGGGATACAATTTTGTTGACACTCTTTAGTATGTTTCAAACTGATTGCTTGGTAATTCCTCACTTTTATCTCTTTTGCACTAGTCAAAAATAATTTGTCTCTGAATTTTAGTACATAGGTCGCATGATTTTCTCTCTCAAAATTCTGGATTTTATATGTTTGGAACCACCTCACGCACCATCCCTCTTTGACAAAGTAATACACCAAGACCATGTCCAAGACTGAGACCATTATGGGACTTTTTTTGCGATTTTTTTGACATATTCTCTACACATAAGAAGCAGACTCCCTATAAGGGAGTTTGCTGGGAATGCTCTAAGCCAACCTGTCATATCTACCCGAGTTTCCAAATATATTGTCTGAGTTTGCACTACGGTTCATGAAAATAAGTAGAATGACCATATATTCACATGTCTCTAGAGTTTTCAAAAGATTTTTTTAAAGAAAGGGAAAACTAAAATTTAATTCTTATGTTTTCAAGCAATTTCAAGCTGAGAAATGCTACACATTTTAAATTTTTTTCTCTAAAATTTGGTTTCTAAATGATGTATAACCATTCAATGAGTTAGTGATAAATTTTCTAAAATAATAAATCTTATGGGATGATGAAACATAATTTGAGAATGATCTTTTGGAAAACAAAAAAAATGTTTAGTAATTGTAGCACTTCTCTTTCAATTTAGTTCATAGGTTTTCAATATCAATAATTTGGTCCTTAGATTTTTCTCTATTTTCAAATAGGTCATTCCATCAACTGATTGTCTAATTAATTAACAATATACTCGTCACATGGAACAAATATTTTAAATTACAAATATATCTAAATTTTTTTTTTTAAAAAAAAGAAGAAGTTGTAAACAGAACATTTTTTAGGGTATATACATAATTTAAAGTAATTGTGCCACTTGGCAAATGATTTGTCAAACAAGGGCCACGTGACATATTGTTCATTAATTGAACGGGAAGTGGATATAAGGATCTATTTGAAATTAAAGGAAAACTTAAGGACCTAATTTTGAAATTTAAAACCTAAGGACTTCATTGAAGTTGCATAAAAACATAAAGATTAAGTTTTATTTTTCCCTTTTTGAAATGAAACTTGGAAAAGCGCCCAAATTGATTTTCCAAGTCAATTTGGGATTTTTTATATATGTTTGAGTCACCATATTTGGCAATCTTGCAAGGAGTGGCTCTCCCCCCTCCCCCTTTCTCAGTCAGCCACTCCTTCCTTTTTTTTAATTTTAGATTTTTTTAAAATTTTTTAATATTTAATAGAATAAATACTATTATTTTGATATAATGTAACAAAAATGCTAACATGGATTTATGAATGCCACATCAAGTGCCACATGTCAGGTTAGAATTGCGTCGGGTGCCACTTGTCATGCATTGGAAATTTTCTTAATGGCTTAGAAATAATCTCGTCAAACACAGCCAAGTGTTAGGCGACTTGCCACTCCATATGACACATCATGCCAAATGTTAGGTTGTGTTTGGCAACTCCTTTTTCCTTTGTTACTGTATCTGAAAATGATTGATATGCTACGAAGTTTTAAATTTTTTGCATTGAAAGTGAATTTGTTTTTGTCTTTGTACTGATTTTTTTTTTTTATTATTTAATAGTAATAAAAAGTGAATAATATAATATAAAAAAGTGAAAAAAGTTAGAATGCTTTGATATTGATTGTTTTGAGAAAATGGTGCGTGAAGAGTAACAAGGGGATGAAGGGGTTTGCCAAACACTCCCTCAACATTTCAACCTCGTCGGTGCCATCTGTTGAAATTGCTTGCTAGCAAAATAACACATTTTTCGTTCTAACGAGAATAAATCTCATTCAAATGAGCCAAAAGTTTTCCCTATTAAATAGACTAGTTTCGATTTCAAATTTTCATAAGTTTCACCACTTGTTTCCTAACACCTAGAAAGAGGTCATTGAGAGTATTGATAGAAAGAGAAAAGTGGGAAATTGATGTAGACCGGAAAGCTAAGGATTCCACAAAGAAGAGCAATAATTAGGGACAAACTTGCACCTAATGAGTTCTACTAAAAAGGTTATATCTAGAGTTTTAGAGCTCCAATTGGAGCAATCTTTGCGGCGTTGGAAAGATAATTCAAATATCTAAAAATTCATATTTCACAAGAGTTTTCTAATTTCAATTTTTACTAGGTCAAAAGAGCATCCATTTGCAAGTCGTCTGAACAACTATATGTTATTTTCAGTTTTAATTGTTTTACGCACTTTCCTTTCAGTTTAGGAGGGTCCATCCGAACGGGGGTTTGTACCATCCTGATGGGGCCTGTAGAAGTTCAATTTCGATTCAATTTCATATTTTAATTAGGTTTAGAGTTTGGGGACCTATAAATACATGCTTATAGCCTCTAGAAACGCATATTTGGATTATAGATGAGTTTGTTTAATAAGAATTATTCAGAGTTGAGTTTCTTCTTTAAAACCTAGAGAATGTCTACCTTTTCAAGAAGAATTCGTAGATTATTGATAGATTCAAGATCTAGAATTACCTATTCGCTACTTTATTGTTGTTCTTCGCTGCAACCCACCAAGTCTAGCTACATCAGTTAGCATCAAAGCTCAATTACTTTCCATGAATGGGGGGACGAGCAACCATTGTGTAGACATGAATGAGGTGTATGTAAGCACAGAGATAGTACGTAAGGAGCAACTGGCAAATTCGTCTGTGGCACATGAGTGGTGGGCCGAACAATTGTCATCGCCAACCAATACCGCAATTTGCAGAAGTGGAAGGCAAATCTTATGCTGAACGTTGGCAACACAGGGAGGATCAATTTAAGGCTATGAGGGATCAAATTGAAGACCTTACTACCCAAATATCCAACCTATGTGGTCACAAAGGGATTGGATCTAGAAACCTGTTTGTGGAGTACCAAACGCACAGACGTTAGCACCTCGCGCAAGCTCATGCCAAATGGCGGGTGAGTAGATTCAAACTCAATATTCCAGAATTCCAAGAGGATCTACAACCTGAATAATTTCTGGATTGGGTGTTGGCTGTTGCAGAGGTTCTTGAATTCAACCAAGTGCTCGATGAACTACGAGTCTCTTTGGTGGAACGCACATTCTTGGGAAGAGTTGCTGCGTGGTGGCAACAACTAAAGTAAAGTAGGCTGCGACAAGGCAAATTAAAGATTAATAGTTGGAAGAAACTATTGAAATACATGCAAGTTGCTTTCTTGCCTTATTATACCATGGGCCAAAAGTCACTAAATTGGAGACAATGGTCTATGTTTGTGACAAAGAAAATAGAAAAGTCCTACCAAAAAGAGGTGTTTAGGGAAATATAGGTTGAGGCGGAGAGTTCACAACGGACCAATTTGACCCTTACTGTAACACCCAAGGTTTTTAATAGAATTATTAAGAATGCTTTAGTGTAATTTTAGTCTCAAGTTAAATCAAATATATTGGGAAAAATATATTTGATGTCTAAATTATGAATTATTTGGCATTTAAGATTTACCTAATTAAGTGCCTAAGTGTTAATGGTAATGGAGATATTAGTATATTAAATAATTGTTTTATTTAATATGATTATATATATGTGTATATATATCAATATATATATTTGTTTATAATATATATGTATATATATATATATGAAATGGGTTGCACGATGAGCTTTTAATGCTCAATGGATATATATGTATATATATATGAATTAAGTTGCAGATGAGCATTTAATGCTCATTAGATATATATATATTATATTATATTATCTTGTAGTTGCCGTGGGAAGGGTGGAGTCTTCAAGAACTCCATATCTCCTTATATATTCTAGTGCAGTGGAAGGCTGGAGAAGACTTGGTACAGCCAGAATTTCTTTTCACAAATGCTCTAGAGTTTCTTCATGCCAACAACCGCAGCTAGAATGAGGATATTCTCAAGTCCTTGCCAGCTGATTTCGGCGCCTACCAAAATAGCGGCAGTTTAACAGCTGTACAAATTTTATATGTTTTAATACCGGTTGTGTCCCTAGTGCTCTTCTATAAATAGGACCCGGCAGTGTTGTTTTGAATAGCTCTCTCTCCCATCTCGCACAGTGAAGAGAAGAGAAGAAAAAAAAAGGGGAAATAGAGAAAAAGAAAAAAGAAAGAAAGTGAGATATATTTATATATTTTTAGTAATAAGCGTTGGAGCGTTTTAAGTGGAATTGCTAGGTATATTTCTTTTATCCTTAGTTTATGTCAATTCTAGTTAGTATATTTTAAATTATGTCAATTATAGTATTTAGAATTTAAATTGCGTCGTTATAATGCCAAAATTGCTCGGGAAAGTGTGATTGAATATTTCGGGACGGATATTATATTCAATCATTCTTTTAAATATTACAAATGCGTCGTTGTGCTGCCTAAATTTTATTAGGTATTTTACAATAGCGCCGTTGTAATGCCCAAGTAATATTAGACATTTTAGTTAAATATTACATTAATATCGTAGTAATGCCCATATAAAAATGTGGTAATACTGCATAGTCGTTATGATGCCCAAGTAACATTATAATATTTTAGATAGATGGCGTTATGCTGTCTGATTTTAGATAGAGCATAGGGAGATATTAAGAGGTTGTTATTTTAACCTTTTAATTATAATTTTAGACTAATTTATTATCGCGCGCGAGCGCACAAAAATGCAGCGAACTTAGAATCAAGGATTAGAAAGGGAATCCAACGTAACGGTCTACGGTGACAAGTAAGTATAATTACTTACTGAGCATGATACTATTTTAGTGAGTATAACCACTTATTGAGATTGATATTATTTTATAAAGCTTTTGAAACGTGATTATTATATGAGCCTGAATATTTTATGAATAACATGATTTAATGCTTTCAATTATTTTTATGAGTTGAGAAATGAAATGTGGACATTATGAGAACAAAAGATTGATTTGAAGAGACATGTTATTGCATACTGTTGAACATTGAGCATAAGAGATTAATTAAATATGAAGCAAGAAGGTTTTCCTATGTTAACGGTGAGAGCCGAATGAGCCTCTCAGGTTAAATAAGAAGCCTTTTGTCTTCCTAAAGTGGAATGTAAAATGTTGAGGTGTTCTTATATTAACGGTGTAAGCCGAAGGAGCGTTACAGGTTAAAATAAGAAACCTGGTACTAATCGAGGAGCAGAAAGTGTCTCCTGAAAATCGTAAACGAAAGGTTCAAGTCCTTTAGAAAGCCAAAGATGAGCAAAATGTGTCTCCTGATAGCCGTAAACGAAAGGTTAAAGTCCTTTAGAAAGCCGGAGAAACTAGAGATTGCATGGCATACATTGAATAATGTGATTTATGATTTAATTGTTTTACTTCTTTGTATTTATATGCATATTCATTTTATGAGATGCAAGTAAAATGCATATATGTATAAATATAAGGTTGTTTAGGAGAGATGAATGAATTTTATCACAGACAATTCGTTGATGCTTATTTTATCAGCTATAGATTATACAAAAATAATTATGTTTGGAAATTTTAACGTAGCTGTTATTATAATCATCATGTTAGAGATACTCTTGATAAATATGACTCATATTGAAAATGTTAGTAATTCTTATACTCATTGAGACCGTGGACTCATTAATCCACCTATGTAAATGTGGTAACACCACCATCATATCACATTTACATAGATATTGATGCAGATTCAGAAGAGAGTGGCGATGATCCATATGCCTGCTTAGGATATTATGGATAGGGTTTTGGTACTGTAATTTTATGTAGAATATTATATCTATCTTTTGGAGTGAAATTATGGTTAAGACATCTTTTAGATGTTGTTGGTGTGTATTTATTTATGTGCCGCCTGTGGCACTTTTGACTAGCGTATTTTATTGTAAAATATAGTGTAAAAATCTGTTTATTATAGAAGTTGTATAATCAGTTCTGATGTGTTTTGTGAGGGTTGTATATAAAAAAAAAAAATTCCGCTGCTAGATTTAAATCTCTGATGATATTGAGGATGAGATAGTAGTGCTTAGTGGCAATTGGAGATTTCCACTTTCGCCTTTCATTAAGTAAAGTCGGGGCGCTACATTTTGGTATCAGAGCAATTGGCTCTGAGGACCATGAGAATTAGCCCTACTAGACTAGAGTTTAAGGAAATTATACCAGAGCTGTAGGGTATTAAAAATATTATGTCTAAAAACTTGATCTTAACATTTGCAGATTATGTCTATTAGCGATGCTAGCAGTAGAGTGGCTACTAAACAAGGGTACAACACAAAACCAGCCATGCGGGCATGGCCAGGGAGGCATGGACCAACTATGACGGAAAGTTCAAGTTCTCCTGATTATGAGCAACCTTTTGCTCTAACCAGCAAACAGTTAAGAGAAAGAAGGGCCCAGGCCAAAGCAAGTGGGTTTATAGAGAGTGAAGACTCCAATTTTGTGGAAAAAGAATTGGAATCTAATTGTAGTAAATTGGAGTCTGAGAAAGAAAAATCTAAATCAGAAACTAGGAGTGAATCGGAAGAAGGAGATGACTCTGATTCGGACTGGACCCCTAAGAAGGATTCACTTCGAAAGAAGAAGAAGAAGTAGTTTTAAGTTGTTAAGGTTAATGCACTAAGAAACTTCATATAGGAAGTCTGATGCATAACCTTAATTATGTAAATTGTATTTTTTGTAAAATAGAAATAAAATGACTTTTCTAGCCAACTTGTTCTATAGATTTTGGTTTCTATGATTATTAACAAATTGGGTTAACGCAGACATCATGCCGCCTAGACATCGAAACCTGAGTAACCTCCGAAGGTCAGAGGAAAACCGTGGTAATGAGAATCTACCACCTCCTCCCCCATATTATGCTGGAGTGCACCCAGCTATGGCGCAATTTATGGCTGATACCACCCGACAATTTGATGAAGCAGTGGCACGAATGCCACAACAGCGAGAAACTATAGGATGCTCACTTCGAGATTTTGCCACTTATCAATTCCGACTGTTTGATGGCATGCAAGGGCCAATGGTGGCAGAAGCTTCGATTACTGATATCCAGGATTTATTTGAGAATCTTGGTTGTACTGACGATCAAAAAGTCAGGTACGCAGGATTAAAGTTTACTGGTGAAGCTACAAAGTGGTGGAAGGCAAGAAAGCAACTATGGGCGAACGAACAGGGGTGTGACCCTATAATCACATGGGAAATGCTTAAAGTAGAATTTAATAAGCGATTTTTCCCGAGGGCTCAACAACAGTTAAAGGAAATCGAGTTCCAAAACCTAGTTCAAGGTGCAATGACGGTGGAGCAGTACTCTGCTAAATTTC
>CM017326.1:14627042-14655465 GCA_006937295.1 Carpinus fangiana
AAAAAAAAAAGGGCTTATTTTAGGCCCAACACCTAAAATAAGCCAAAAAAGTAATTTTTTTAAAAAAACCGGTTACCGGACCGGGTATAACCGGAACCGGCCGGTAACCGGGACCCCGGTTTTACCGGGGTGCCGATTCCGGTTCCGGTTTCCCAAAACAAGGAACCGGGGTACCCCGGTTCCGGTTCCCGGTTTTGGCCAAAAACCGGGAAACCGGACCGGGTTGACACCCCTAATTATATGTTATTTCTTTGCAATTAAGTTGGTTAAATAAGATAAAAAGATATATCGTCTAACTACATTATTATATATATGGTATACATATAATATAGGGTTATATATGTATAAAGTAATTATTATATATGTATAAAATTTGTATTATATATATTTTTTAAATAAAATAATCTAATTAATATATATATATACACACACAAATAGCAACAAAACTTTAAAGAATAAATTTGAATTTATTTATTTATTTATTTTTTGCTGAAAAAAAAAACTTTTTTGACGTGTGAATTTTTTTCCTCTTTTCTTCTCAGCAGATATTTTGTTATTTTGTTCTCTCTACTCTCTCGATTTTGTTTTCTTCCCAAAAAGCTTTTGTTTTATTAAAATAAATATATATATATAAACTTTCTTTAAACCATTTTTTTGTTTCACATTACATTTTATTAATCAGTGCATAATTACTTCTAGCTAGAATCCTTTTACCACGTTATAAACGCATTTAATTATATGTTATTTCTTTACAATTAAGTTAGTTAAATAAGGTAAAAAGATATATCGTCTAACTACATTAATATATATATGGTATACATATAATCTAGGGTTATATCTGTATATAGTAATTATTATATATGTATAAAATTTGTATATATATATTTTAAATAAAATAATTTAATTAATACATATAAATAGCAAGAAAACTTTAAAGAATAATTTGATTTTTTTTTTTTTTTTTGCTAAGAAGAGGAAAAAAAAAAAAACAACTTTTTAGACGTGTGAACAGTATCAAATCAAAATTTTTTGACATGTCAAAAAAGTTAATTATTAACTTTGAGGTGTTAATTGCTTTTTTGACCAAGTTTCTAATACGTCAAAAATTGCTCATTTTTTTGTAGTGAACAATCAATTAAAAGTGATCAACAATTAATTGAAAAATATAATTCATATAATTGGAAAAGTATCAATTTACATGAAAATTGTCTGTTGCTAATCATTTGTGAGGCTTCATCCTTAACCTTAGTTGAAAATTCAGCCGTTCATGGAATTAAAAAAAAATACAATCAAACGGGAATCCATAGAAATTGAGAAACTTACAATGCTAAAATTTCAATTGAAAGCTACCAAAAATTAGAAAACCTTAGCCTTTTTGCTCCTATTCTCTCAAATTTTCGGCCTTGGCAACCCCTTTGACAGTTTCTTTCTTTCTTCTTCTTCTTCTTCTTCTTCTTTTTGGCTTTTGCGGCGCTCCCTTATCAACAAAAAAACAGCCCCCACTTTGTTGTGCGGCTCTCCTTTCATAAAGGATCAAAACCCCTTTTTTTTTTTTTTTTTGCCTTTTACCTTCTTTACTCCCTGCAGCACACCTTCCTCAAGGGAATGAAAAACCCTTTTTTTTACTCCTTGCGGTGTGGCCCAAAATATGGCTTTTCTCCTTTTCTTTGCTTTGCCAATTCCCACGCTTCTTCTTTAGTTTTATTTCTTATTTTTGTCTTCTTGTGCCATTTTTCCTTTTTCTTTTTTTCTTTTTTTTTCTTTTATTTATTGGCTTGACCTTCTTTCAAACTTTGTATTTTTCTCCTTAAACCGGCAATTTTTCCTTAACAGCCTGCAAAACCCTTAAAACACCAAAACTAACAACAAAATATTAGAAAATAATACAACTAAAGGCTTAGCAAATACAAATTAACGGGTCCAAATATGTAATATTTGACATTCATCAAATACCTTTAAATTTACATTTTGCTAGTCCATAATAAGTGCTTAAATGTTTATATTTAAGCCCCTTAATTTATATTTGTTAATCTCTTAGTTTTGTTAGCTTGTGCTATTTTACTTTCTTTTTGTGTTCTCTTTGTTTTATAGGTTTTTGGAAGAAAAGAAAGCATTTCTGGAAGTCTCGGGCTTAAAGGACAAAATTGATCAAGAGCAAGCATTCTGTTAGAGCGATCAATCGCATGACACTCATGCTCGAGCCCCCAAGCCAAGGAACGAGCGCAGCTTGCACTCGTGCGCACGAGAAGAAGCATCAATCACATCTGTGATCGAGCATAGAAGATCCACGATCGATCGCAAACGTGCAATCAAGCGCATACGGGCTACAATCGACTGCACCTGTGTACTGTAGAATTCAAGAAGCTGCGGCCAGACTTCTTTAGCTTTCCATATTAGGGTTTTTTCTAATCGTAGTTGCACTAGGGCTAAACCCTACAAGTTTATTAGGGTTTCTAGGTGTTCTAGAGTATTCATAAGCCTATAAATAGACCTCTAAGCCTCTTAGAAATGGATCCTTCATTACACAATCTTTGGGGAGAGGAATTGGAGGCTACTTCAAGGAGTTGTTTTCGGTTCTTTCTTTCCCTTTTCTTTTTAGTTTTATTTGAATTATGTGTAAATAAATACTTTTTTAGGGCTAGATTGAAGCCCTAATTATATTCTTTAATATTTCAATATTGGTGCCTTTGTAATAATCATATTGTGATGCTTAACTTGATTAATGCATGTTTTATTGAATTCCTCATATGTATGTGATTGGCCATTATTTGCATGTGGTATAGATTAATTAATTAAATCAATTTGGATGACTGAGTCCTAGATTTAATAAGAGTAACAAAAGAAATCCACACCGGGTTCTTAGGTTAATCAACATGGGGAACTGGGAGAATACACCCTTGCCCTAGGCCTCATGTGTTTGTCAATTTCTATAGATTCATACTTTCTTAAATAACAACTTAGTATACACCCATGCTAAATCCTTTAAGAAAGAAAAGAGTTAGAGTATACACACATGCCTAATTCGTTGCTTAGGGAAATCAATAGCTTAAGGAGTATACACCCATGCCCTTAGGTTGACAAACATTAGGTATTTATAATATGATTGGAGCATTAGTATATTGTTATATTAATTGAGTATGATTAATGGTGGATATCAAAGACCTACACTTTTATTTATCTTTATTTATTTTCATAGTATCAATTTCGTGACAATTTTGGTATTTTAATTAATTCTAAATAAAATCAACAATCTCCGTGGGATCGATCTCATACTAAGTTAAAACGTACTAAATATTATCTATTAATTTAGGTAGTACTTTGCATAACAGTTCCTTAGCAAAACAAAAACAAAAAAACAAAAAACAAAAAGAAAGCAAGAAACATAAGTCTGCTATCGTGGGAGAGACGATTGCATCTAGCGTATGCATTAAGCCTTTTAAACCCTAGGCATCCCTAGAGGATGAGTGAAGTCTTATGAGGGTTTAACAGTAATGATACCCACAAACATTTTTAGCACTATGTCATTGACAAACACAAATTTCCCCTCAAACACATGGTTCTCACATCATGAGCCGGTTTAGCAAAGTGAACACCACAATCTTTTCATCAAGTCAACCACAAATCATTCAACTCAAAGATGGAAATTTGAGACAGCACAAGCTCCAATAAGTGCAAGGTGAGACTAACATACAATCATGGGGCTTCAAATTTTTTTCTCAAAGTTTGGTGTACCTCACAATTCATAGGAATTTACACAAATGAAAACACCTAAGGCTTAAATCAAGATATGCATTTTTTTTTGTGTAGGCTGTGCAATGCTCGGCTCCCTTAAGCTTTCTTATTGACCTATGTAACGAGTATTAAGTCAGTGACTCCCAAACCAGATGGTTTTAGGGACTAGATGTAAAACATCCCTAAGGGCTTAATTACTCAAGTCAAAAAGGCTACGAAGCCAAACTAGCCATACAATCAACCAAATTGAATTTATCATCTTTTTACACTAACACTCAATGCTTAGTGAGACATGAGATCCAGTTACTCAATGAGAAGCTCAAAGTGATGATGATGATGATGATTTTTTTTTTTTTTTTTCAAGCCAAAGTCTCATCAACACTTCATCCTACAAATCGCAAGGCACACCCTAACCGATTCAAATCTCATAGCTCACAAACTCTATGCTAGTGTGCTTATGACAAACAACTCAGACATGTGAAGTCTCTATAATCCACCAAATGAGTTAAAAGACTCAGATTGTTCAGAGAGTTAAACACACCAATAACATGCAAACCACAGTTATGATATAACTCATGCCCACTCAACAACAGAGCACAACGATTTTTTTTTTTTTTAAACAATGATAATAAACAACAAAAATGAAAAGAAAAAAACAGAAATGTCTACCCTACCCCCAAACTAAAATGACACATTGTTCCCAATGTGGCCAGAAATACAATACTGAAATGGGTGGCATAAGTCGGGTGTGACATAAAAGAATGCTCCCCCAAACTTGAATAGTAGACATGTGTCCTGAAAAATACAACAAAATAAAACACACAAATAAGATCAAATGACAAGGAATAAAAGAATGAGGGTTGCCTCCCACAAGCGCTAAGTTTTAAGTCTTCAGCCAGACTTTTCATAATAGACGACAATCAATTTGAATAACACAGATCCTCCAACAATGTCGTCTCAATCTCTGGACTCCTCAACTCCAAGAATGGTTTTAGCCTCTATCTGTTCACCAGGAAAGTGTTACCATTCTTAGGATCCTCAATCTCGATGGAAATATCCGGAAAAACCGACCGAATAATAAATGGGCCTGTCCATCGAGATTTTAGCTTGCCTGGGAAAAAATGCAAGTGTGAATTGTAAAGAAGAACTTTTTGACCAGGCTCAAAAGATCATCTCAAAATTCTCTGGTCATGAGCCTTCTTCATCTATGCCTTGTACAACCTTGCACCATTGTATGCATCATTCCTTAGCTTCTCTAACTCATTGAGTTGGAGCTTCTGAGAAGTGCCAAAATATTCATATTTTAGCCCTTAATTTCTTGGTTTTTATTATTTTGTTTCATTTTATTTCCTTTTTGTGTTTTCTGTGTTTTTGTAGGTCATGGAAGAAAAGGAAGCGTTTTTTGAAAAGCTCCAAGCTTAAAGGGCAAATTGGAAAGACCTAGAAGATGTGGAAAGGATTAAATCGAAATTTATCAAATTGGAGTCAAAATCGGATTGGATTCAAATTTGGATTTTGCACATGTCTCGGTATTTTGGACATAACTTTCAGTTCAAATATCGAATTGAGGTGATTCTAGCGGCATTGGAAATATAACTCAAAATCATACAAATCATTGTGAAATAGCATTTTCCCAATTCGGACTGCCGCAATGCCAAAATTACCCCGCAAGATAGGAGCCCAATTCTGGACAAATCCTATTCCGATTTGTAATAGGATTGTCTCCTAAATTGACTAGGAGATAGAATTCCGAATTTCTTAGGTTTACTAGGGTTTCTAGGACTCTCCTAAAGCCTATAAATAGACCTCTAAGCCACACAATTTTATGCACAATTTTGGAGAGAAGCTTTGTGGAGAGGAATTGGAGGCTACTTCTAGGAGCGGTTTTCGGTTCTTTCTTTTCCTTTTCTTTTAGTTTTATTTTAATTATGTGTAACTAAATATTTTAGTAGGGCTGGATTGAAACCCTAATTATGTTTATTTAATATTTCAATATTGGCGCCTTTATGATAATCATATTATGTTGCTTAACTTGATTAATGCCTGTTTTATTAAATTCCTCATATGTATGTGATTGGCCATTATATGCATGTGGTATGGATTAGTTAATTAAATCAATTTGGATGATTAAGTCCTGGGCTTAATAAGAGTAACAAAAGATATCCACACTGAGTTCTTGGATTAATCAACATGGGGAACCGGGAGTAGACACACATACCCTAGGCCTCATGTGTTTGTCGTTTTCACAGTTTTTATGCTTTCTTAAAGAACAACTTAGTAGACACCCATGCTAAATCCTTTAAGAAAGAAAAGAATTAGTGTAGACACCCATGCCTAATTCGTTTCTTAGGGAAAACAATAGCTTAAGGAGTAGACACCCATACCCTTAGGTTGGCAAACATTAGGTAATCATAATATGATTGGAGCATTGACATATTGTTATATTATTTGAATATGATTAGTGGTAGATATCAAAGCCCTACACTTTCATTTATCTTTATTCTATTTCTTTTTTCATAATATCAATTTAGTGACAAAGTTGATATTTTAAGTAATTCTAAATAAAATTAACAATCTCCGTGGGATTGACCTTGTACTTGCTGCACTATATTACTGTTTTGATCTTGTGCGCTTGCGAGTTAAAACATACTAAATATTATCTATTAATTTAGGTAGTATTTGGCACAACAGCTTCCTCTGTGAGCCAGCCTTCGTAAGATTGAAGTTCAATTGCTTGATGGCCCAATACACTCTATGCTTCAACTCCACCGAAAGGTGACATGCTTTGCCGTACACAAGACAATATGGAGACATGCCAATCGAGGTCTTGAATGCCGTACAGTAAGCCCATAGTGCATCATTCAATCATAGAGACCAATCTTTTCTATTAGGGTTCACAGTCTTCTCCAAAATCCGTTGATCTCTCGATTTGAAATCTTCACTTGTCCACTCGTTTCTGGGTGATAAGGGGTGGCAACCCTATGTGTGATAAAATACTTCTTCATCAATTGTTTGAAAAATTTGTTGTGAAAATGCTTGCCTCCATCACTAATGATCGCTCGAGGAGTACCAAAACGAGCAAAGATAGTGTCCTTCAAAACCCGAACCATAACTTTGTGGTCATTGATCTTGCATGCAACAGCCTCCACCCATTTGGACACATAGTCCACAACAACGAGGATATAGAGGTAGCCAAAGGAGTTTGGAAAAGGTCCCATGAAATCAATGCCCCACACATCAAAAATCTTATCAATCAAAATGGGCTTGAGGGGCATCACATTTCCCCTCGACATACTCCCTAACTTCTTGCAACGCTCACAAGATGTGCAATAAGCATGTGAGTCTCGAAAAAGGGTTGGCTAATAGAATCCACACTGCAAAATCTTCACAGCGGTCTTCTTAGCACTGAAATGGCCTCTACAAGCATAATCATGACAAAAGGAGATGACATTAGATTGATCATGCTTAGGAATACACCTCCTAATGATCTGATTGGGACAATACTTGAACAGGTAAGGATCATCCCAAAAAAATTGCTTCACCATGGCCAAAAACTTGGACTTATCTTGTCGCCCAGGCATTTGATCGGTGACAAGATAGTTCACTATATCAGGAAACCATGGTGCGGGATTGTGAGCAATGTGCATCAATTGCTCATCAGGAAAGGTCTCAGAAATGGGGATGGCGGCCTCAGTGAAATCCACTATCAACCTAGACAAATAATCTGCCACCACATTTTTGGAACCTTTCTTATCCCGAATCTCTGTGTCAAACTCTTGAAGTAACAAGATGCACCGGATAAGACGAGATTTAGCATATTTTTTGGAGAAAAGATACTTCAATGTTGCACAATCCTAGTAGATAATGACTTTCAATCCTAACAAGTAGGATCTGAACTTGTCCAATGCAAAAATGACTGCAAGCAACTCATTCTCAGTGGTAAAGTAATTGAGTTGTGTGTCATTTAGAGTTCTGCTTGCATAGTAGATGACATAGGGGATTTTATCAACACGCTGCTCCAAAACAGCTCCAACTGCATAATCTGATGCGTTACACATAATCTCAAAAGGTACACCCCAATTGGGTGGCTAAATAATGGGTGCGGACATCAGAATCTTCTTCAGAGCCCCGAATGCTTGCTTACACTCCTCATTAAATATAAACGGGGTCTCCTTCACCAACAACTTACACAAGGGCCTAGCGATCTTGTTGAAATCATGGATAAATTACTTGTAGAATCCTGCATGGCTTAGAAAAGAATGAACCTCCTTCACCGTATGTGGGGGTGGAAGGTTGGAAATTAGGTCTACCTTCGCTTTGTCAACCTCAATCCCCCAATGAGATATGACGTGCCCCAGCACAATACATTGATTGACCATAAAATGATGCTTCTCCCAATTAAGCACCAGGTTCTTCTTCTTGGATCGCACCAAGACCAAAGTGTGACGGTGCAGACACTCCTCAAATGATGAACTGAAGACAGAGAAGTTGTCCATAAAAATCTCTAGGAAACACTCAACCATATCAGAGAATATGCTAATCATGCACCGCTAAAAAGTAGTGGGTGCATTGTTCAACCTAAATGGCATGCGACGGTAGGCGAATGTCCCAAAAGGACAGGTAAACGTCGTCTTCTCCTAATCTTTGGGGTCCACAAGAACCTGGTTATATCCAGGATAACCATCCAAGAAGCAATAGTAATCATGCCTAGCCAAGCGCTCTACCATTTGATCAATAAATGGGAGTGGAAAATGATCATTCCTTGTGGCAGCATTCAACTTATGGTAGTCTATACACACTCTCCATCCTGACTGAACACGAGTTGGCACCAACTCGTCGTCCTTATTCTTCACTACCGTCAATCCAGCCCGCTTTGGCATGACATGAATCGGGCTCACCCACTTGCTATCATAGATTGGATAAATGATCCCTGCATCCAACAACTTTATCACTTCAACCCTTAGAACCTCTTGCATAGCTAGGTTGAGCCTTCTCTGTGGCTCCTTCGATGGCTTGACATTCTCCTCCAAATGTATCTTGTGCATCACCACCGAGGGTCGATCCCCTAGATATCCTCAATAGTCCAACTGATAGCTTCCTTGTGCTTTCTTAAAACGTCCAATAATTTCTCCTCTTGAGCATCAACCAAATCCGAAGCTATAATCACAGGCAAAGAATCTGCTAGACCTAGGAACTTATACTTAATATTGTCCAGTAAAGGCTTAAGTTCCTTCTTGGGGGGCTCAGGTGCTGTTGTCTCCTCCGTCTCACTACTCTCCAGAGCAAACTCCAAAATAGCATCTGCTTGCTCAAACAACTTATCAAAATCCAAATCCACTCCAAATTGAGCAAAGCATGCCTCCAAAGGGTCCTCAATACTTGATTCATCCACAGTCTCCTCAATGATCTCCTCTATTAAGCATACATTTTTCACTTCATCATATTCCAGTGGTTGCTTGCTGATATAAAAGATATTAAGCTCCATTGTCATATTTTCAAAGGAAATCTTCATCACCCTTGTCCTACAATTTATCAGGGCATTAGCCGTGGCTAAGAATGGTTGCCCTAGAATCACTGGTATCTGAATCCCCACATTCTGAATAGGCTGTGTGTCAAGCATAATAAAATCCACGAGGAAATAAAACTTATCCACCTTTATTAAAACGTCCTCAATTATTCCCCATGGTATCTTCACTGACCTTTCAGCCAATTGAAGCATCATGGATGTGGGCTTCAATTCTCCTAACCCCAATTGCAAATAAACTGAGTAGGGAAAAATATTCACACTCGCTCCAAGATCCAAAAGAGCCCTCTCAAACCGGCTGACTCTTATCATACAAGAGATGGTAGGACACCCCGGGTCCTTATACTTGGTGGGCAGCTTGCACTAAAGGGTGGAGATAACTTGCTCGATCAGAAATGCATTCTTCGGGACATTCGTTCTCCTTTTAACTATAATCAAGTCCTCTAAGAACTTGGCATATGAAGGCACTTGTTGGATGGCGCCCAAAAATGGGATATTGATCTGAACTTGTTTGAACACCTCCAGAATGTCCTTAACCTTCCCTCCTTTCTTGGGCGCTTATAATCTCTCAGGATAAGGTGCTTTAGGTAAAAATGATCTAAGAGGACCCTTAACAACAGGTGTGGCTTTAGATGGCCCAGCATCTCTCTTCTCCTTGTTGCCACTCTCTTGCCCTTGCTGCACAGCAAGGTTCTCTTCCACTTGATTGTCCACTTGTCTCCCAAACCTCAGTGTGACAATTGATTGCACCTGTTCCTACTTGTGCATAGGATTTGATGAATTTCCAACCACAAATTGTCCCTTCGGGTTAGGCACGAGCTGACTGGGGAACTTTCCCTTCTCTCTTTAACCCAAGTGACTTGCGATTTGACCCATCTAATTCTCTAGCGTGACAATTGCTTGGGTATTTACTATTGTTGCACTCCTCACTTCGCTGATGGATTGGCTGATCATCTTCATGAAATCCTTGAGGGTGTCTTCCAATGACTGTGAAACCAACGTTGGTAGTGGAGTGGGAGCTTGGTAAGCAGGGGATGGTTCTGGATGGGCTGAGCGACCATTACTTGGAATCAGTGGCGAGAATCTAGGAGGGTATTGATTGTGAGCATGATGAGGGGTTCCTCCCTGATTCACTGATTGATTTTGCTTCCATGAAAAATTCGGATGGTTTTACAACACCCTGGATTGTAGGTCTCAGAGTATGGCCCATTTGAATGCTTCTGATTGTCATTGAAAGCGTTCACTTATTCCATGGGATACTCGGCAAAAGCTGGCATAGATGGACAAGTCTGTACTAAGTGCATAGGACTAACACAGATGGAATAGCTATCAACATTGAATGTGATGGCAGCATTGATGGACTGGCCCACAGCGAAAGTGTCGACCTTCTTGGTGAGAGCATCTATCTTTATCCTCAAGCCAGTGTCCTCCTTAATTTCATAGATGCCTCCTTTCTTGGGAGCGCGAATGGACTCGTCTCGACAGCTTGAAAAATCCCACTTCTGCAAGTTGTCGGACAACTTCTCCAATGCCGTGTATGCTTCATCCCCCGTCAGACTTAGGAATGCCCCCTTGCTCATAGACTCGATCATGCTACGTTTAGGTTGAGTCAATCCTTGGTAGAATAATTGAACGAGTCTCCACTTCTCATATCCATGTGGAGGACATCTGATCAATAACTCTTTGAAATGCTCCCAACTCTCAGAAAACTTCTCATTCTCTTCCTGAGTGAAAGAACTAATCTCCTTTCGGCACTCATTCACTTTAGACATTGAGAAAAACTTATTATAGAATTTACTCAACAAGCTTTCCCAAGATGTAATAGACTCGGGCGTGTTGGAATTCAACCATGCCCTAGCTCTATCGTGAAGAGAAAAAGGGAAAAGTCTAAGATGGATGATGTGGTCTTTTTGTGTCCAAAAATATATCAATAATAATTTAAACCACTCGCAATAGGACGAATCCCATAGGATAGGGCTATATATAGAGTGTCGAACCTCAAGGATTGTAGGAGTTTCGTTATCAAAATTGAAAGACTAAAATTAACTTAATTAAAAAAAAAAAAAAGATTTGTTTGTTTGTGTAAATTTAAGTGCATAAAATTAAACATAAAGCTGAAAATGAATATCTGAGAGAGAGAGAGTAAGGTACTGACTTCACCACAATCCGCACATCAATGGTTAACTATATTTAATTCCAGAATTTCATTCTACACATGTGATAAATACTCAAGAAAACATCTTATTAAAGGATGTGAATAATTTATCCTTAGTTGGCACGGATCGTCCACCTAACCACTAAGATGCGGCACTACCTGTCTTCCCAAAGTATAAATTATTTAATTCTTTAATAAGTTTCATATAATCAATGGAATAGCATAACCCATCTTCAGTTGGCACGAATCGTTTACCTAAATTACACTAAATTAGAGTGTAGTACGATCTGTCTTTCCTAAGCATGACCTATCTAATCCTATTGATCATATGTCTATTAAAACCATTGCATAACCATCAATATTATAATCACAGAAAATGAGATTGATTTGAGTTCAATAAAAGCAAAATATTTTCTAAGACAATAAAAGAATTTCACAAATATTGATTTTATAAATTTAGAACAATTGCATTTAATATTAAGAATAGAAATCAATAATTACAATTCTCATAGTTATACAATCAACATGCATAAATAAAGAAACTAAAATCAAATACAATCACCATTGTGCTTGGAAAGGGTTACATCAATACCCTACAAAGGGGTTTAGCCGCTCATGATCGTTTAAGCTCTAAAGATAACTTCTGATTTTTCTAGCTCTAGGAATGGTCTCCCCTGGTTTACAAGTTATGAGGCATATTTATAGGTACTCGGAAACCCTAAAACCCTAAATAAAATCGTAGGTCAATCTCCCAGTCCAATTGGGAGATTGAAAACCAAGTTTAAGCTGTCAAAAACGCGCTTGCCGCATTGTGCATGCCCAAGTGCGCTCGATCCCGAGGATATGCGCTCGAGCGCAGGGGCATTCGAGCTTAGCTAATGTGCGCGCGAGCGCAGGAGTGCGCTCGATCCTGGGCTTCATGTGCTCGAGCGCATGCGCACTCAATCCCTGGTGCAGCTACGCTCGATCCTAATACCAAAATGGTTCCAATTTGTCATTTTAAGCCCACTTTTCAATGGAATTCTTGCATTTGACCTGAAACACAAAAACAAAACAAAATCAAACAAATAACAATGCTAAGGAATTAACATATGCAAGTTAATGGGCTTGAATGTGCAACATTTGGTGCTTATCAATGGACTGACTCCTCAGAGAAGTTCTAGAACTTGAATGTGGCACAAATATCTTTGAATTTCTTCACATGGCTGTAAGGGTTTTCAAGATCCAAGCCATGAAATGAAGGTAGGAGTTGGATGACATGTGGCTTCATATCAAAATGAGTGGCGTTGGTTGGTGGCAACACTATACACGAATGGGAGTTAGTCGCAACGGGTGCAAACAAATCCCTAAAGGATGTAGTGTAGTCCACGTTCCAAGCTCTAGCTTGCTCATTTTCACCCCTAGGTTGATCTACATTCTCTGGTTGGTCCGCATTTCTAGCTGCATTATCCCCCATCTCAACTATCTCTCTCTCAACAAGTGCTCTCCGATTTCTCCTAAAGTTCTTTCTAATTTGGGATCTAGGAGTATCAACTCTAAGTTCAGGGATCTCCGACCAAGCATACACCACACAAAAAGCAATAAAATAAACTAACCAACAAAAACAAAATAATTACAGATAAAAAGAAAAATAAAATAAAATAAAACAAAACAAATGCAAAAATAGAAAACACAATATTCACAAAATGGACCAACAAAAATTGGCAATTTTTTTTTTCGCAGCTGCTGCCAGTCTGCTGATGTTGTTTGTGGAGATGCGCTCGAGCGCAGGTAAGGCGTGATTCGACAAACTGCAAAAATAGATCAAACACCAAAATTTTCTTTTGTTTTGTTTTGTTTTTTTAATATTTTTAATTATTTTTATTATTGGCAATTGCAAATAGAAACAAATAAAATAAAAGAAAATTGCATGAAGAAAAATAAAACAAAAATGCTAACTAAACTAGTAGAAAAATAAATTAATTTAGACAAAAATTTAATTTTCACAAACAAAACAATTCCCCAGGAGAGCTATGGGTGCAAGTGCAGGGTGCACACGAGTCGTGTGCAATATAGTGTGTGCAAGTGCAGGGTCGAATCCATGGGGAATTGCGTTGTGAAAATAGATTTCTATCTAAACTAATCATATTTTAACCTAGTTCTGAAACTTGTGTGATTTTGAAATTGAAAACATAAACTGAAACAAAATGAAATAATTAAAAGATAAAATACTAAGGTTTTTGGAATCAGCCATCACAACTCATAGCAGCAATCTTCATCTTCATCGACATTTTCCAAAGTGTCGAATGACACATTTTATATATGTTCTACTTTTGCATAACAAATGTATCAAAACATCCAAAGTATCCGTTCTTTTTGCAAAACACAAAGGATATCCGATTTAGTTTAAATCATCCAATGTATTCGTGCTTCGCACAAATCACGAGGGATATCCAAATTAAACCAAAAGATCTGACGTATCCATTCAACGAAAGACATTGGATATCCAATATTTAAGTAAATAAACCAAGCAATCAATTAAAAGTGATCAACAATTAATTGAAAAATATAAATAGAACAATGAAAAAGTAATTCATATAATTGGAAAATATCAATTTACATGAAAATTGTCTGTTGCTAATCATTTTTTAGGCTTCATCCTCAACCTTAGTTGGGGATATAGCCTTACATGGAATTAAAAGAAAATACAATCAAAAGGGAATCCATAGAAATTGAGAAACTTACAATGCTAAAATTTCAATTGAAAGTCTCCAAAAAATAGAAAACCCTAGCCTTTTTGCTCCTATTCTCTCAAATTTTCGGCCTTAGCAACCCCTTGACGGTTTTTTTTTTTTTTTTTTACCCCCTGCAGGCTGCAGCACACCTTCCTCAAGGGGCCCACAATATGGCTTTTCTCCTTTTCTTTGCTTCGCCAATTCGCACGCTTCTTCTTCAGTTTTATTTATTATTTTTGTCTTCTTGTGCCATTTCTGTTTCTTTTTTTCTTTTATTTATTGGCTTGACTTTCTTTCAAACTTTGTATTTTTCTCCTTAAACCGACAGTTTTTCCTTAACAGCCTGCAAAACCTTTAAAACACCAAAACTAACAACAAAATATTAGAAAATAATACAGCTAAAGGCTTAACAAATACAAATCAAGGGGTTCAAATATGCAACATAGGGCACTCATCAATTGCATTGTATGATATGGTACACCGGTATATACGGGATAATGGCCATAGACTTACTATTATTATAAGGGTTAGTCCTATGGTCAAAAGACATTACTTTTGTATTTAGCCTTGGATTCAGTGGTTGCTTTAAGATTGGCACAACCATGCTTCATTGGTAGTCACTATAGATAGACATTATTAGTGACATAGTGATGTACATCAGGAGAACATCTTATCTTTTAGTATTTTATTTAAATTAGGTTTATTTGTTAGTCTTTTATTCTATCTTATCTTTAAAGTCTTTTATTTGAATTAGGCTTATTTGTTAGTCTTTTAGTTAGTTTAGTTTTCTTTCGTAGACTTCTAAACTGACTTTATGTCATTGTTATCTTAGGACTAGGAGTCTTGGGGCTATAAATAAATGCTTAGAGCCCTAAGAATGCAGTATTTTATTATTATTGATTTCGTTAATAAGAATACTCAGAGTTGAGTTTCTTGGTTCTTTTTCCTTCAAGCTTTAGATAGCATCTATTGCTTAGAGAAGATTTCTTTGATCTTGTGATAGTCTCACAATCTTAGGAATATTTATTCCTTCTACTTGCTGTTTTCTTGATTATACAAGATCTATCCCTGCATCAGTTGGTATCAGAGCCCAGTCTCTTTCCATGGCGCCAGTCACAAGGGGAAAGGGTAACCGCTTTGCACACTTGGAGGACGTGAATGATCGCGAAGAACCAGTTAGAGAAGAACCACCGGCAACCTATCAAGCACACTCGGAGGCACAATTTGCGAGCTTGAGGGAATAAATTGCAGCCCTCACAAAACTATTGTCCATCGGGAGTGGTCGAGACAGAAGTTGGCATATACCCTCACACCACAAATCGGAGGAGGAAGACGCACATGTGGAGGATGAAGACGGAAACCCTTTTGCGGAGCGCGGAGTGCACAGGCATCAACCCCTTGTACAAGCTTAGGCCAATCGGTGGGAATCCGGATTCAAACTCAATATACCAGAATTCCAAGGTTGTTTACAACCCAAAGAGTTCCTTGTAACAGAAAAAATAGGAAAAATATATATAAAAAATGTGCTTAGAGTGGCGGTGGAGATTAGGAGTCAATCGGTTGAGGAGGAGGAAGATGGATTTATTGAGGAAGATTGCTCGATAGATTGGGTCTCTCCACCAATCTATGACACCTATCCCGACGAAGAGTTAAGTTCTATACATCAAGTTGATTATTATTATTGAGTTTGTTTAATAAGAATACTCAGAGTTGAGTTTCTTGGTTATTTTCCTTCAGGCTTTAGATAGTATCTTTTGCTTAGAAAAGATTTCTTTGATTTTGTGATAGTCTCACAATCTTAGGAATATTTATCCCTTCTATTTACTGTTTTCTTGATTATCTTCGTTCTAACGCTGCATCACATAGTGATGTAGACCAGGATTCTTGGGAATATCTAAGGAAGACTCGAGCCAATGCTAGTGCGAAGACACCCTGGAGGATGGTTACACGTTCCCAGACACAAGCTGTAGCAGAGGCCCGTCCTGACGGAGTTGTTGGCCGTCCTCACCCGTAGCTGGACAAGAGGAAACCGTCCGGACAGTGATTTAACCGTCCGCACCTATAGCTTTCCTGAGAGGGGGTTAGAATGCTCCATTCAAAGCCCGTTCGCACCCTATCCAGACATTATGTTCATTTTTCATGTTTTTTTATGTTTTGCTTAAGTCCCATCCGAACGGCCGTGTTTCCCGTCTGGATGCCTAGTCTTGTCTTGGCAGTAAATCGACTTTAATTCCTTTGTTTTAGGTTTAGGGTTTTAGAGGACTATAAATACTTTATTATAGCCTCCAGAAACACAGTTTTGATTATTATTGCAGTTTTCTCTAATAAGAACTCTCAGAGTTGAGTTTTCTTTATATTTTCCTTTAATTTATAGATAGACTCTATATTTTGAAGAAGAATTCTCAGATCCTCGATAGACTCAAGATCTAAGAATTATTTATCTTTCTTCTTGCACTGTTTTCTTTGCTTCCGTTTAGTCAGACTGCATCAGTTGGTATCAGAGCGCAAGTTTCTTTCCATGGCTTCGATCACAAGAAGAAAGGGCAACCGCTTTATAACTTTGCACGACATGTACGAATGCAATGAATCAGTTCATGAAGAGCAAGAGGCGACACCGAAGGGGCACGATGAGGAACAGCAAGCAGCTATGTGGGCTCAAATTCAAGAACTCACTAACCAACTGGCTGAAGCACGCCTCTACGATAGGCATCGACTTCAAAATTCACACCGACAGGAGGAAGAGGAAGACGAAGGCGACGATGGGTATGGATTTGCAAACCCTTTTGTGGAGTGCCGAACGCAGGGACGTTGACCCCCTGCACAAGCTCATGCTAATTAGTGGGAGAGTGGGTTAAAACTGGATATTCCAGAATTTTTAGGGGGTATGCATTTTGAGAAATTTCTGGATTGGGTAGCGGCAGTTGAAGAGATTCTCTACTTCAAGGGGGTGCCTGAAGACCAACAGGTTACTTTGGTCGCAACAAAGTTTTGGGGTAGAGCTAAGGCATGGTGGCAGCAGTTGAAGCAGGCAAAGGTGTGGAAAGGCAAATTGAAGATCACTAATTGGGAGAAATTATTGCGGAAGATGCGGCCCGCCTTATTGCCCCACAATTGCCTCTGGACTATGTACCAAAGGCTGCAAAATTGGAGTCAAGGGAAGTCTGTAGATGAGTATACGAAGGAGTTCTACAGGCTATTGGCACTAGTTGACCTATCGGATTCGGATGAGCAATTAGTCTCCTGGTACATTGGGGGTTTGTGGCCACAAATCTAAGACACATTGAACCTCTTTGACCATGACAATGTTTTGGTGGCCTACCAAAGGGCCTTACTAATTGGGAAGACTTCAGTGCGAGGTTCCGTGGGCACATTTGGGTGTGGGGGCATTGGGAGCTACAACCGTTTGGGTGGTTCATTCGTGAATCGGGGATCTACTACACCAAACGGGACAAGCAAGACGACCACTAGCTTTGGACAACCCAGCCGAACTGGGGCAACTACCGGCCCCAAGTGCTTCCGATGCGGTGAATCGGGTCACCGTATGGCGAATTGTCACAAGGGAGAGAGGTATGGTAAGGGTCTACTTGTTGATTTGGGGGAGCCTTTGAGGAGCAAGGTGATGGAGAGGAACAAGAGGCAGCTTTTGATGGAAACGGAAAGGCCGAGGAAGAATTTGTCACAGGGGATGATGGCCCTCTATTTACGGTGAGAAGGGTGTGCCTCACCCCTCGAAAAGCGAAAAATGGAGACGAGTAGCGCCATAACCTTTTTCACTCAAGATGTACGATTGGAGGCAAGGTATGTCAACTTGTCGTTAACTCGAGCAGTTATGAGAATGTCATGACAGAAGAAGTGGTAAAGAAGATGACCCTAGAAACGGAGCAACATCGTAACCCCTACCATTTGAAATGGCTCAAGTAAGGCAACAAGGTAGTAGTTTCTAAACATTGTTTAGTGTCCTTTACAATTGGGGTTAGATTTAAGGATAAGATGTGGTGTGATGTTGTGGCCATGGATGCATGCCCCTTGTTGTTGGGGAGGCCGTGGCAGTATGACCGAAGTGCACACCATGATGGGAGGAAGAACACCTATAGCTTCATGATAGATAATGTGAAAATAATGCTCTTCCCAAGCTTGGGGAATGACCCTAAACCCACCAAGGGAGCAAGTCACTCTCAATCCCTCTTGGCAAAATGGGAGTTTATCACGGAGATGTTAGCATCAAAAGTGGTGTATTTATTGTTGAGCAAGGAGAGTTGCAGAGGGGAAGAGTTGCCGGAAGAGGCTAAGGGGTTGGTGGAAGAGTTTGTGGATGTGTTTCTGGTAGAGCTACCCAATGAGCTTC
Source organism: Carpinus fangiana (assembly GCA_006937295.1). NCBI lineage: Eukaryota > Viridiplantae > Streptophyta > Magnoliopsida > Fagales > Betulaceae > Carpinus > Carpinus fangiana. The sequence continues at coordinate 14,645,513 of CM017326.1, forward strand.
CACCTCTTCGTGATATACAATATCAAATCGACTTAGTGCAGGGATCGAGTTTGCCTAACCGACCACACTACCGCATGTGCCCAAAAGAGCATGAAGAGTTGAGGCAACAAGTGGAAGGGTTATTGGCCAAAGGGCACATTCAGGAGAGTTTGAGTCCGTATACGGTACCGGCATTGCTCACGCCTAAGAAGGATGGCACATAGAGGATATGTGTGGATAGTCGAGCCATCATCAAGATCACGGTAAGGTACAGATTTCCTATTCCTCAATTGGATGACTTGTTCGACCAATTGAGCGGAGCAATAGCTTTCTCAAAGCTTGACCTACGGAGTGGGTATCACCAGACTCGGGTGCGGCAAAGTGATGAGTGGAAGACCGCGTTTAAGATGCAAGAAGGACTTTATGAATGGATGGTGACGCCATTTGGGCTATCTAATTCCCCTAGTACTTTCATGAGGGTGATGGACCAAGTCTTCTAACCATTCATCGGAAAGTTTGTGGTAGTATACTTTGACGACATCCTCATTTATATCCCCAACAAAGAGAAGCATATTCAACATGTATGGGAGGTACTTTGTGTGCTCCAGAGGGAGAAATTTTATGCTTCACTCGCCAAGTGTTCATTCATGAAGGATTCAGTTCTTTTCCTTGGTTATGTGGTGTTTAAGGATGGATTGGTGGTGGATGAGTCCAAGGTGGAAGCTATGAGAGATTGGCCCATTCCCACTACGTTACATGACCTCAGAAGTTTTCATGGGTTGGTTTTGTTTTATAGGCATTTCATTCATGACTTTAGCACTATTATGGCGCCTATCACAGAATGCATGAAAGTAAGGAAGTTTTCTTGGAGCGAAGCGGAGATGGAGGCTTTTGGATTGATCAAGCTCAAACTAATGACGACCCCATTGCTTGTGCTTCCAGATTTTGAGGTCCCTTTTGAGTTACATTGTGACGCTTCCAAGGTCGGCATTGGAGAGGTGTTAAGTCAAGGAGGGAAACCGGTGGCATTCTTTAGTGAGAGGTTGAGTGGTTCAAGGCTCAACTATAGTACCTATGATGTGAAGTTTTATGCATTGGTGCAATCATTGGGGCATTGGAGTTCTTACCTAGCCTACAATGATTTTATCTTGTACTCGGACCATGAGGCTTTGAAGCACCTCAACAGTCAAGATAAACTTTCGTCTTGACATGCTAAATGGGTTGCGTATCTCTAACAATTTTCTTTCACCATTAAGCACAAGGCAAGAGTAGTGAACAAGGTGGCCGACGCCCTCAGCCGAAAGTCAACACTTTTGGTCACTATGCAAAATGAGGTACTTGGCTTTGAATTTATAAAAGATTTGTTAATTACTGATCCCTTCTTTGGACCCATTGTTGGAGATGTAACTTCGAGAGTGAAGGGTGACTATAGGTTGTATAATGGGTTCCTCTTCAAAGGGCATCAATTACGCATTCTCGACTGCAGACTAAGGCTAAAAGTCATCCAAGAGTGCCATAATGAGGGGCACATGGGGCGAGACAAAACGGTCCATTTGGTTGCGGAACAGTTTTATTAGCCGACCCTGCGAAAGGAGGTGGGAAAATTTGTGCGTTGTTGTAAGGTGTGTCAAGTATCAAAAGGAGGAGCTACTAATGCAGGGTTGTACATGCCACTGTCCATTCCGGAGGGTCCATGGACTAATGTGAGCATGGACTTTGTATTGGGCCTACCTCAAACACAAAAAGGTAATGATTCCATCTTTGTGGTTGTTGATCGTTTTTCTAAGATGGTTCATTTCATTGCATGTTAGAAGACTGTCGATGCCGTGAATGTGGCACAATTGTATTTCCGTGAAGTCTATCGACTACATGGTTTGCCATTGACCATAGTTTTTGACAGCGACACGCGATTCCTTAGCCACTTTTGGCGATGCTTATGGCAACTATCGCACACTAAGTTAGCAATGCATATCATCCTTAAACGGACGGTCAAATGGAGGTGGTCAATTAGTTGTTAGGAGCTTTGCTTCGGAGTTTGGTGGGAGAGCATCTCAAGGCATAGGACCAGCAGCTGCACCAAGTGGAGGTCGCTTACAATTGGTCAACTAATCGAAGCACGAGTCTTAGTCCCTTTACCATCATCTATGGAGGTAACCCGCGGGTGCCATTGGACTTAGCACCTCTCCTAATTTGAAGAGGACACACAACAAGGCAGAGGATCTCATTGCACAAATTTAGAAGGGCCACGAGTTAACCATCAAAAATCTATAAGAGTCAGCGGCGAAGTACAAAGCGAAGGCAGATAAGAAGGGAGTCCATTGGAGTTTGATGAAGGTGATTTTGTGTGGGCAGTTTTAACTAAAGATCGATTTCCTATTGAGAAGTATAACAAGTTGGCAGCACGCAAGATTGGTCCAGTCGAGATTGTGAAGAAGATCAATCCTAATGCATATCAGCTAAAGTAGCCCAGCCACATCAAAACATTGGATGTCTTTAATGTCAAACATCTTGTGCCGTTCATTGAAGACACATCGGAGGAGGATGCAAATTCGAGGGAGAATTCTATCCAACTTGGGGAGGATGATGTAGACTAGGATGCATGGGAATATCTGAGGAAGACTCAAGCCGATGCTAGTTTGAAGACACCCCAGAGGATGGTGACACATTCCCATACACAAGCTGCAGCAGAGGCCCATCCGGATGGAGTAAGAGGGGGTCAAAATGCTCCATTTGCTCCCCGTCCGGATGTCATGTTCATTTTTCATGTTTTTTTATGTTTTGCTTGAGTCTTGTCTAGACGGCCATGTTTCCCGTCCGGACGCTTAGTTTTGTTTTGGCAGTAAACCGAATTTAATTCCTTTGTTTTAGGTTTAGGGTTTTAGAGGACTATAAATACTTTATTATAGCCTCCAGAAACGCAATTTTGATTATTATTGCAGTTTTCTCTAATAAGAACTCTCAGAGTTGAGTTTTCTTCATATTTTCCTTTAATTTATAGATAGACTCAATATCTAAGAATTATTTATCTTTCTTCTTGCATTGTTTTCTTTTCTTTCATTCAATTAGACTGCATCACGTAGGCAACCTGAGATCGGACTCGGTCAGGTTACTAGTAATGGACAGTATGTGTCAATATTTAGGGCACTAGTATTGTACTACAAATCTCCTGGAACAACATTTTCGTGTTGAGAAGGGGTTAATATCCCCAGTAGACCATATGGTGTTGAACAATGACATGTTTCTCGTAATTATCATGTATTATATCTATATTGCATTGTCACATCATATGATATTTAAACTAATAATCTTACCTTATATTACTGCATGTGATTTTGTAAATAATTGAGTTCACTGCATGATAACATGTACACCATGTGTATTATTACTCACTAAATCATGGAGTTACACTTGTATCTTTTCCACCTATGAAGCATATGTTGTTTTGTAGCTAGCTATCTAGATGACGGTTCTCGAGAGACTACTAGTACTTTTGGAGAGTGTACTCAATATTATCTTTAAGGAGGTGGGTCCCGAGTGGTTGATCAAAATGTGGATCGGTGGAGGAGACACTTGCCATGATATGATCAAAATTATTTATATGCTTTATCCTTTTAAATGTAGACTTTAAGATTTGATGTTATTCTACAACTCTCAGATTTGGCTTGTAATCCTGTAATCTATTTTGATGACCGGTTTTTGAACAAACCATTTAGAGAAATTATCTATGTTATAATGCTTTAGACTCACTCTAATTGTTTAACGAATTTATGGATTTTATTAGCTATCTTTGTGTATAAGTGAGTAGGGAATGCTAGGTGATCTCCTTTTAATCCTATGTGGAATTATTTTATAAAAAAAAAAAAAAAAAAAAAGTAGAAAGTTGTTCTTATTTCTTTCACTTGGTTTTTACAAAATAATTTCCACCTAGGACGAGAAGGACATAAGGAGAATACTAGGAGAGCACCAAACATTTTCCTGAGTGAAAAAGTCTTCTGCTGTAAACTCTTTTCAGTGATGACGAGATCTCTGAGTCTTATTCCTTGCAGAATGAGGCTTGGAGATGAACCATGAAGTTAATTACTAGTTAATTAATTTCACTAGGGCGTTACAACTTGTTAGCCTCCAACTCATGTGCCTCCATGACTGAAACCTCCACGTCCTCCACCTCTTTAGTTCGCTTTTGCATTTTGACTGAACATCCTTTCAATTAAATATTCATCACTGCTGAATTCTTCATAAATTAGTGGACAATTTATGGGTTTAGGGTGGCGATGATCAATACGCCATACTTGAATCCCATCGGCAACATGAGCGTCAATGTTCAATTGATTCTGAAGTCAATCAATCGTGTCTTGCACTTGCTTTAATGCTTGATGCGTCTCAAGCTGGGATGCTTGGAATTTGGTTTTCAAAATATACTTCGTCTCACGATCAGCATCGTTAGGGGGATTGCCGTAGTAAGACATGGTACGCCAGTACGTGCGGTATAAACGGCAATGGGCTTACTATATAGACTACATATTATGATCAAATGTGTGTGTTATACGGAGCTTTGGATCCATTGGTTTTGTGACCTTGGTGCAACCATTCACAATAGTTCGGTCACTATAGGACGGACGTCATTAGTTGATGTAGGCTACTCGAAGTCGGACTTGATCATGCCACTAATGTTACGTACGGTATGTTGTGCAATGGTTGGGGCACTGACATTATACTATAGGTCCCTTGGGACAGCATCAACCCTGCTGAGAATGGGTAATATCTCGGGTAGACCATGTATGAGAGTTATGACTTATAATGCATTAGCCTTTTTTCTGCATTAAAACAATTAGGTAATGATCGCCGGTTCTACATCATAAGCGTTGAAAACCCTAAAACCCATTAAATGGTGTATTAGCGGAGGTAGTGCCCTCTTTTTGGCTATACTTAACTTGCACGTTTACTTTCATTACTTGGGCTCATGTTATACCTAAATTGTGAGGTTTATTTACTAAGTTGTTAGACTTACGCGATTATTATTCTCTAGGTAACCTGGTTTATTGCTATGGAAGTGGCAAGAGATGCTACTGCTTGACTGGTTAGGCTTACTTATAATTACGGGTTTGTCTTTACTATTTAGCACCTCCATATTCTTACTTGATGAATTATAGTGATTTAGATTTGTTCACCTTCCCTTGCATTTACTCTGACATTTTTATAAGGGTGATTTCCCGTTTGGTCACAAGTTGGCTCAAATGGGTAAATTGCTAATGTCTCCACCAGATTAGCCGAGGCTAATTTTGGGGGCGTTACAATAAGTGAGTAGGGAATGCTAGGTGATCTCCTAGTATTCTTCTCGTGCCCTTCTAATCCTATGTGGAAATTATTATTTTTTTTTTTTAAAAAAAAAAAAAAAGCAGAAAGTTGCTCTTATTTCTTTCACTTAGTTTTTATAAAATAATTTCCACCTAGGACGAGAAGGACATAAGGAGAATACTAGAAAAGCATCTAACATTTCCCTGAGTGAAAAAGTCTTTTGCTGTAAACCCTTTTTAGAGATGACGAGATCTTTGAGTCTTATTCCTTGCAGAATGAGGCTCGGAGATGAACCATGAAGTTAATTACTAATTAATTAATTAATTTCACTAGGCATTACAACTTAATTGGTAGCCTCCAACTCCTGTGCCTCCATGACTGACGCCTCCACGTCCTCCACCTCTTTAGTCCGCTTCTGCATTTCGACTGAACATCCTTTCAGCGAAATATTCATCACCGCTGAATTCTTCATAAATTAGTGGACAATTTATTCAGGGTGGCGACGATGAATACGCCATACTTGAATCCCATCGGCATCATGAGCATCAATGTTCAATTGATTCTGAAGTTGATCAATCGTGTCTTGCACTTGCTTTAATGCTTGATGCGTCTCAAGCTGGGATGCTTGGAATTTGGTTTTCAAAATATACTTCGTCTCACGATCAGCATCGTTAGGGGGATTGCCGTCGTTGAGCTAGTTGGCCATAAATAAGGATTATGCCTACTCTTGTAGCACTTGACATAGTGGAAGCTAGTAACCATAATCAGAAACATCTTCAACTTCTGATTAAAAGATAAACAAAAGTTCTAAGGCTTAAGGGAATGATAAAACTCCGCAGAGTGTGACCAAAATTCTTACTGATTCAAAAGTTGTTTATTACACGCTAATTAATAATAGAAGCAAATCAAATAAAATCTTCATCAATCTCCAGCTTGTTAATCACGACTTTCCTTCTTGGAAAGGCTTTTTGGCTGCTCGGAAAAAGCTTCTCGGGAAAGGCTTCTCGGCGGAAAACTTCTCAAGGAAGGTTTCTTTCGGCTTCTCGGAAGATGCTTGGCTGGAAAAGCTTCTCGTGAAAGGCTTCTTGGCTTCTCAAAAGATGTCTCAATTTGGCCCCTTGGACGACCTCTCGGGACATCTTCTCGGTTCCTTGGGGAGTCTTTCAGGACTTGGCCTAATCCTTTGTTAATTACAATCCTTGATGGCATGTGGCGTCCTACATCAATATCATTAGAAAAACAATATTTGATTCTAAGCCTTTTAGCTTCTACATCAGGAATCATCTCAATCTCATGCCTGCCACCATCAACAGTTTCCCACGAGGAGCTAAAAGATTGACCTAGTTTGGCAGCATATTTTGCCACACTCCTTATTCCACGAAAATCACCCATCCACTCCCTGATGTCTGCTGCAGTAAGACCATTTCTTGAAGCAAACATCCAAAGAGAATTTTCACATAATTGACTGTCTGAAAAGGCAAGAAACTCAAACTTCTTATCACCAATAACTATTCCATTTCTTAGAGTGGACAACATCCTCTCATAAATGCTAGTTCGCTTGTCGTCCTCATTCGCAGAAGATGCTCGAGGAGATAAAACTGTCGAGTGCAGCTTATCGAAGTCCTCATCAACAAAAGAAACTCGAAGAAAATTATCAATATCTTCAGGATAATTGCGTAAGACGCGATTGGAGAGACTCACCTCTGGACCACAGAAATACACTCTAGATGGAGTTATTTGAACCATGTGTACATATACCAACCCGTCGTCTAAACATGTAGTAGGATGTGTCGGAAGTTGCCTATCCATGGCGTATCTTTTATACTGCTCACTAAGCCACCTTACAGGCTCATAGCAGCAGTCTTTTAAATGATACAGATTTTCTAATGCACGTTCTATATACTCAAGTTTTATTCTCTTAGGATCGACCAACCGACAAAAATTGGTATCTACTGCTGGCCCAGGAAGACACCCATGTTGAACTAAGGAGTTGATCTTGAACAAGATTTTATATGGTAAGTTGAAGCCTGGAGGTGGAATCACAATGGGGACAAGACCTGAATTGCAGGAGAAATTAGACCCTTCTTGCAGAACAAATTGGCCTTCATTTTCTTGATAGAGCAGACATTTTGGAATCCCAGCCTCATGTGGAAGCTCCAAACATAGAGCAGAAGATTGGCCAATGCTACATGATGGAGTGAAATCAACTACTCGGAGCCACCGATAACATCCATGAGCACGAGAGACATCTTTCTTATGAATCTTAGGAGCACCGTGTAACTGGCCATAAAAATTCGAATTTGTTAAGAAAAATTGGTAAAAATTTTTTGAATCTCACATAAATGAGAGCAATTTCTGCCAATTCAAAAGAAGATGGGACGCTTTCCCAATAACATTATTTCATTAGATCATTCGAGCATGTAATGAAATTGGTAAAGCAACAACCTATATAAATGAATACACGTACCCACAAAACCATGATATCAGCTAGGAAATGATTTGAACTACAGAAAGCGTGGAGGCAGCAAATTAACCTGAACGAGAAGAAACTTTGAAGTTTGGCCACGTGGTCGATGGAGCTTAATCTGCCAAATGCTGTCGTAGGAGATTTCAAGCTTGAATGCTTCAGAGAAATGAGAAAGAAAGAAGAACCACTTTCTCTTTTTTTAACACCACAAAAAAATAAACAGAAGAGAGGGATCGTACCTTTTGCTCCCCATGATGGAGATATATTCCTCCTTGCGTAGCAAGGTTTAAACTCAAAGAATCATGAAATTGAGATGACCACCTCTTGACCAAAGCAACGATCGATAGAGAAAAAAGTGTTGACTAAAAAACTTGGTCACCAAGGGGATCGATGAACAGAATGTTTGGATTGTGATTGTGATTGGGTGCCAAGGCTACTTCACTTTACCAACCACATGGGTCATGGCTTTTCAATCTGAAGCTCTCGTGGAAAGTGCCCTTTACCAATCGGAGTGGAAAACTTATTCAAAACTTAAGGAGTGTCCATGTCAATTGTACGGCTTCGATCAACAACCATTATCTCATTTAATAGTTCGAAGATTCTAGAAAAACACGTCTGTTTTCTTCTCTTTGTGTGTGTGAATAATCATTTAAGATATATTTTCTCGGTGTTCTCCTCATACTATTAGGTAGATATTATTTTCTTAAAAGGCAAAAAAATAAAAAAAGGGTTCTTATTTCTCTCATCACCTACTTTTTAAAAAATAATATTTATCTATAACCATGATGTTAGTTATTGTGTTAGCTAATTTGGTGATCAAAACCGATATTCCAAAGCACCAAGACACATTTCCAATGTAAGGCCTTCCGAATGGGATGATTGGCTGTCTAGACGTGAAAACCCGTGATCAATTTTTCATCTTTAATGTAGTGGCTATTTGGATAGGGGGCTAGGCCGTCCAGACGGACTTTCCAAAAAGTCGATGATCGCGTCTTCGAAAGTTACCGTTCAGACGGGCACTTACTCCGTCTGGTCGCCACGTACGTTTTGTGCCCAAAACTTGTATTTTATGTGGGCCCAGGTCTAGAGTTTTGCAGATGATATAAATACATTTTTACAGAGAGATGTACGAAATTTTACCCTAGGTTTCATGAGAGGCTATGCTTAAAGAGAACATCTATGGTGAGCCTAATCGTTCCCCATAGAGGATATTGCTAGTTTCATTGTGTGCTTGATTGAGAAGTCTATCGAAATGGTCCGATAAAAGAGAGTCATGTTAAAGAAAATTGTTAGCGAGAAGACGAGATGAAAGCTTGTCGTTTTTTAGACTAAAGATATTAAAAAATAACAAAAACAAAAAACACTTCAAAATGTAAAAAATGCTTTTACTATTTGATAAGTGCTTAAATATTCATATTTAAGCCCCTTAATTTATGTTTGTTATGCCTTTAGTATGTGTTATTTTGTTCTATTTTACTTCTTTTTGTGTTTTCTCTATTTTACAGGCCTTTGGAAGAAAACAAAGTTTAGGGCTTAACGGAAGAGAATTTGGAGAAAACTAGAAGAAGCTCAAGAAGGATCTGGAGGCTGTAAGTGCGAACGATCGCAGGATACCTGCGATCGAGCGTACCAGCGATCGAGCACCCAAGAAGAGGATCGAACGCACCTGCGTTCGTGCGCAAAAGAAGGAGATTGACCACAATGCGATCGATCGCAGCCCGAGTGCGATCGAGCGCACCTATGCGTGAAGCCCAAACCAGCCGCAGCCCTATTATGGAAATTCTTAGTTTTTAGGGTTTGTAAATCCTTGTTGCACAAGGATTCAAACCCTACGATTTTTAGGGTTTCTAGAATCCTCTTAGAGTCTATAAATAGGCCTGTAAACATAGAAGGAAGCGATTTTCGGAGAGGAATTTACGGCTTTCAAGAGAACAATTTTTCCGGGTTTATTCTTTCCCTTAAGTTTATTTTATGAAGATGATTAGCATCAATATTATGTGTAACTAAACATTTCAGTAGGGCTAGATTGAAGCCCTAATTATGTTTATATTTTAATTCAATATTGGCGCCTTTGCGATAATTGCATGATAGTATTTAACTTGATTAATACATGTTTCCATGAATTCCTCATATGTGTCTGCCTGATCAACATATGCATGTGGTATGGACTTGTTAGTTAGATCAATTTGGATGACCGAGTCCTGGGTTTAAC
>CM017326.1:14660972-14711234 GCA_006937295.1 Carpinus fangiana
AAAGTAATCCACACCGGGTTCTTGGGTTAATCAACATGGGAAACCGGGAGTATACACCATGCCCTAGGTCTCATGTGGTTGTCGGTTTTCACAGTTCATATGCTTTCCTAGAGAACAACTTAGTATACACCATGCTAAATCCTTTAGGGAAGAAAAGAGTTAGAGTATACACCATGCCTAATTCGTTGCTTAGGGAAACCAATAGCTTAAGGAGTATACACCATGCCCTTAGGTTGGCAACCATTGAATATTCATCATGTAATTTGAGCATTGGCATATTGTTTTATTATATAAGTATGATTAGTGGTGGAAATCAAAGCCCTACCTCTTCCCTATTATTTAAATCAAACTCAATTTTTCTCTTTTATTTTTTATTGCGAATCTAATTTTAAGCATAGTTTACCAATCCCTGTGGGATCGATCTTGTACTTACACTTTACTACATCTTTTGACCTTGTGCACTTGCAAGTAAAACGTACAATTATTTGCCTATTAATTTAGGTAGGTTTTTGTCACAACACTATTATGTCACATCAGAAAACAATCAAAAACAAAAATAGCATTCAAAACGCTTAAAGTCTTCAACAAACATATCTTAAAATTGGCTTTAACCTCCATATATTATAGTCCTATATTATTAATTTATTACACACAAAGAGAATAAAGCGGATGCATGTATTTTTCTAAAATCTTCTATGCACTTAAAAGAAATATTACGTGCATAGAAGATTGGTAAAGTGAAGTAGCCTTGGCCAATCACAATCCAAACATTCTGTTCATCCCCTTGGTACCCAAGTTTTTTAGTCAACACTTTTAAGTCAAGAAGTGGTCATCTTAATTTCGTCACTCCCTTACTTTAAACCTTGCCTGCCAAGCAAGGAGGAATACGGTCCCTCTCATTTGTTTAGTTTCTTGTCGGTGTGGGGGAGCTCTATATATGACTTTATATTAGGATTGGTCCACATCATCAGAACTCAGTGACCTGAGTGAGGAATATAGTAGAAGAAATGAAACAGGAATTACAAGTAACAGCGTTGTGATTCCCTGATCAACTTGTTTTCAAAGTTTAAGGAAGCTGCATGCTCTTGTCTATAGACTATATATATAGGTTGCTCATCACACTTGATTCTTCCACAGCCTTTCAGCTTACAATCATTTTTTTCTGAGCTTTTGTTGTTCTTACATACCATGGATATCAAAGTATTACACTTTGGATATCAGATTTCGAAACAAAATTATGTCGATTTTAATTTGCAAAAGGGAAAGTGGTTCTTCTTTCTCTCTTACCTCTCTGAAGCATACAAGCTTGAAATCTCCTTCGATAGCATTTGGCAGATTAAGCTACATCGACCACGTGGCCAATCTACAATGTTTCTTCTCCTTCAGGTTAATTAATATGTTGCTTACTTTCTAATAACATTTCTTTCCTCTGTGTCTGTGTTAGCTTGTACCAGTCAAATGATGTTTAATACCGTTCTCTCTTTTTTCTCATGAAAAATAATAAAATTTAAATTGAAACTGTTAAAAAATTACTTATGTCGTAGTGTTTTTTGGGGACCGTGATATTGGTCCTGAGGGCGTGAGGGATTGTTCCCCTCACACCCTCGGGACAAATATCATCACCCGTTTTTGGGTAATACTTCAATTTACATGCAATCCCGTAGAGTAGAGTATCTCCAGTAATGGTTGCTAGTTTAGCTATTCAAAAAATACAATTCACTAGTTTAGCTACTGCTTTTTTATTACACATTTTAGTAGAACATCTATTTTAACAATCTCTTTTAATTAAATATTGTTTTATTATTTTCTAATTTTAACAATCCCAATAGAGGGGGTAGCAGAGCCGCCGAACGATGAGGAGTCCCCGGAGACATCAAAAGAGGAACTGATGCGAGACCAAGTATCCATGAAGGCTAAGGAAAATAGTGAGAGAAAGAGGGCAAGGATTTATGCGGAATCGGAGCACAAGGTCGATATTTATAAAAAAAAGAGACGCGTGGGAAAGCGAACATCAGAATAAATGTGAGACGACAAAACAGGCAAACCCACGGGGAAGGTCAACAGACATCGTATCGCAAGGTTACACGTACTCCACCCTTGAACAGAGCGATTCAACGACATGATGATCATGAAAATACGAAACGACAGAAGGTGAACAGACGATCTGATCAAAGATTCTCAACTTCAAATCCTCAGTCGCAGAGCCAAAATGCCAGGTGGTAACGACAAATGGTTTAAATCCTCGGCCTGAACAGACGATCTGGCCAAAGATTCTCAACCTCAAGTCCTCGGTCGCAAAGCCAAAACGCCGAGTTAAATCCTCAGCTTCGATTCCTCGACCATGGGGGCTAAGCACGCCCCTACAGTAATTCAGATATACACTGTCTGCTCTTGTTCCTGTTCAAAGAGATACGCTTGTTCGGACCGCCTAATTGGATCAGAAACCATTATTATGCTGCAAACGTCATAAACCTCTTTTAAAGGCCCTAGGCCACAGAAGGTCAAAGACCTTATCCCTTACGTTGCAGAACTTCCAGTGCTCAAGCAAATAGTCGGGAAACACAGAGAAAGTACTCTCACAATCTATGCTTAGTAAGAAACTTTCTTAAGTCCATCTCCAAGACAAATTATAGTTACGAAAAGCATTTTTGGAAATTAATTTCTTATGAACATAAAGCCTCTAAAGTAGGAATGTTCTAAGAACCAAAAGCCCGTTAAGAACGTAAAGCCTCTGAAGTATGATTGTTCTAAGGTCAGAAATACTCGGGAATACAGCTGAATATCCGAGTCTGCCTCTCGTTCGGTTCGGGGAGGGAGTTTCGCTTTGGCCCTGGCTTTAGGATCATATATCAGATGTGGCTTAAATTACAGGTGCTTAATTCCCCTACAGTCGGGCATTTCTTCTAGCCCGATGGTCCGCACATATTCAGCAATTTCTTTTAAGGGGAGAAGCTCTTCAACAGAGATCGTTTTGACCTTAGAAAAGTTCCCAGGTTTTCTAACCTATGCCCGAAAAGTTTTGATGCCCCTCAAATAGCATGCACTGAAGCCCGAATCTCGTGCCCATGAAGCAAAAGTGAGCTGGCTGTAAAAGCTCTGAGCCTTCTCCTTGTACTTGCCAATTGCTCCTTGGCCCGGTGAAATTTCACCCTCACATCCAAGTTGGATTTCAACAAATCCTCGGTCCTAGCATACTACGCCCCCACCTCCTCTATCGAATGTGAAAGCCTCACATCTAGTGCTTTCAAATCAAGTTCAGCTTTGATCTTCACAGAGGAAAGCTCTTTCTGGATGTACGAGTGATCTTGAATCGCCTTCTTGGACCTGGCGTTAGTTGCAACAAGTTTAGCCTCCATATCAGTAATTTTGGCCTGGTCAGCAAGCTTTGTTTCCAATGCGGCAATCCGTTCTCCCGAGAGAGCAAGCTTCATTTCCTTCTGAGCCTGGAATAGAGTGAGAGCAACCTCAGAGTCTTCTACTTTCTTCCTCAGAGACTCGTTTTCCGCAATAAAGTCCTATTGAGACCTCCAGAATCTGAGGAAGTAGTCCATACTGTTCATGAAACCCTGCAGAATAGGAAAGGGGATAAGTCTTTTGAAAAGTAACCTATCTAGGTCGAAGCATAGGGACACTTACATCGGTAAAATGATATATCATGTGATCCATGGTTTCATGTGGAGACATCGCCCGAACATCTGCCATGGCAGGCACCGGAATCAAGCCAGCTAAAGTAGTGAAAGGGTTGCCCAACCATTTCTCGCCCAACCGAGATAAAGGTTCTCCAATGGACTAGTAGATACCCTCTAAGGTCCGACCACTAGCAGAGCTAGCAACCAACGGTGTATCAACCGCAACCTGACTAGCAATCAAACCTTCCCTTCTAAGCCCTAGCTCGTCATTAGCCGTGAATTCCGGTCGAGCCTCCTCTCTCCCCACTGCAGCTACCAAAATATCCTTGACAGTCAAAGCCTCCACTTTCGTTATCTCGCCACGTTCGGGCTCTAAAGGTTTCCCTACCCCCTTTGCTTCGGGGGATATCCATACAAAGGGCTCTTCCACCACCACGTCCGTCAGAATTCGCTCAATATATCTCTTTATCCAAGTCAGATAGTGGTGCAGCCTCAACAGAAACTTGGGATGACGGCTCATCAGAAAGCGGCGCCATCGTTAAAAAGCCATGTTTTTCAACGATAGTTACCTTCTCTGGAGACCTAACCTCATAGGATTTTTGAGGAGTTGTCTGCCCCTTTTTTAAAAGCTGTCTCATATTAGCCAAAGCACTCAAGAAACCTCTCTTCAGAGCTTCGGGCAGATCGTCAGAATGACTTTCAGTAACCGCCCTAGTTGGCTCAGCTTCAACATCTTTCCCTGGAGAAATCTCCACCATTTCAGACTCGGTCCCCCTAAACGCAACGCCCGACAAAAGGCTCTCTACAGATTCATTTGCCACCTCAGAGACTATAACGCCCCCAAAATTAGCATCGGCTAATCTGGTGGAGTCACTGGCAATTTACCCAGTTGAGCCAACTTGTGACCAAACGGGAAATCACCCTTATACAACTGTCAGAGTAAATGCAAAGGAAGGTGAATAAATCTAAGTCACTATAATTCATCAAGTAAGAACAATGAGCACCTACATAGTAAAAACAAACCTGTAATTATAGGCAAAGTATAACCAGTCAAGTAGTAGCATCTCTTGCCACTTCCATAGTAGTAAGTCAGGTTACCTAAGGAATAATAACCGCGTAAGTCTGACGACTTAGTAAATAAACCTCACACTTAGGTATGACATGAGCTAAATTAACCAAAGTAAACATACAGTTTGAGTAATAACCAAAAAGAGGGCATTACCTCCGCTAACACACCATTTAATAGGTTTTAAGGTTTTCAAAGCTTATGGTGTAGAATCGAAGATAATTACCTAAGTGTTTTAATGCAGAAAAGCTAATACTTTATAAGTCATAACTCTCATACATGGTCTATCCGAAATATTACCCCTTTTTAGTAGGGTTGGTTCTGTCCCGAGGGACCTATAATACAATGCCCGTGTGATGCAGCGTGACTTAGTGGGCTGCAGCGAAGAACAACAAATACACAGTGGATAACTAATTCTAGATCTTGAGACTATCAATGATCGAATAACTCTTCTTGAAAATCTAGATACTCTCTAGCGTTTTGAAGGAAAAAGAGGAATAAACTCAACTCTGAGTATTCACATTAATAAAAATAAATAATCAATAACAAATGTCTTGTTTGGAGGCTATAAGCATATATTTATAGCCACAAACCCAAAACCTATTAAAATATTACATAAATACCCCATAACCCTAAACCTAATAAAATAATGAAACAAAGACTCCTAAAACCCTAATACTACTAAAACAAGGAAATAGAGTCGTAATTAATAACTAAAACGTAGGAAATTAACATAAGGTCCCGTGTGCACTCGAGCGCAGGCACGAGTGTGATCAAGCGCAGGTGGGAGCTCGATCATGCGACGCGATCACCTTCAACAGTCGCTCTAACAAAGAGTCTTCGAACTGGTGCGCTCGAGCGCAGGCACGATTGCAATCGAGCATAGGTGGGCACTCGATCATGCACTCGATCGTAGGATTGAGCGCAGTAACAGAGAGGCTCCGAACTCTGTCTGATCTGCATCATTCTCCCCATGTTGGAGAAAAGTCATCCTCGAATTTGGCCGGTCCTTTCCATGGTCCTTCCGATGTCCGGTCAACTCATTCCACTCGCCCTTCCTCAAGATCAAAACAAGGCAACATCCTAAAATAAGTGTGACGCTTCTCATTATCGGAATACCTTGTTGTCTGTCGTGAATGCCCCATACACCACTTGTCAATACTTCAGCTTTGCCATTCTTTTGTCGTTCCTTCTCTCTTCCACGTGCCATGAAAACACTCAAGAATAGGTCAACCACTGATTCTCTTGTGAACATATAATTTTTCTCATCCGTATAAAATTCACCATAATCATCGTGAGGAGACTTTAAAATATTTTCTATACCAAGGAAATCGACGTAATCAACATCTTCACCATTAAAATTAAGCACCTCACCTGGAAGGTCTTCATCAATGTCTTCATCATCGGTGATGTCATCTTCTTCATGGTTGGCGATGTCATCTGTGGGCTCTTCATCTTCCAATTGGTCATCTTCATCGGGGTAGAGGCCTCTAGACATAGGATGCAACCCATAGTCTTCGTACTCTTCCTCTAGGTCGGATGCCAAAGGTTCTTCAATTGGCTCATCTTCATTGATGTAATCATCATAGATTGGTGGAGTATCCCAATCTACATGCTCTTGTGAATGATCTTCATCTTCAACACCTTCATGCTCGAACTCTTCCTCAATGAAGTCGGATTCCTGAAACTCTCCATCCACAGATTCTTCTTCCTCCTCCACAAAATATGGATTCGATTTATGGATTTGTGGTTGGCAAGTAGGGGTCCAATTGACCTTTCTTGGACTCTTCGCCTCACTCCATGTTTCCCTAAACGCCTCTTTTTTGTAAGATCTTTCAATTTTCTTTGTCACAGCCACAAACCCTTATCTCCAATTTTGTGACTGTCGCTCCATGGTATAATTATGGGGCAAGAAAGCGACTCGCATCTTTTTCAATAGGTGCTCCCAACTATTGATCTTCAATTTGCCTTGCCGCTTGCGATTTGTTTTCAATTCTTACCACCACACAGCAACTCTTCCCAGGAAGGCATGTACCACCAAAGAGACTCGTCGTTTCTCAGGCACCCCGTTGAACTCAGAAACCTCTTCAATAACTAACACCCAATCCAAAAATTCTTTGGGTAATTGTTGATCCCCTCGGAATTTTGGAATCTTGAGTTCGAATCTACTCACCCGCTAATTGGTAGGAGCTTGCGCAAGGTGCTGACGTCCCTGCGTTTGGTGCTCTGTACATGGGTTCCTAAATCCACTCCCTTCTTGACCACGTAAGTTGGATAATTGGGTAGTAAGGCCTTCAATCTGATCCCTCATAGCCCGGAATTAATCCTCCTTGTATTGCCAACGTTCAGCGATATATTTGTCTTCCACCTCCATAAATCGCGGTCTTGGTTGGCGACGACAATTGTCCGACCCACCAATCATGTGCCACAAACGAATTACCGGTTGCTCCTTACATGCTGTCTCCATATGCATGTACATTTCGTCCATGTCTGCAAAGCGGTTGCTCCTTCCCATTCATGGAAAGTAACCTAAGTTCTGATACCAACTGATGCAGCATGACTTAGTGGGTTGCAGCGAAGAACAACAAATACGCAGCAGATAACTAATTCTAGATCTTGAGACTATCGATGATCTAAGAATTCTTCTTGAAAATCTAGATACTCTCAAGCATTTTGAAGGAAAAAGAGGAATAAACTCAACTCTGAGTATTCTCATTAATAAAAATCAATAATCAATAACAATTGTCTTGTTTGGAGGTTATAAGCATATATTTATAACCACAAACCCTAAACCTATTAAAATATTACATAAATACCCCCATAACCCTAAACCTAATAAAATAACGAAATAAAGACTCCTAAAACCCTAATACTACTAAAACAAGGAAATAGAGTCATAATTAATAACTAAAACGCAGGAAATTAACATAAGGTCCCGTGTGCACTCGAGCACAGGCACGAGTGCGATCGAACGCAGGTGGGCGCTCAATCATGCGCGCGATCACCTTCAACGGTCGCTTTAATAAAGTGTCTTTGAACTGGTGCGCTCGAGTGCAGGCATGATTGCGATTGAGCGTAGGTGGGCACTCGATCTTGAGCTCGATCGTAGGATCGAGCGCAGTAACAGAAAGGCTCCGAACTCTATCTAATTTGCATCACCGTGCCCGTGCCATTGCACAACATACAATACGTAACATTAATGGAACGATCGAGTCGGACCTCAAGTGGCCCACACCAACTAATGACATCCGTCCTATAGTGACCGAACCATTGGGAATGGTTGCACCCAGGTCATAAAACCAATTGATCCAAAGCCCCGTATAACACACACATTTGACCATAATACGAAGTTTATATAGTAAGCCCATGGCCGTTCATACCTCACGTACCGGCGTACCATGTCTTACGATACATCTTAACAGTTTATTTAATATCACAGTTACCGAGTAATTACAGAAAATAGGCATCTCATATCATACATATGGTCAATCAACTGACATATCCCACATTTTACGTAAAAAGGGTGTAAGTGTCTACTTACCTCGCGCACTCAAGCGAATCCTCCGACCAAGCTACTTCCTGTTATAACATATACAAGACACTGTTATTCTAAGCCTTACGAAACCTATAAATATAGCTAAGCCCAAGCATACATGTGTGAAATTTAAGAACAGGTGCTCTACCCACTGATTGTACGTCCGGTTCGATGGCGTTTGTCTGCTCAGTGTGTTAAGCACACCATTTCAAGATTTGGATAGTGCATGTTTCTAATAGCATTCATACATAGACCCCTAAACCTCTTCTAAGCTAGTAATACAGCACATACAATGCAAGAAATCATAGAACAACGATTCTTTGAGAAAATCCTTTGAAAACATCGTTATCTTTAAAGAACGTTTAATGAACACTTGAAAATCCTCATCAAGGTAGAAACACAAGATAAAATAGTGCTAAATACAAAGGGAACAGAGCTTACCCCGAAGCTAAGCAAAGACATGGTCTCCCCTTCTCGAAAACTCCTCTTTGAAGCTCACTCTCACTAATTTCTCACTCAAAACTCAAGGAAAGGACTTTGGCAGCCTAGGGGCATACCAGGGGATGGGAATGGGCAAGAGAAATGGGAGGTGGGATGGCCTATTTATAGGGAAAGTTTGCCATCAACTCTCTGACAGAGCAGCGGACGTCCGACAACCCCAGCGTACGTCTGGTGGTCTTTGCACATTGGTCCAGAGGGTGTCTCGTATGTCCAAGTATTACCCAAAGGGTACCCCAAAAGTAGAATACGTCTAATGGTCCCAAGTTTTTGCAGAGCGTACGTCTGGTGGTCCCCCCCCCCCCGTACGTCTGTATTACAAATAGCAGCGTACGTCAGCCAGACCTAGCGTACGTCCACCTCCTGAGGATCAGTGTTTGGCTTTTATTCTCTAAAGGTTCAAAGTGTGTAAAGGTTAATGCTAAGGGGTTTTAGGTCTCGTTAAACACCTTCATTGAAAACCTATGTTGATTGCTCCTATGGAAAAGATTTTGGTCTAATAAAAAGGTTGGTTTTTATCGGGGTATTACACTCTCCCCTCCTTATAGAAATTTCATCCTCAAAATTTAGAGCTCTCAAAACCAAGGATAAAAAGTCCATTTTTGGAAAAAGGTTTTGCAAATTCAAAATTTGGAAAGAGAAAATAAATCATGTTAAAAGTTTCCTAGTCCAAGCTTAAGGGAAAATAGTATACCATCATATCAACATGCACAAGCAATCATATATATACACATACAAGACAAAATTTCCACCCTAAAAATGGTGGACTGAAGCTGTAGCAAAATACATCCCAAAATTGCCATCGTCGCGATGGACTTAACCGAAGAAAAAAACACAAACGCCTAGAAGATAAACGTAAAAAAATGTTAAAACTACGAGCGGGGTCGTCTCCTCGGAGTCGGCTTTACGGACGCTCGCGCTGGTGTCCCTTTCGCGCTCGGGCTCCCTCTCGTGCCTAGGCTCTCACGAGCACTAGGACTCCCCCTCACCCCAGGGCTCCCTCGGCCTCTACTGAAACTGGAGCTGTGGATGCCATAGTCTCTGAGGTCCAAAGGCCCCATAAGGTGCTCACACAGCCGGTCCAAGACGGCACGATCCTCGGCTCTAGCTTGCTACATCGCCTGGAAGTCCTGCTGTAGATCCTCCCGTGTCTCTCAGAGTGTAGCCTCAAAGAGATCCAAGCGCTCCTCCACCCTAGCAGGTGCTTTGCCAGCTCGGGCTACCCTCTGCGGTTGCTGTGCTCTCGGCTCCTACTCTGCTTCCCGCAAGTGAGCCTGACTTGCGTTGAGGAAGCGTACGCCCATGGCCCCCTTCTTTAGCTGAACCTCCCTCAACCCTGTCATGTCCACCCTAAAGCACTCCGCAATCCAAGTGATCAGGGCCCCGTATGGAAATGCAAAACCCTTGTCCAAGAGTCAGACAGACATCATGGTGGAAGTGAGCATGGAGCCGTAGTCGATGGGAGTCTCAGTCAACAGGGCATATAGGCAGCATGCCCTCTCTATAGTGATCATCGTGTGGCTGATGATCGGGAGTACTCGGCTAGCTAGGATGTGGTAGATGCAACGGACGTCGTTGCTGAAGTTTCTCATCTGGAAGCTACCCTCTCCCTCCAGCTCCATCTGATGAGGGTGCCCCTCGACGAAACATGCCACCAAGTTAGCATGAGTGGGGAGGTGAACAACTGGATAAGGGTAAGCCGAGTCACATACACCGAGTGCTCCGGTGATCTCGCTGATGAGTGTAGGGGTCACCTCTATCGCTGTCCCCCTGAGCCAGGTATAGAACGAGTCACAGAGTCTCTGGTGGATGTTCGCGTAGAACTCCCACACTATGGCCTCCACAGCAGGGCGGTGATCCTCTACCATGTTAGTCCACCCCTGGGCATCCAACACTGCCCGTACCCTCGGTACGCGCTCATCAAACTCCTCTATGGTGGCTCCCCTCTCGATGATGATCCTGCACCCATGGTAGTAGCGAAAGTATTGACGCCAGACCTTATCCCTCCAGAAATGGGTGTGGTCATATACCAGCTTAGCATCCTCCTCATCAGTGGCGGTACTGGCCTCTCTGATCGGCTCACCAAGGATTGGCCTGTCTCTAGCAGCGTCGTCACTCTCCACATCCTCCATCACGACCTCTAGCTCAGACTCGGGGTCCTGAACCTCCTGTAAAGGTGCTCAACGTGGTCGCTGGTGTGTAGCTGAGGAAGAAGCGGCCTCACTGGCACGTATGCATACTATCATCCTGCAAGAAAAATTCCTATCAATATCGACTCTCAGAATTCCCATGCAAAACCCTACCCATGCGAAGGTTCTAGTTCTACATGCCCTAAAATGCAGGTACAGGGAAAAGAAACAAAGTTGTATTGGTGGATCCAAACTTAGGTGGCTTTTAACGATGCCGAAAAAATTAAGGCATTTTAGAAATATCAAAATATCCGAGATTTTGGTTAGCTAGATAGATATAAAGCACCTAGCAATGATTTTAGGTGTATTAGAATCCGGTAAGTCTAAAAGGTCAAAATTGCCCCTTCTAGGAGAAGAAGGGCATTTTGGAAATATGATTTAAATAAAAAATAACAAGGGTTACAATTAACTAGGTGGTATTAGATCCCATGGTGATCAATTGGGACCTAGTTGATTAGGTTAGGTGGTAAAAGATGAAAATGCCCCTTCTTGGAAAAGAAGGGCATTTTGGTAATTTGTGAGACTTGGGTGGGTCACCAAGGATTGGTTTGACAAATTGAATCCTTGGGAAGAGTTTATCTTTCAATGGATTAGGCAGGGTTAAATTTCTGCTTTACGGGGTCGAATTAGGACGAAAACCCTACCCTTTGTATGTAAGGGGCATTTTGGTAATTTTGGACTTGGCGAGAAATTCAAATCCGAACGGTCCAAATCATAGGCTAAGTTCAAAAATGCAAGTTTTGAGTTTGAAGTGGTCCAAATGACCCCAAAAATCCGCAAATTTGATCAAAAATCTGAAACCCCCAAATCTCAAAACTAGTTTTTTTACCTAAAATTTTTTTTGAGAAATTTTGGGCAAATGATGAATGGGTTTTTTTCATAGATAATAATGGAAGGGTTTAGGCTTTATTTCATGCACCAATTGCATGAAGAGATCAACAATTTCAAGAATTTCAGACTTAGGGCGAAAAATCCCCCAAATCCGAATGGGTATGATTCAAGCCAAAATTGTAACACCCAAGGTTTTTAATAGAATTATTAAGAATGCTTTAGTGTAATTTTAGTCTCAAGTTAAATCAAATATATTGGGAAAAATATATTTGATGTCTAAATTATGAATTATTTGGCATTTAAGATTTACCTAATTAAATGCCTAAGTGTTAATGGTAATGGAGATATTAGTATATTAAATAATTGTTTTATTTAATATGATTATATATATGTAAATATATATCAATATATATATTTGTTTATAATATACATGTATATATATATATATAATAGGTTGCACGATGAGCTTTTAATGCTCAATGGATATATATGTATATATATATATATATATGAAATGAGTTGTAGATGAGCATTTAATGCTCATTAGATATATATATATTATCTTGTTAAGGAAGGGGCTGGCCGTGTGGATGGTAGAATCTTCAGGAATTCTTTTGTGCTCTACAATCAACCCCAGATGGTAGAATCTTCAGGAATTCTTTTATTTCTCTGAAATTCCAAGTATAGTCAAAATTCTTTTGTGCTCTACAATCAACCCCAGATGTTCAAACACCAAAACTCACAACTGCTAAGGGTGAGGGAAAACCTAGCTATCTAACAACTAAAGATTACTACCCCAAGACCTATCACTCTTCAGACAAGTCTTCAAACGGGTCTTCCTCATCCTTGACCAGTGCCTCATAATCCTTGTTGATACTGGAGAGAAATGCAGTCCTTTGACGATTAGATCCTTCTGGCAATGCTCCCGTCTTCAGCAGTCGAATTTCCTCTTGTTCCATTCAGGCTTATTTATCCAAAATCTGAGTTAGTTGAGTGTGCATTGCTTGCTTCTTTTCATCACTGAGATAAAGGTTAAACCTTCCGGGGATAGGTGGAAAATCTCGTATCGCCAAGATATTGCGATACTTAGGGATGGGCGTTCTCCTCTTAGTTGCTACACGTATTTCCTTCTCTTCAACTGGCTTAGGGACAGGCAAAGGTTTCAACTCTTGATTAGCCTAGGTTGAAACCCTGTGTTTACCAGAGCGAGGTTGGTATCCGGGTGTGTAAGGTCCGAACTCAACTGGCCATTCGCAAATAGTCGGTAGGCGTCTACAACCATCGCGCATTTTAGTATGAAGCAAGATCAGGTGCTTGTAACGCAGAACAGGTGATCCCGCTCATCCCAAGTCAAACAATCAAATAGGCCATTATAGTGGTCTGCATCCACAAACAAGGGAACTAAACCTATCCTATGCTCCAGTTCTTTAAGATCAACCCTAGGTACTACATCCAATGCTCAGATTTACAGCTACGATCGGCAAGACCGTATGCTCTGATACCATATTGTAATGCCCCCAAATTTAGCCTCGGCTAATCTGGTGGAGTCACCGGCAATGTACCCAGTTGAGCCAACTTGTGACCAAACTAGAAATCACCCTTATACAACCATCAGAGTAAATGCAAAGGAAGGTAAATAAATCTGAGTCACTATAATTCATCGAGTAAGAATATGGAGCAACTACATAGTAAAGACAAACCTGTAATTATAGGTAAAGCATAACCAGTTGATGTGGTCTTTTTGTGTCCAAAAATATATCAATAATAATTTAAACCACTCGTAATAGGACGAATCCCGTAGGATAGGGCTATATAGAGGGTGTCGAACCTCAAGGACTGCAGGGGTTTCGTTATCAAATTCGAAATATTAAAATTAATTTAATTAAAAAGATGTTTGTTTTCTAAAAGTAAATGTATAAAATAAAAGAGAATTAAAATATGAGAGAGAGTGTAGGGTATTGACTTCATTATATGCATGTTATAAATAAACAAGAAACTACCTTATTAAAGAATAAGGATAATCTATCTTCGGTTGGCATGAATCGTCCACCTAACCTCTAAGATGCTGCACAACCCGTCTTCCCTATGTATAAATTATAAAATTATTTAACAGGATACATACAATCAATGAATAAGTGTAACCCATCTTCGGTTGGCACGGATTGTCTACCTAAATTACATTAAACTAGGGTGTAGTGTAATCCGTCTTCCCTAAGCATGGCCTATCAAATCCTATTGATCAAATTTCAATTAATCCCATTGTATAACCATCATCCTCATGATCACAGAAAACAAGAATGATTTGAGTTCAATAAAAATAAAAGACTTTCTAAGACAAGAGAAGAATTTCACAAATATTGAATTTAGAATTTAAGAACAATTGCATTTAATAATTAAGAACAAAATTCATATGTAGCAATTCTCATAGTTATGCAATCAACATGCATAAATTAAAAATCTAGAAATTAAATACAATAAAACCATTGTGCTTGGATAGGGTTACATCAACACCCCCACAAAGGGGTTTAGCCGCTCATGACTCCGCTAAGCCTCCAAGAAATAATTTCTGTCTAAAACTGAGTACCCCTTCTTTTGAAGCTTAAAGGCTTATTTATAGGGAGAAGACAAGCCCTAAAAACCCTAGGAAACCTAGAAAATTCGGATTTCAATCTCCTAGTCAAATTAGGAAGCAATCCATGTACAAATCGGAATAGGATTCGTCCATATTTACCTCATTCTCTTGCGGGACGATTATGGCATAGCGGGAGTCCGATTTAGGAAAATCCTATTTCAGCATGATATGTTAATTTTGAATTTTCTTTCCAATGCCGCTGGAATCACCTTAATCCGATATTTGAGCTGAAAGTTATGGCCAAAATACTGAGACGTGTTCAAAATCGGAAATTCTATCCGATCCGATTTTGACTCCAATTGGAGAAATTCCGATTTTATCGTTTCCTTGATTTAATTAAACTTAACCACATCATATATGTCCTCTATTATGATTGGTTAAATGTCCTCTATTATGATTGGTTAAGCTTAATCATATCTTCTAGGTC
This sequence comes from Carpinus fangiana, assembly GCA_006937295.1. Lineage (NCBI taxonomy): Eukaryota > Viridiplantae > Streptophyta > Magnoliopsida > Fagales > Betulaceae > Carpinus > Carpinus fangiana. The sequence goes on from CM017326.1 coordinate 14,675,780, forward strand.
TCCTAAAATTGTGTTTTAAGCCCAAAATCAATGGTTTTTCTTGTATCTTTATTAAATACCTGAAAACACAAAAACAACACAAAATCAAACAAATAACAATGCTAATGAATTAACATATCCGAGTTAAGGGACTTGAATGTGCAACATTCAGCGCTTATCACACCTCCAAACTTACATATTGCTAGTCCCTTAGCAATACAAAACAAAAAATAAACTGAAAAACAAAAAAGATAAATTCATCTTTCGTGGGATGTACGATTGCATTTAGCGTATACAACAAGCCTTTTAAACCCTTAGGAATTTCCTAAAGGACGAGAGAAGTCTCGTGAGGATTTTCCAGGAATGATACCCACTAACATGTCATTCAAAAGAATAAAATATCACCAAAATAATGATTTTCATTCATTAGCAAGCTTAAAGTGATAAACTCCATCTTCAAAATTCCAAGAAATTCTCAAGTCAAATCACTTACAAATGGTAGGTTGAGATACAACAATTTCAATTAGTGCAAAGTGAACTAACACACAATCATGAGGCTTCAAAATAATTCCAACATAAATGAATCAACATCTCAAAATTTATTGAACTTCCTAAAGGCATACATTTTTTTTTTTTTCAAACAGGCTTTGCAATGCTTAGCTCCCTTAAGTTTTCTAGTTGACCCTTGTATCGAGTCTTAGGCCAATGACTCCCAAACCAAATGGCTTTAGGGCACTAGGTTTAAAAACACTCCTAAAGACTTACTAACTTGAGTCAAAAAGGCTACGAAGCTAAGTTAGCCATATTATTAATCAAACCAAACTTCTCACTTTTTGACGTGAACACTCATTGTTTATTGAGGCAAGAGGTTCGGTTACTCAGTGAAAAACTCAACTTGAATTTTTATAATTTATTTTTTTATATATAGCTTGCCAGGGTTATTCATCCAATATGTCACCCAACAGAATTCAAAACATTGAAAACAAACATAATTGGTCTCAAATTTCATACCTCACAACCATGTGCTAGTGTGCTCAAGATAAATATTAAATTGAAACAAGAAGCATCTCATGTTGCCAAAAGTAAGTAACAAGACTCAAAATTCCTAAATCAAATGATCATGTGTTCCTAACTTTAAGCCTACCAATGAAATTCAAACCAAAATCAAAGCTCAACCACATGCTTAAGAATGACATAACAACAATTTTGGATAGTGTTTTATTTTTCATACCCCCAAACTTGAATCATACATTGTCCCCAATGTATGTACAGAACTGAAAAATAAGAGCAAGAGTATAGGAATACCTGAATGAGCAGATGTGGGCATATCATACCCCCAAACTTGTATGCAAAAACATATGTCCTGAAAAATAGAGTGATACTCCAACCAAATACCAATCAAGTGCACACATTGTTGTCAAAATATAATCAAAGAATGAAACAACAATTGATAAAATAAACTTGGATGAAGATCATGTACCCTGGTGGAGTGAAGTTCAAGTGCACAGGGCCTACACTTGAACCTAAGAAGCTGACTTATCTAGTCGAAACATATGAAACCCGCCAAATCAACAAAATCCATATCCTTTGCGCTCAGTGTTCTCTGACCCTTAAATTTAAAGCACCAATATTTTCTTCTCTTGGACCACATAAAGTGGATTTTACCTATAGATAGGTAATTCTGAATTTCCGCATATCGAGGCAGATCCCTCTGAGTATTTTCAAATAGTTTCTCATCCGGTAAGGAATCATGAACTGGAATAGGGGCTCGAGGCTCATATGGCATCTCGGGAATAGGAGGTGATGGTGAAGAAGCCTTAGTGCTCACTTCCTTGCCTTTTCCCGATGTAGATCCTGTGGGGCCTCAATTTGCTCCCCCTTCCTCTCTTCCATGTGGTTTTCAACCACCTCTCCACTCCTCAATGTGGTGATAGCTTGCTTATGACAAGAAGTACTCTCATCCACCATGTAGTGTTCATCAGGATTGGTCACCGGCTAACTTGGAAGCTCTTCTTCCTCTCTATTGATGATATTAGCTATTAGTTCTACCTGAGCCTCTAGCCTAGCAATGGATTGAGAGTGCGAATTTATTATATGAGTCATCTCGCCCACCCTGTTGTTTATCTCGCCCACCTGGCCTTTCATCTTGCCCATCATGCCATTTATCTCACCCACCATTCTGTCGGCCATATCACTCATCATTTTCAGCATCCAATCCTCAAAGTTTGAATCTGACCGAGGAGGCGGTGCGGCCTGGTATTGTTGTTGTGGAGTTGCTTGATATTGAGGGGAATAGGATTGATCATTGAACTGCAGATATGATTGATGGTGCAGTTCATGACATTGTGGCACATACTTTCTAGGATCTTGAGCTTGCCACAAGAGGTTAGACTAGTTGCTCCATGCCGGGTTATAAGAATCAAAATAAAGGTCATTCCCCAGTCAAGAGAACGGTCTGTTCATATGCTTATAAGAATAATTAGAAAATTGTCTCACAGTATGACAATCTCTAACATGATGATAATGACTATTGCAATATGAACATGGTCCATGGGGTGTTGGAATGCTTCCCCACATGAACTAAACTAATAAAAATAACATAAAATAACAAAAGAAAAATAAAAACAATAAAAATTCACAAATTGGCCGTAGGTGTGCTTGGAAATTCAAAGCTAGAACTAGGCACTACGCAGCTATGGACCTATGTGAAACTTAAAACAGAAAAATAAAAAAATAAAATTGCAATTAGAAACCTAAAAATAAAGAAAAGCAGAACAAATAAAATAAAAATGAAGCTAAACTTAATCCTTAAAATTTAATAACTAAACTGTTAAGCAGTCCCCAGAAATGGCGCCAAAAATTGATGTGGTCTTTTTGTGTCCAAAAATATATCAATAATAACTTACACCACTCGCAATAGGACGAATTCTATAGGATATGGGCTATATAAAGGGTGTCGAACCTCAAGGACTACAGGGGTTTCGTTATCAAATTCGAAAGATTAAAATTAATTTAATTAGAAAGATGTTTGTTTTGATTTTGTTTTCTAAAAGTAAATGCATAAAATAAAAGATAATTAAAATATGAGAGAGAGAGTGTAGGGTATTGACTTCACCTCTATCCGCACAACAATGGTTAATCATATTTAATCCATAAATTAATTCTATGCATGTTATAAATAAACAAGAAACTACCTTATTAAAGAATAAGGATAATCCATCTTCGGTTGGCATGGATCGTCCACCTAACCTCTAAGATGCAGCACGGCCCGTCTTCCCAAGGTATAAATTATAAAATTATTTAACATGATACATACAATCAAAGAATAAGTGTAACCCATCTTCGGTTGGCACGGACTGTCTACCTAAATTACACTAAACTAGGGTGTAGTACAATCTGTCTTCCCTAGGCATGGCCTATCAAATCCTATTGATCAAATGTCAATTAATCCCATTGTATAACCATCATCCTCATGATTATAGAAAACAAGAATGATTTGAGTTCAATAAAAATAAAAGACTTTCTAAGAAAAGAGAAGAATTTCACAAATATTGAATTTAGAATTTAAGAACAATTGCATCTAATAATTAAGAACAAAATTCATATGTAGCAATTCTCATAGTTATACAATCAACATACATAAATTGAAAATGTAGAAATTAAATACAATCAAACCATTGTGCTTGGATAGGGTTACATTAACACCCTACAAAGGGGTTTAGCTGCTCATGACTCCGCTAAACCTCCAAGAAATAATTTCTGTCTTAAACTAAGTACCCCTTCTCTTGAAGCTTAGAGGCTTATTTATAGGAAGCAGACAAGCCCTAGAAGCCCTAGGAAACCTAGAAAATTCAGATTTCAATCTCCTAGTCAAATTAGGAAGCAATCCATGCACAAATCGGAATAGGATTCGTTCAGATTTGCCTCCGTCTCTTGCGAGACGATTTTGGCATAGTGGGAGTCCGATTTAGGAAAATCCTATTTCAGCATGATTTGTTAATTTTGAATTATATTTCCAATGCCACTAGAATCACCTTAATCCGATATTTGAGCTGAAAGTTATGGCCAAAATACTGAAACGTGTTCGGAATCTGAAATTCTATCCGATCCGATTTTGACTCCAATTGGAGAAATTCTAATTTTATCATTTCCTTGATTTGATTAAACCTAACCACATCATATATGTCCTCTATTATGATTGGTTAAGCTTAATCATATCCTCTAGGTCTCCTTAAATTGTGCTTTAAGCCCAAAATCATTTGTTTTTCTTATATCTTTATTAAATATCTGAAAACACAAAAACAACACAAAATAAAACAAATAACAATGCTAAGGAATTAACATATGTGAGTTAAGGGGCTTGAACCTTTCCTTGATTTGATTAAACTTAACCACATCATATATGTCCTCTGTTATGATTGGCTAAGCTTAATCATATCTTCTAGATCTCCTAAAATAGTGCTTTAAGCCCAAAATCAATGGTTTTTCTTGTATCTTTATTAAATACCTGAAAACACAAAACAACACAAAATCAAACAAATAACAATGCTAAGAAATTAACATATGCGAGTTAAGGGGTTTGAATGTGCAACATTCAGCGCTTATCACTAGTCAAGTAGTAGCATCTCTTGCCACTTCCATAGTAGTAAGTCAGGTTACCTAAGGAATAATAACCGTGTAAGTCTAACAACTTAGTAAGTAAACCTCACACTTAGGTATGACATGAGCCAAAATTAATAAAAGTAAACGTGCAGTTTGAGTAATAACCAAAAAGAGAGCATTACCTCCGCTAATACACCATTTAATCGGTTTTAAGGTTTTCAATGCTTATGGTGTAGAATCGGCGATAATTACCTAAGTGTTTTAATACATAAAAGCTAATGCTTTATAAGTCATAACTCTCATATATGGTCTACCAAAGATATTATCCCTTCTCAGCAAGGTTGGTGCTGTCCCGAGGGACTTATAATACAATGCCGGTGCCCCGGCCATTGCACAACATACAATACGTAACATCAGTGGCACAATCAAGTCCAACCTCAAGTGGCCCACACTAACTAATGACGTCCGTCCTATAGTGACCGAACCATTGGGAATGGTTACACCCAGGTCACAAAACCAATGGATCCAAAGCCCCGTATAACACATACATTTGACCATAATACGCAGTTTATATAGTAAGCACATAGTCGTTCATACCGCACGTACCGGCGTACCATGTCTTACGATGCATCTTAACAATTTATTTAATATCACAGTTACTGAGTAATTACAAAAAATAGGTATGCTCATATCATACACGTGGTCAGTCAATTGACGTATCCCACGTTTTACGTAAAAAGGGTGTAAGTGTCTACTTACCTCACGCACTCGAACGAATCCTCCGACCAAGCTACTTCCTGTTATAACAGATACAAGACACCGTTATTCTAAGCCTTACGAAACCTAGAAATATAGCTAAGCCCAAGCATACATGTGTGAAATTTAAGAACAAGTGCTCTGCCCATTGACCGTACGTCTAGCCTCGATGGCGTACGTCCGCTCAGTGTGTTAAGCACACCGTTTCAAGATTCAGACAGTGCATGTTTCTGATCGGTGTCAAATATTGTATATTGGACCCCATTAACTTATGTTTGTTAAGCTCTTAGTTGTGTTAATATCTTATGTTTTGTGTTGTTTTTGTGTTGTGTTGTGCTGTAGGTCCTTGTCGTAAAAATGTAGCTTAAAGGGAAGAATTAAGCTAAGAGATGTCAAGCCCTTGCCAGTGCGCTCGAGCGCACTGCGATCGAACGCAGAAGCCACGTTCGATCGCAAGCCATGTTAGCCTGTGAAGTCCGTGTTGCCCTAGTCAGCCCTATACTCCATTGCTTCAATGTTTGTGCCGTGGGCAGTTACAAGCGATTGATTGTAATATGTGCGATCGAACGCAATGCGGTCGAACGCAACGCCTACGCTCGAACACACGTGGCACTGCGATGCACTTGCGGTCGAACGCACATCAAACGATCAAACGCACGCAGGGAGTGCGATCGATCGCATCCCTGCGATCGAACGCACCCCTGACCTGGCAGCACGATTTATTTTGTCTATAAATAGAACCTTACCTCATTTTATTATTTTTTACATTTTGGGAGGTGCCTTAGGGGCCAAAAGAACTCTGTTCCTCACTGTGTAACCCCCTAAATCGTCACTTATTTTATTTTAATGTTTTATCTTAGTTTTAATTGGTCTCTTGTTCCCATGGAAGGCTAATCTTCAACTAAGGTTGAAGATAAAGCCTCACCATATTTTTATCTACATATTTTTATGCTTAGTTTGATACTCCATTCGTCGTTTATTGTTTTGCTTGTTCGTTTCAATTCAATTTCATGACAAAATTGCTTTGATTGTTGTTTATGAATCATTAAACGTCAACAGTCGTTGCAACCAAAGATACATCGGATGATTCGTCTTCGGACCAATATCCATTGTGACCTCTTAAAATAATGTTTGCATCGATTAGTTCGAGAAGATTTCGTAATGACAATAGGACATGCATTAGTGCTTAATCAATAGACGGATGTATGAACTAATTAATAGCAAATAGAATACACCTGGTAGCGTAATCGTTTTTTATGTATGACTAAGCATGATATTATGTATTTAATATGGTGAGGTGGATTCTAGGCCTTATTATTTTTTTATTTCTTTATTTTATTGCATTTAATTTAGTTTTTATATTCTGCACACCACATTCTTGTTATTTGGAACTAGGTTAAGATAGGATTAGTTTAGGCGATTTAAATTGATTTTTACACAAAGCACGATTATCTGTGGGATTTGACCTCGCACTTGCACACCCGCTACACTACATAACGACTCATGCAATTGACGAGTACAATTAAATTTGTGCAACCAGTTTCCAATGGCATTCATAGACCCCTAAACCTCTTCTAAGCTAGTAAAACAACACATGCAACGCAAGAAATCACAGAACAACGATTCTTTAAGAAAACATCTTTATCTTTAAAGAACGTTTAATGAACACTTGAAAATCCTCATCAACGTAAAAACACAAGATAAAACAGTGCTAAATACAAAGGGAATAGAACTTACCTCGAAGCTAAGCACGGACATGGTCTCCCCTTCTCGGAAACTCCTCTTTGAAGCTCACTCTCACCAATTTCTCACTCAAAACTCAAGGAAAGGACTTTGGCAGCCTAGGGGCATACCAGGGGATGGGAATGGGCGAGAGAAATGGGAGGTGAGATGGCCTATTTATAGGGAATGTTCACCACCAACTCTATGACAGAGCAGGGGACGTCCAGCAACCCTAGCGTACGTCCGGTGGTCTTTGTACATTGGTCCAGAGAGTGTTTCGTACGTCCAGGTATTACCCAAAGGGTACCCCAAAAAGTAGCGTACGTCCGGTGGTCCCACGTACGTCTGTTGTACTTTTTGTAGAGTGTATGTCCGGTGGTCCCCCCCATACGTCTGCACTATAAACAACAGTGTATGTCCGCCTCCTGAGGATCAGTGTTTGGCTTTTATTCTCTAAAGGTTCAAAGTGTGTTTAGGTTAATGCTAAAGGGTTTTGGGTCTTGTTAAACACCTTCATTGAAAACCTCTGTTGATTGCTCCTATGGAAAAGATTTTGGTCTAATAAAAAGGTTGATTTTTTTCGGGGTATTACAAAGACAGCAAAAAAACTAGTTACGGCTGGAGTCGTCTGCACATTGTCACCCATCTTGCCTTTTCGCTTCTCCTCCCTCGTTCTCCGAAGATTAGGATTTTGTTTGGCAGGAGAAGGTTGAGTAGTAGTGTGCTTTAAAGATTCAGGACCTTCTTTCCGAGGGACTTCGGTGGTCCGCTTCTGCTTTTTGGGGAAGCTTGAGCCACAGATTCCATGGGCGGCTCGCGAATTCCCTCCTGAAGGGTCTCAGATGCTCTTTCCCATTCAACCCCGCTTGTCGATTTATCCGATGGAAGAGCTGAATATTTTTGTTTTTCCACCTTTGACAGTTGAGACTCCGAAATTTGGAGTGCTACGACCTTCCGTTTCCTCTTCGAATTTGATCCCGCTAGTGCCCCTCCTTCAACTGTACCTTCAACTGGGGGGTACTTCAAATGAGCAGCCACTGCCACCTGAGAAAAGATGGCATTGAATTCCATCTCCAAAGCATGCTCCTCGGCGTATTTCAGTAAATCCTGTACATAAGCGTTTTCGCTCTCATTCAAAATGGGTTCCGCATGCCCTGAAGTTGAAGGGCGACAAGTCTCCCTAGGAACTCTCGGGCCTGCAACAATCTCCGTCGCAGAAAATTGCCAATCACCTTGGGCGAAGAAGAATTTATTTTTCCAAAATTTATTGCTGGAATATCCGGACAGTAGGATAAATTTGGTCTTCTGACGACCCTGAAAGTTAAAAGTAAACTCGGACCTGAGATTCCCTGATAATTTGTATATCTTCAAAAACTCTCGAACCGAGAGATCATGTCGCTCTCCAAGAACCCTCGGCCAAAGAATCACACAAGCAAAGAAGGTCCACCAAGCATTGGGAGCTAATTGGTGAGGAGCTATCTGAAGAGAATGAAGCATCTCCCTCACCACTCTCGGAAACGGGAACCTAAAGCCCGCCTTAAACATATCCTCATACACACAGACTTCATGCTCATTCTCATGAACCACCGCACATTTATCCTTCGTATCAAAACGCAACTTTACAGAAGATGGAATGGATTATACTCTGCAAAGTCAAGGTTCGTTAGCGAAAGTTATCTCGGTTTTCCAAAACCCTAAGTAAGAGGTGTCCACAGCATCGATTTCTTTTCGGCCCATTCTTGGTGAAGACTCAAAAGTAAGACTCTGACGAATAGAGAAGTTTTGTGACTAGGACGAAAGATAGGAAGCCCACAGACGAATTTAATTCAAGGAAGGTTCGAGTATAGGAAGAAGAAAATCTAGATATTTTAGAATAGGGTTTTCAGAGTTAACAAAGTACTCTGCAAAGGGAACAATCTCTACAGAAGCTTTGAAATACACTAATCGCAGGAAGAAATATTGAGCGATGTGACTTAAGTTAAACCAAGCCTGAATCAGAGAAAGAAACAAGATGGAAAATCCTTTCTCGAATATCGCAGGCGAATGAAATCAAAAGTTCTTTCTGAACTAGAGAAGAAAAGAAGAAGATGAGGAGACAAGAAGTCTATAAAATTCAAAAATAAAAGTCCTCGAAAGCAGCAGCGTCGTCCGTACTATAAGCCGGCCCTAAAATCGCCACATGTCTAAAGGTTGGAAACTGTGCTTTCATCAAAATCGTCGGATGGATCTTTTAAAGGTTATGCCTCCGCCTAAGTAATCGAGGTATCATTCAAGCCGCCCACACATTGACTTCGGCGATTCCTCTTCCGAAGCCCTAAAACCCTAGACATAAATTTCCTAAAGTCTTTCTAACCAGGAAATTTGGGGGTAACTGTAGGACCGAGATTTATCCATATGGGCTCTACGGCCCTCCTAGAAATCAAGCCCGAATAAAGGCCCATTGATTACTAAACAAACCCGGTCCATCCGAATATTATATCTACTATTGGATCCTCGGTCCTTCCAAGGATCAGACCCACTATTGAATCCTCGAGAATATCCGATGATTATATTTACTGTTGGATCCTCAGGGGCATCTGGGGATCAGTTCTACCAGCTACATGTCTGTTACCAAATCCTCGGCTACTCCAAGAATTTCCTCTGCCAGCCAGGCAGACATCACCAGATGCCTATAAAAGGAGAGCTCCACCTCCACTTCCAAGGTATCCAATATTCTCCCAGTTCATTGTCTCTCCAAGTTATTTACCATCTTTGGAGTTCACATCACTGACTTAGGCATCGGAGCTTTCCCCACCGGGACACCACCAGCCGCCTTATCCTATTCTTTTCTTTTGCAGCGAACCTAATCTATACACGAATATCCAACCATCTAAACACCGACCAATAGAAGATCACCACGTCATCCTCAGAAAACTGTGTTCTAACAATGGCGATGACCAAGTAGTGTGTTCTAAGGCAAGAAAGTAGGAGTATTATTAGCGTTAGAATGGATGGTAATGGCGGTGAAATCTTGTCTGGCCTTCGACTCGGCCTTTTGCGGAGTTTGAGTAGGGGGAAACTGACCACACTTCTGGCACCTAGACACCGCCAGGTTCTGCCAACAAGAGGGGCACGAGGAGTGGGAGCCAAGCCACGTGTCGATGCATGAGACATGGAAGGCGTGACCACACTGCGGCAACACCTTGAGCTCGTCCCCATCCGCGAACTCTCCCAAGCATATGGCGAACTCGGCTGCCCCCAACTTTGGGTTCTTGCCGGCGTTGTCCAATTCGGACGAGTCGTAGGTGAACTTTGGGAGAGATTGGAGCACCTTCTTCTTGAGGCCCTTATTGGCTAGAGCCCGCGCCGGAGAGCGGGTCGCAGAGCTTCCGAAGCCGCGGCACAGCGGGCCACTGCGATTAACTCCACAACGCATATGAGGGCGCATAGTAGGGCGGCCAGTATGACCATGAAATCTGAAAGTTAGAGAGCGAGTCATAGTAACTCATATGGTTTGGGCGTGTCTCTGTCTGTCAAGTGTTTTTGAGTGGATTGTTTGTGGGTTTGGAAGAAAGGATGGTGAAAGTAAATGTATATATACGTAGAAAGAGAGCGGATGTGGGTGATGGTACTGTGTCCTCCTTTGGGTGGGTGGGTGAGTTAGGTGGTTTCAGTTCGGCTCTACTCATGGAAGTACTCAAAGTGAAAAAAAAAAAAAAAAAAAAAAAAAAAAAAAAAAAAAAAAAAAAAAAAAAAAAAAAAATTCTATCACAAGAGATAAGAAGATACTCATCTTCTCATATCATATCATACACACGCAGAAAGAGAGAGAGAGAGAGAGAGACAGAGAGGGTAGGCCAAGTCGTAGTCGCTGGGTCTGGGTAGGGAGCGATGCGCTCTTTATAGAAGAGGACAAATAAATAACACAACAAATTTGCCTACACCCTGCTGCTATGGTTTTATTTATTTATTGGTTTATGTTAATTACTCTCTTCATCCACCATACAAATACAGATTATAGATTCATATTTTTGGTATAATACTACTGTTTACTTGCTTGTAGCCGATGCTTCTCCTTTATTATACTTAAGTAAATAATCATAGAATAGGAGGTCCCTCTAGCACCGCTGATGATTAATTACACCATCTTCTTCTTCTTCTCATGGCATTTGTGTAATGGTACCGTGTAGTGCAGAATGAGGAATGAGGAATGGGGAATGGGGAATGGGGAGGATAAATATAAAAGAAATTGTGGAGTCCGGAGAGGAGCATTTGTCATTGTTTATTGTTTGTTTAAAACGATAGGGAACAATTAGGGGTGTAAACGAGCCAAGCTTGAGCGAGCTTTACTTGTTTAAGCTTGGCTTGTTAAACTTTTACTCGAGCTCAAGCTCGGCTCATATATTAACCGAGCCGAGCCCAAGCCAACTCATGAAACTTTAAATAAAATTTAAATAATATAAAACAACTAAATTAGCTGGCTTGCACTTGAGTCGCACTTAGCCAAATATTGGCTAGAACCTTACTCATTGATGCGGGGAGTGTCCCTTGTTTGTTGTTTCTTTGTCATTGAGATGTGCATCCTATTTATAGACAAGGATGAGAGGGGGTTAACATAGTCTTCTCGATGTAGGACAAGGATTTACACTTTTTTTTTAAAATGCTAGAAGCTAAATTGGGTCTTAGCCTTAGAGGCCCTTAGACTAAGGATTTGCCTCAAGTCTTATTCAGACTACTCAGTGGGCTTATCTAATTGGGCATTTTTCATTCACAACCAACAAAACAACATAATTTTAGTAACTCTACCAGATTTAAATGAATAAAATTATGGGCTTGGCTATCAAACAGGTTGAACATCTTTAATTCAATTAGAAGGAATTGTTAAGTATAAAAGCAAGCCTAAGTGTTTAGGTTGGGCTATCAAATGGGTTCAACATATAATCAATTAATTATTACAATTCTTAATATATATTTATATACACACACACACGAGCTTATACGAGCTGATTCACGAGCTTAGCCGAGTCGAGCTTGCTTCGCTTAATATTCAAGTCATAATTTGTGTTCACGAAATGCTTTATTTAATATTTGAGTCGAGCATAAACCAAGCCCAAGCTTACTCGCAAGACACTTCGCTCACTTAACGGCCCTAGGAGCAATGGCATTTATCTTAAAGCAGGACAGGTCTGATTAGTGAGGCTCATGTGGTTATATCTAAGAGCGGGCAATGAGGTGGCCCAATAGTTAGTTGTCAATTGTCATTAATGATATTTTGTTTTGTTTTGTTTTGTCTTGGTCTTGGGGAGGGAAGGGATCCCCGGCCTCTTCCTATTCCTCTTTGTTATCCATCTCCTCTCCTCTCTACATTCAATGATTCAACCCTTATCCATTTTTTTTTTATAATAATAGTAAAAGACGACAACAACTCTTGTCAAAGAGAGGAATGAGAAAAGTTTCTTATCATATATATATATATATATATGCGCCAAGTTTTGATGTAGAAACTGCTTAGAATTACGACATGTATCCATATTTTTTAATATCTGAACCAGATTTTTTATTTTTTTTTTATTATTATTATTATTATTTTTTTGTCTTGACTCTACCTCCTATGACTTATCAATTTCTCCCACTATCTCCACTTAAATATGTCTTAAATTTCCCTTTCTCTCTCACAATTTATTTCTTGGTTTTTTTTTCCTCCCCATAAAACAATATATATTATCATATATATATAAGCCAAGTTTTGACGTAGAAACTACTTAGAATTGCGACACGTGTTCATTTTTTTTAATATCTTAACCGGTGTTTTTTTTACTCTCTCTTCCTTTATTTCTACTTAAATGTCTTAAATCTCTCTCTCTCTCTCTCATAATTTATGTTTGAACCGGTTTTTTATAAATTAATTGTGTTAACTCTCTCTATTTAATTTGGAACAGGATCCCGTCCATTTCAAATGAAATGGATAATATCCATTTAGTATAAAATAAAGGGTAGTATTGTCTTAACATTAAAATTGAAGGACTAAATTTACAATATTACCCTTCATTTTATACTAAATGGATATTATCCATTTCATTTGAAATGGACAGGATCCTATTCCATTTAATTTTATTTTATCTTCTCTTAGTTTCTATTTATATATCAATGCATTTAATTGTCTTAATGAAGAAAACAAAAGGTTTCCAAATTTTATCTTTCTCTTTATTTTTCTTTTTATCTTCTATTGCTTTCCGTTTATATCCTCAATTTTAGACAATTAAAAGTAGGAGTTTTATTTGGAATGCATTCAATTGATGTCTTAATGAAAAAAAAAATAAAAGCTTTCCAAATTCTCACTTTATCTTTTTGTTTATTTTTCTTTTTTCTTCTCTTACTTTCTATTTATATTCCAATATTATTTTGTAAATTTTACACTAAATTTAGGAAAAAGACAAGAGATTCCAATCGTTTTCCCTAGATGAAAAAAATATACTACAGTTCTTCTTTTTTTTTTTCTATAACAATTCTTTTCAACTATATTAGTATTTTTATTTTTTATCCTTTTTTTTAATCTTTATCCTATGGTTATGTTCTTCCATTTTTCGTTTGTGTCCCTTATATTTTTTTCAAATTGATTACTTCTCTTTGTAAATTTTACATTATATTCGGTAAATTTTACAATTAAAACGTAAGGGTTTTATTTGTAACATATTTAATTATGTTAACTCTCTCTATTTAATTTTCCTTTTATCTTCTCTTAGTTTCTGTTTATATATCAATGCATTTAATTGTCTTAATGAAGAAAACAAAGGGTTTCCAAATTTTATCTTTCTCTATATTTTTCTTTTTATCTTCTATTGCTTTCCGTTTATGTCCTCAATTTAAGACAATTAAAACGTATGGGTTTTATTTGGAATGCATTCAATTGATGTCTTAATGAAAAAAACAAAAAAAAACAAAAACAAAACAAAACAAAAGCTTCTCAAATTCTCCCTTTATCTTTTTATTTATTTTTCTTTTTTCTTCTATTGCTTTCTATTTATATTCCAATGTTATTTTGTAAATTTTACATTCAATTTAGGAAAAAGACAAGAGAGATTCCAATTGTTTTTCCTAGATAAAAAAATATACTAAAATTATCTTCTTTTTTTTTTTTTTTTGCTATAATAGTTCTTTTCAACTATATTGGTATTTTAATTTTTAATTCTTTTTTTTTTTTCATCTTTATCATATGGTTATGTTCTTCCATTTTTCGTTTGTGTCCCTGATATATATATATTTTTTCAAATTTATCGTTTTTCCCAGATGAAAAAAATATACTACAATTCCCTTTTTTTTTTTTTTTTTCTATAACAGTTCTTTTCAACTATATTAGTATTTTAATTTTTTTATCCTTTTTTTTTTTTAATCTTTATCATATGGTTATGTTTTTCCATTTTTCGTTTGTGTCCCTTATATTTTTTTTTTCAAATTTATATATTATTTTTTGTTTCAAATTGATTACTTCTCTTTTGTAAATTTTACATTTAATTCGGTAAATTTTACAATTAAAACATATGGGTTTTATTTATAACATATTTAATTGTCTTAATAAAGAAAACAAAAAGGTTCCTAAAATTTGTCTTTTTGTCTCTATTTTTCATTATATCTAATCTCTTGTTTTCTCTTTATATCCTATAACTAAAACATATGAGTTTTATTTAGGATGCATTTAATTGATGTCTTAGTGAAGAAAACAAAAAGTTCCCAAATTCTCTCTTTCTTTTTTCTTTTCTTCTCTTGCTTTTGATTTATATCTCAATGTTATTTTGTAAATTTTACACTCAATTTAGGGAAGGAAAGAAAAATAAAAATAAAAAAAGGAGAGCGAGAGGGAGAGAGAGTTATCAATTGTTGTTTTTGAATGAAAAAATATACTTCAGTTCTTTTCTTTCTTTTGATTTTTGATTTTTGATTTTTGATTTTGTTTTTTCTAGAACAATTCTTTTCAATTATATTAGTATTTTCTTCCTCTCTTTTTTTTTTCTTTATCTTGTGGTTATATTCTTCCATTTTGTTTTTGTTCCTTATATATATATATATATATATTTTAATGTAAACATTATTTTATTCAAATTGTTTACTTTTCTTTTGTAAATTTTAGATTGAATTTAGAAAATAATAGTGAGAGATAGTTCTCTTATTTCTAGCTGACGATTTTTTAGGTTGCGTTGTTGTTCATTGAGTAATTCTTTTCTGTTTACATTCTTAATTAATGGATGATATTGGTTTTTAAAGTTTCATTGGAATCAAGAAAGATATACTGCAGAAGAAGACAATTCTTTCAATTATATTAAAAATTTTAATTTTAGTTTTTATCTTTATTTCATGTGGTTATGTCCTTCCATTTTTTTTTTCTTATTTTATACTAATTTATATGTATTATTTTTTATTCAAATTGATTATTTTTGTTTGGTAAATTTTACATTGAATTTTGGGAAATGATAGTGAGAGAGAGAGTTTCTTATCATTATTTTTGCTACGAGGTATGTGTTTTTTTATTACATTGATGTTTTGTGAGTAGATTTTTTTTTCTTCCTATGTGTCCTAAAAGTAGTTCATTTTACGTTATATATGTTATTATGTTATTTCATTCTTCTTTTTTTTCCTTATATTTTGTTATAATATATATATTATTCAAATTGATAGCACATATTTTTCTTTTGTAAATTTTAGGTTAAATTAAAAAAAAAGATAGTGAAAATGAGGTATGAGGTATGAATTTTTGGATTATGTTAATGTTCATTGAGTTTTCTTTTTCTTTTTCTTTTTCTTTTTCTTTGGTTTGTACTAAAATTAGCTCCTTTTAGGTTATATACGTGAAGGATAATTGAAATAGAAAATAAAAGAAAAATATTTGTAATACATTTTCCTATAGCTCTGAAACTATGACAAATACAATTCTAATTTATATATTATTTTTCATTCAAATTTTTCATTTTTCTTTTGTAAATTTAATTGACTTTGTTATTATTATTATTATTATTATTATTATTATTATTATTATTATTATAATTTTGTGTTCCAATATTCCTTCCACGATTTTTATCTTTCTTTTGTGAAAGAGATAAGACTACTCCTATGGGAATAAATATTTTAATATTTTTTAAGGGTCTTATGTTTTAACTCATTTCAAAATTTTTTATTTATTTATTTATTTTTGGTTTGTTTGCATGATTTACTATTATTTTTTAATATGCTTAAATTAAAATTAATTAAGGGTCTTATGTTTTAACTCATTCCAGGTTTTCTTTTTGCTGTTTTCTTTTTTCTTTACACTTCTTTCCATTTTAAATTACACATGAGAATTTTTTAATATGTTTTAATTTATATGCACTAAAACTAAAATTATATATGGTTCTTATGATTGTATATTTTTATGCAATTTACATATTCATACAATCTTATGTGTAATTGTGTCACTATGTTCAGCAATATATTGTTGTATAACCTTTAATATGTTTTTTTTATTTATTATTGAAATAGGCATGATAGATATTTTTTTTTTTTTACACAATTTTTTTGACCTATAATTAAAAAAAAATACAATAAAGATGTAATTTAAGTTTTAAAATTAAATTATAATAAATGTTGCGCGGGTTCTAAACTAGTATAAAATAAAAGAAAAGAGTTATGAATTTAGCCCTTCCCCTTGGCTAAATTCATTTCAGGCCATCTTATTTTTCGACACCATGATGATATTTGAGGCAAAATATCATGAAAGAAAATGTCCCAAACCAAATACATCATCTCTCCAGACGCCAACGAGTCTGTGGGAGGTAGTGACAACCTGGATGGCAGGTTACTTTTTTCCACTCACCCACACCCAGTTAAGGCTGTAAATGAGCCGACACACTCGACAGCTTGCTCGATACTCGCTCGGCTAAGCTCGACCCGAACTCGAGCTCGACACTGTACAAGCTCGCTCGTTACTATTAAAACTCGCTCGATTAGCTAGTGACACATACCCGGCTCGCTCGATTAAGCTCGACGGGGGCTCGTGAATTCGACTCGTTTAACTCGAGCTCGTCTGGCTCGCCCGGCTCATTAGCCCAGCTCGTTTATAGATCTTAGACATATATATATATATTACCCCCAAAAAATAAAAAAAAAAAGTTATATAAATTTGTATATTAGTAATTAAGTAATATATGTTATATAGGTTATTTAATATTTATATGTGTATGTATTAATTAACATACTAACTAGTTAGTTATAAACTAGCATATTATCTAGTTAATTGATATATATTAAGTAAATATAATTAACTATGGGTTACTCAATATTTATATGTATATTGTTATATATTAGTATTACATACTAACTAGTAACTAGTTAATTAATAAACTAACGTATTAACTAAGTTAGTATATATTAAATTACTAATCGAGTATAACTCACTATAGGTTATTTTGACAAAAAATAATAATTATGTGTTACTTAATACATAATATACATTTGTTGACTAATTAAATATATACTTATATTGAATAGTTAAAATACGTTCCCAAGGGATAGCTTAATTGACTATGGACCATGTCTAATGACGCTCATGCTATACGATTGGAAAACAAAATTTCTCTCTCAAGCGGGGAAGGAAATTCTTTTGAAAGCGGTAGTCCAAGCTATCCCCTCGTATAGCATGAGCATTTTTTTGCTCCCTAAAGAACTTTGTAAAGAGATCAATTCGATCATGCAAAGGTTTTGGTGGGGGCATAAGAAGAATGAGAACAAAATCCATTGGATGTCGTGGGAGAAAATGGGGAGACCAAAAACACAAGGAGGTATGGGGTTTAGAGACCTAACTAGTTTTAATAAAGCCCTTCTCGCTAAGCAAGGATGGCGGTTCATTCAATATCCGGACAGCTTGGTATCCAAAATTTTTAAAGCGAAGTATCATCCAAATAATAATTTTTTGGAGGCTAAACTTGGGAACAGACCTTCATTGGCATGGAGGAGTATCTTCTCCACAATTAGCCTACTTGAAGAAGGATTAATGTGGAGAATTGGGGACGGCAACTCAGTACATATTTGGGGGGACAGGTGGCTTCCAAGGGCATCCTCATATAAGATTCAATCTCCGGTTCATGGGCTGACCAGCGAGGCAAAAGTTAGTGCACTGATTGACCATGACACTGCCAATTGGAATAAACAGCTACTACGGGACTTGTTCAGTGCAGAAGAAATTGAGGCCATTTGCTCGTTACCCCTTAGTAGATACAAGCAAAGAGATGTGCTCTGCTGGAGATCTACGAGTACGGGTGAATTTTCAGTTAGGAGCGCATATCACCTGGAGGTGGAACGAGTGAATCGAGAGAAGGGGGAAGGTTCAAATTCTCAGAGCAACTCGGAAATCTGGAGGCTAATCTGGCGGCTGAGGATATCTAATACTACAAAAACTTTCCTGTGGAAGGCTTGTAGTAACATCCTTCCTACGAAGCAAAATCTGGAGAAGCGAAAAGTGGTGGATAATGCTGGTTGCAGCTTATGCAATGGAGAAACAGAATCTGTCATACATGCGTTATGGTCTTGCCCTGCTGCTCAGGACGTATGGGGGCTGTGTGATATGAAATGCCAAAAGAGGCAATCGTTCGGAAGGGATTTCCAATCAGTTTTTGCAGATTTAGCTGAAAGATGCAGCATGGAGGAAATTGAGATGTGTGCTGTAGTTGCTCGGGCTATCTGGACTAGAAGAAATGCGGTAGTGCATGGGGAGGCTTTAGAGCATCCAAATATATTGCTAAGGAAGGCCCGGGATATTTTAAGACAGTTTCAATCTGCACAGGTTGGGAGCAAAACTGAGGACGAAGCACCTAGGACTAGCACTACGCAGAAATGGGCGGGTCCACCAAATGGTTCTTATAAGGTGAACTGGGACATAGCTTTGGATGCAAAGCAAAATTGCATGGGGATAGGAGTGATAATCAGGGATGATAAAGGTGCAGTTTTTGGTGCTTTACGTAGAACAACCTGCACAGCACGAGATCCGACGATGGGGGAAGCATTGGGTGCTGTAGCGGCAGTAGAATTCAGCAGGGATTCTGGCATCTCTGAGCTCATCCTTGAAGGGGATTCCAAGCTAATAGTAGATGCAATAGCTGGAAGGGGTTCCTATTGGTGCAAATATGGCCATCTAATCGGAGACATTAATGAAGTGATGAAGGGATTCAGAAGATGGGAGGTGAGACATGTACGAAGAGAAGCTAACGAAGCAGCCCATATCCTAGCCAAGTCAGCAACTCGAACGAAAGGAGAAAAAGTCTGGTTAGAAGAGGTCCCTAGTATTCTTATCAACGTTGTAAACCAAGAGCAAGCTGCTCTTTCTGTTTAGAGCTGTTTGCTCTAGATAATTTTCTTGAAATTAATAATATCAGTCTCGATTGATTTTCACAAAAAATAAATAAATGATGTTTGCTAAAAAAAAAAAAAAAAAAAAAAAATGAAGCGGAGGTCACAAGTTCAAATCTTTCTCTCTCTTCCCTTACGTGGACATGTCAAAAAATAAAATAAAATACAAGTATTAACATACTAAATAGGAAAATGCTAGGGGTTTTCCCCTAGTATTCTCCTAGCATTCTCCTAGTCATACGTAAAAAATGATTTAAGAAAAAATAAAATTGTAGTGGCCCCCACCACCGGTTTTTTTAGGCATTAGCACCAAATTTGAGATATTAACACCAAAATTGAGGCATTAGCACTAAATTTAGGATGATCAAATCCATTTTGGGTGATACCATCTTTAAAGGGTTAACCTTCCACCCATAGGTTTTAGTTTTAGTTTTGAATCCAAAAACAAGTTTTAAAGTATTAGAACCTAAATATTAACTCATAAAAATTAATTTGTTGGCAAAAAAATCGGTGGTGGAGGCCACTAAAATTTTATTTTTTCTTAAATTATGTTCCACGTAGGACTGTGAGAACACTAGGAGAAAACTAGGGGAGAACCCCTAGCAAACCCCTACTAAATAATTTGTACAATTTAATTAAGGCCCCTACCTTAATTTTTTTTTTTAAAAAAAAAAAGGCATTAATATCATATGAATATGAAATATTCCGAAATAAATAAGATTTTCCTTTAAAAAAAAAAAGACTTAAAAAACCGATAGTAATAAGTAAGATAATCAAATAAAAATAAAATAATCAACCCTAATTATGTTTCACATGTCTAACTGTAAACAAAATCTAGAAAATTGTATTAAACACATATAAGCTACATATGTATTAGATTGATTTTGTCTTTAAGAAATTTGTTCTACAACTGAAATTTGGACATGAGTTAGTGAATGTTGAAGCCATAAATAAGACTTGATTGTAAGATTTTTTTTTTTATGATGTTGTAACCTCATAGCTTTTACTCTATAATATAAGAGCTTTATGCTCTTATCTTTTTTTAATGAATGAATATGAAAGATTCTCTTAAAAAAAACATATTAATATTAGTTCTTGCACTTGTTGATTTTAGAGTTCTCAGTTGATCTTCACGATGAAATTTTTTTTTTTTCTTTCTAAAATTGCTTAATTTTTTTTTAAAAAATATAGTATTAAAAATCAATAGTATTCAATTCGTAGCAATAAACCATATCTTCTCCAATATTCTATTTTGAAAGTCTCATAGTTGAAAAAAAAAAAAAAAAAAACAACTTAATAAATGATTAGAAGATGGAAAGTCTCATTCAAAAATTCTCATCTTCAATTTCATTTGTGAACTTTTTCGGTTTTGGTCATGGCTAATTAAGGATTTATATTTAAATCACATAAAGCTAATTAATGATTTTTATTTATGATTGCTTTGATTGCGTTTAATGTTTAGTAAATGATTTTGTTTTATTTTTTATTAATAAAAAAATATGACAGAAATCTCATTCAAACCGATTTGGAGGAAATATCATCCAATCCATGTAAAATTGTGACAAGTGTGTATAAACATTTAAAAGACACATTAAATTCTTAATCTCATTAATAACATTTTACTAATTTAGACTAAATTTAATGTGTCTTTTAAATGTTTATAGACACTTGTCACTATTTTATATAGGTTGGATGATATTTTCTTCAGACCGGTTTGGAGGAAATTTTTGTCCTAAAAAATATTATGTACTAACATATTAATATTAGTTATTTTTTCAATATATTGATTTTTTTATTTCAAAGTAGGACTTTATGACTTTCATTAATAAATTATAATTAAATATTTTTTTATAATGGAATTTGTAGGAAAATGTTATTTTATTTATATTTAGTGGAATAAGGTATTGTCTTCTTATATATACATAAAAATGTTTTGATATATATATACATATATGTTCTAGATCCAACGTCCATTTCTTATCATCTGCCCCAAATCCAATGGCTGTGATTAGCCAATAAGCCAGCTGTACTCCACTGTTTTTCAGCAAGGAGTTATTCTCTAATAGAATCATCTTCACCGTTTTTCTATCAGTAAGGAAATGACACATCACCGTTGTTCAATGCTGGAGTTATTCTCAGTAAGGAGTTTTCCTATCATAGCTGTAGTACATGGTTTCAAATTCCCAAGAATCATCTTCACCGTCCATCCACAAATTGCATCCTAACCATCCATTTTATTTTAACCCTAAATCTAATTATTCTCTCATTCTTCACGCAGCCTGCAGCCAACCCACCTTTCTTCTTCCATTTTTACTCCTTTCTCCCCCTTCTTCCTTCATTCTCAGTCATCGCTCATCCTCTAAAAAATTCAAAATCTCTCGTTTCTCTCATTGCCGTCGTCCGTGACTGTGAGGACTCCCGTTTCTCTGCTGTCCTCTCCTCGCCGGCTCTCATTTTCACTGTCGTCCTCGCCTCGTTGTCTCTCAGTTTAGTTGCCGTTCACGCCTCGCCATCTGTCGATCCAGATCTACCATCTCCAGGTCCTCGCCGTCGTCCTCAACCCAGCACAAATCCTCTCGTCTTCGCTCTCTGCCTCTCTCTTTCTCTCTCTCTATCTCTCTTCTAAGTTCGAGCGAGTCGAGGGCTCGGCTCGCTCGACTCGGCTCGGTAATGCCCCTTTAACGGTCTCGAGCTCGATCCCGAGTGTGCAACCAGCCTCATCGAGTCGATCTTGAGCCGGAAGTCTGAAGCTCGGCTCGAGCTCGAGACCGGCTCGTTTCTTTTATTTCCTAAATGAGCCGGGCTGAGCTTGCCAAAGCTCGGCTCGGCTCGGCTCGTTTACAGGCATACACCCAGTGAGTGAGTGAGCCTTATTCAACATGTGCAACTATCTGGCAGGTAGCTTATTTCTTCTTTTGGGCACCTGTCAGTCACGACCTTTATATATATATATATATATATATGCAACCTTGAATACCAATTAATTAACCACCTGTATTGGATTGGATTGTAGTAATTGTGAGAGCTTCGTTCATTATTTAGAGACAATTGACAAAAAAGACGTGAAGTCTATCTCAATTGAACTGTCTATCTGATAGCAAGGGAGCATGTAATTGCATAGGATCCCCAATTTTAGTTGGATTAGTGATTAAAATTAAAATTAAAATTCACGCGACTCCCATCCAATCCCATTCCAAGGCAATTATTGCATATAAGCCGGTCCAAACACCTTTCGCTTGGGTTTGAGTGCCAGCCTATTTACGGATTTACCAAGTAAAAATGACTTAAACTTTCCTAGCGAAAAACCCCAAGAGAAAATGCTCGACACAGCAAAACTGAACTAGCCACACATGTAATGAAAATAAGCAACATGTGATGTAAGGTAGAAGGAGAAGATTTGGCATTCTTGAACTATTCAGATAAATTATAACAAAGTCAAATGTTGTTTTAATTGCTACTAAATTTATGAAAACAAGCCTGTAAGTGTACAA
Organism: Carpinus fangiana; assembly: GCA_006937295.1. Lineage (NCBI taxonomy): Eukaryota > Viridiplantae > Streptophyta > Magnoliopsida > Fagales > Betulaceae > Carpinus > Carpinus fangiana. The sequence goes on from CM017326.1 coordinate 14,698,678, forward strand.
AAATGCTTCTCTATTTAGCTGGCTGGATTCCAATAATTAACTGCAATATATATATATTTTCACAATAAATGTAACAAAATATTGATTTGGAATAATAACTGTCAATGCAGGCATCACGGTTCTTTTAGTGGTGCAGGCTTAACGAATGAGAAGTCATCTTCATTTCTGGTTTCTTCTTCATAGTGGGGTTCATTGATCTCATCAGTATGTTGCTCAGCATCATCTGCTCTTATAATCAAGTTGGTTGATGAGCTGGGAGACAGAGAGTCACCTTCAAAATCAGAGTTCTCATTGTCTTCATAGGCGAACGCTCGGGTTGAGTGACCAGTAGTTTTGAAGCGGTGCAATGTGTGTCCGGAGGAGTGCACCGTTGATAGGGCAGGGCTTCCACCTAGTGTTATAGTAGGGGATTTTCCTCCCCTCCCCCCACGTTTCTTTTTAACAGCCATGTGCCACTTCTTAAGGGCCTTGGATGTTTGTTCGTCAAAAATGGATTTCTTCATGGATGAACCCATCTGCAGTCAATCATATCTTACTGAATTAATAACAAAGCAGGAGAGGCAGTCTCTCCTTAACATATCATGTTTACTGTGAGGCTTATTCGTCTTGTGTTAGAATGGAGCTCTCTTGTTGGATGCACCGTGCACGTGCTTTTACATTGTTACAAATACATGTACTTCATTCAGTAAATACTGAGAAGGTTGGTGCTGCTGAAAGCATGAGTGGGATAATATAAACTGCTTGAAAATTTTAAGTTTTCATCTGAAACCAGTGTTAGTTTATATCCATTCCCCCAACATTGTCGTTAATGTTGCCTAAGCCTTCTACAGATTACATTAGTCTCACAGAATTAGTGAAGATACCTGAGTAACGAGAGCATATAGCAGAAGTGTGACGTAGCTGCAGACGCATAGGACAGCAACCCTATGAAATGTACGAAAAGTTCAACCCATCAATCCAAGGTAAAGTAAAGATTCACCACGTCAATTCAAGGTAATGCCTTTGGCTTCAATCTTATTGATTTATAATATTGATGTGTTTACTTATTTACTTTCTTGACCTGAGCAGCCATTTGAGCAGGCTTTATGTGAAATGTGTTTACAAGCAAATGCTTCTTTCAGCTAAGCAAATACACTTCTATGGCAAAGCAAGAAGTTCTATTTCCATTGCAAGGGTAAAAAAAATATTTAAAAGATGATTTAAAGGCCTACCCTAAACAAAGTTTTATAATAGCTAGCTTCAAATTGTTATGGAAGCAAGAAGTCAGCCCAAACGAGTACTGCACAGAAAGAAATTTGCAATTCCAAACTAGAATATTAGCAATGGAGTACATAGATAATAGAAAAGATAAATAAATAAATAAAAGAAAGAGAAAAGAGAAAGAACAATCAATAGCTGTTAGCAAACTTAAGCAAAGTCAAGTGAAGAACGCTTCATTACCCATATCCACAAGAAATATGTTATTTGAAATGCATTCTGCACGTAACAGAAAAAACTTACCAGAATAGTTACATACACGACAGACAATTTACAAGACAAAACCACAAAAACATAAAACCATAAAAATCATGGATCAAAATTTGATAAAGATTAAGATGATAATTTGCTGTCTCTTCACCTAAAGACATAGTTTGTGTTTAGAAAGCACAAGATCTAATATATCCATCTTAAAAATCATCAAATCCAGCTACAGGCATTTTTATTTTTAGTCATTACAATCTCAATTGATTGATCTCTCAACTAGAGAAGTTTAATGACCAAATATTTCCTCTTTAATGGTCTTAACATTTATTATGAGATCCGGTTGAGTAACACTGACGCTCATCAGGTCACTCTAACCGCAAGAACAACCAAGATAGGCAAGCCAGAATTTCCTCTACTTTCAACAAGTGTACAAAAAACAATGTTCAACTCCAAGAAATGTAGGGTACCCATTTTAACTAAGTGATACACACTTTTACATCTAGAATCTGCAATAAAGGTGGCTATTGAGTACCTGAAACAGAGCAAAATGGATAAGATGAAGAACTAACTGAGGCCAACCAAACCAAAAGTATTTGTCTGAGCCTTGCACAAGTGGAATCCCTTGGACCACTGCATGCCTTTCTGAGATTTCAAGAGCCATCTTCGTCAAAATGGCTTGAAGTTCTGTTCCAACGGCCAAGATTATCTGCAATCAACTACAAGGTCAGAATTTTCATTTTCCAACAATTTGGAAATCTTGCTGCCACAGAAAAAGATTTCTCACAATCGCAGGAATTAAGGACACCCAAAACAATGCCTGCCATCCTGAAAATGACATTTTTTGACAAAGTTAATAAACCTTTACTTGAACGTGCAGAATTTACTCCAAAAGGAATTTCCAAGAAAACAAGTTCCTTACCATTAACATTCAATAGCAAATAAATCACGAAAGATGCCCATAACACAGGACTGCCAACAACATCAACAAAAAAATCAGTAAACTCATATACTCCAAATTGATTATAGGGGATTGGCTACTGAAGCTGCAGTTGTAATGAAATGAAAAAAGATATTAAATCGAGTAACCGTCACCTTACTCCAACGACTACCTTGAAGTCATCCTCTAATGATCTTTTGATATACTTTTGGAAGTTAAATTTACTTCCAGGAGCTAGGTGGACCTATAGATGTAGTAATGTCATAAAATGGTGACATGTTTGAGTAGGACTACAAAATTATGAAACAGAGACTCACAGTGATGAACCCATTGCGCACGGTTAAGTAGTCAGACTTACTAACAGACCTAAAAAATTGTCAAAAGAAGCATCCCTGCAAAAGATAAATACTTTTAAGTCCAGTGTCAATCTAAATAGATAAAACATGACAATAACCATAAAATTTTAAGCATCCTACAGTGTTATCAAAGCAGTTACAAGCTTCTTTGTGATTCTAGTCTAACTACAACTATTGCGGTCGCAGTTGAAAAGTTTCCTTCCTCGTTATCACGTCATTTATACCTCCTGCTTATAGCATAATAATGTAATAACAAAGCAAAAATCAAGATGTGCAAGTTAGTGAAGACATATTTCTTACAACATAAAAGAATAATGGGATCCTTGTCCAGAAACTGGAGTGTGCTCTAACAAATGATGTCTCATGAGTGAGCCTGAATCTTGAAGGATCTGCACATAAAAAGACATTAAAGTTTAACTTCCAAAAGGCACATACATCAACCATTGAGAATTGAAATTGGAAGTGTCATGTTCAAGAGAAAGGAACTGCAACTTTCAAGCTATAACATAAAAAGACAAGCTTTCTCTACATCATTGGTTGACATACCATTGGAAAACTCATAGTCATGGGATGCGGTCTCCTGCTCCCACTCCTTCCAGCCACGAATCTGTGCAAAGAAAATTTGAAAAATGTATTACATATAATTGAATGTGTGGTTAATCCAGTATTCAACATGGGTCATGTCCACTATAAGTTGATTATGGAGGCACAAGTGTGTAAAAAGTATATTTTATCTTCAGATGGCATAAAGAACTCTTCTGGGCAAATTTGTTCATTTGAGTCTTGCTCTCGATTTACTGTTAGTGGAGCCAGAAACCATATATCCAATAATCAGAAGGTGATCCACTTCACGTAATTCCAAGCCACTATATCGGACATTGTTGGTTTTAGTTTAAAACAATTTAGATGAATGAGACCATAGCTATACTAATCGACCTTGTTAATGGCATTCTTTTCATAGGTTTTACTTTGGAAGAAGTTTCCACTTCATCACCAAAATTTGTGTTTGATTTATTTTGTGCTTTGATTTTAGTGACATTATGTTTGGTAATTAATTTTTAAATTGTTGATATTTGTTGTGATTGGTTGAGAACACCTATTCACCCCCGTAGGCCGTAGGTGTTCTTTTGGGTCTTTGGGTGTATTTCATTAGTAACTGCCCAGAGATCAAAATCAATTAGCTAGAGATTATAGCATTCTTGAGAAGCCTTAGATTTATATTCCATCCAAAAGCGAATGCAACAACATAAAATGAATGATTTTCCTGTACGTCACAGATTGATTTTCAATGAATTGAGAGGCAACAGAAGGTGAGAACTAACACTATCCCCAAAGCTTCTGAGCATCAGTATATAGATGGTATAACATTGGAAGTATAAAAAACAAAAACAAAAAATAAAAAGCCCCTTACCTTTAGTCTGCCAAGCATCATTGTGAAAAAACTATACAGCATATGAAAGACTGCTAGGAAAAATATGAGGATGTGCAACTGATGCAATCCATTGACAGATATAAGTGGTGCATAACTCTGTTGACAAAAATATAATTAGGGAGTTGGAGAAGACTGAATGCTGTTCACTCATGTGATGACTAAAAACATTTTTTTAGGAGAAGATAAAAGTATATGTGCATGTATGTATGAATTTATGAATGAGGGGAGTTGGGTTAGCAAGGATGCATACAAGAGTAATAGCATCACAAACTCAGTGGCTTCAGGATTACTAATGAAGTAATACAAATTTTAGAAATTTTCTTTGAACGAATCAGCATGCACAATTCCAACATATTTGATACAAGGATAGGTGTGAATGTTTATCCATAATTCTCCTCGAGCCAATAAACAGTAATATTTTTCTACGTTCAGCTTTAAAAATAGCAGAAATTCAAAATCCAAGAATAAGATGGGCAATAGATAGATACACTTACCTCCTTACAACTTGGAGCGTAGCTACCAGCCGCTAAAAATCTACGGTCATACCATAATAGTCTACGACGACTTTCTGTAGTTGAGTCATCACCACTAGAAGAACATGGCAACATATTGTTTACAACCTTTGCAGGGAGACATATTCTGGAAATGTAACTCTGCCCAAAGGTCAGGAGTAGTGAGATGAAACCTAGAACCATCAGCTCTGCAGTAATTGCAATGGAGGTTATATATATATCATTAACAATATGTGGTTCTCAAAACAGAAAACAAGAAGAATTAAAGAAAAAAATCCAACCAAACTTCCATGAGATCAAAATTTACAACGAATAATCATGAACTATGTGCTTACCCGCTTTAACCTTCTCTAGAGCTTCAAATAAAGGTTTCTTCTGCCTTTCTGTCAGCCACTGAATTGAGATTTTAAAAGCATTAAGAATAGGGTAAATCCGAATAACCAAAATAGAGCAACATCATGAACTCAACACAACCTATTCTTTTTAAGTCAATGTTAGACGACTAACTGTAACACCGTGTTATATTGAGAGAAGATGAGCGTGTTAAGTCCCACATTACTTAAGTATTAGTAAGTGAAATTGGGATTAAGTAATTCCAAGGTAGTTTCAAATTAACTAGCCCTTAGAGAGAGATTGTACCATCACAATCCCATTTCATTTTGGGAAGATGACACCTCAAAACTTAGTGCGGGCCGTTACACGAACACCTCAAAACTCCCCTTTTTCTTTCATTTAATGGCCTACTTTGTTCTTGTCCTGTCTTGTCGAAATCACGAGTTTCAGTTGCCTAGAAGCCACCTACAACTACAGACAGGAAATTGCCCAAAAACTTTTCTCTCTCTCTCTCTCTTTTTTAATTATTAAAAAAAGAATGTCAAATTTCTGGATTTTGAGTTCCTATATTATTCGACTTATTAAACAAATTTTGGAAAAGATGGAGCACTTGACATGGTAGTTCAAGCTGATTACAGGGGTGGTGGGTTCTCTTCTCCAGAAGAGCATCCCTGTAATCTCCTTTTTCGTTGTGGTCATCTCAGTTGCCATTAACGGGGATATGAATCGAAGCAGAGGAAAGTTGCAGAGTCGAGATCTGAGGGCGGGTTGGCAAATTTCACTTGGACACTTTGGTTAGGTAGAGATAGTGCTATGAATTGTCTACTGCTGCTACAGTCAAAGAATTGAAGACACCCTCGTCAAAACAAAATATTGGACGGAGCCAGAAAATTTTATGGGAAGGGGTGGCAAAAAAAAATTTTCTGTTCCTTAGAAATTTTTTATTAAAAAAATTTATTTTTGTTGTTTTTTAAACTAAAGACTACTTAAGGGCCAAAAAAGTGAGCATTTGAAAGTATGGGCCAAAAATAAAAATAAAAACTTAATAGATATAGCCCAAAAAATTAAAAATAGGGCCAAAAAATTTTATTGGATATGGCCATAAAATCTAAAAATATAGTCAAAATTTTTTTGGAAGGGGGCCATATGACTAAAATTATAACCAAATTTTACATTTTTTTTTTTTTTTTTACTTCTAATTATTTTTTTTCCTTATTTTGGGGGGACCATGGCCCATCCCGGTCCCCCCCTCCCTCCGTCATTATATTATTTATATCATCATTTCTTGGCCACCCATTAGAGGCCTTGTTCGGCTACCCCTTCCCTTCCCCCCACATTTTATCACACTATTCACTTTATTTTTTTCCAAAAAAAACATATTAAATCATTCACTTTTTATATCACATCATTTACTATTTAAATAAAAAAAATCACTATAAAACAAAATTTTTCACTTTTCAATACCACTTTTTCGTTTTCTCATATCAATAATTATTTTTTTTAAAAAAAATGTAAACAGTACATCTACAGTGCCATGGGCTACACTGCCATGTGGGCCATGGCCCATGGCATCCATGTAGTTTGCCGAACACCCCCAGAATTAGTGGGATAGTTTAAAACCAACCAAAAAAAAAAGAAGAAGAAAATGGTAGAAATTAGAGTTTAAAAGATAAAATTTTGAGAGGCGTCCTTAATTTGCAGCAAAACAGTCAAAGAGCATAAGGCAGGGGAACATTTAAAAAAAAAAAAAAAAAAGAAGAAGAAGAAGAAGCAATTACAGCTGATATTAAACCACTTACCGCTCCAAGTTTGTGAAGGACCTTTTCCAAAAGGATGGAAATGATGATGATCACAGCAGAGACACCAGCAACAGCCCATGTGGGCGTCTTGTCCAGCTCTCTCGTCTGCGCACCAGTGCTCTCTGTTGCTGCCATAGCTCTACCTCCTACCAGAACCCACACACACAAACACGCATAGCACCAACCCGAAGACACCATCTTTCTTCTTTAATTTCTTTATTTCTATAGGAGCTTCACACACACGGCAGAGAGATAAGAGAGTGAGAGATTAACAAAACTAAACAAAAACCGATGCTCCTCTTCAATAAAGATTAAAGACCATGCATTTAATGGATCTGCCTTTGGACTCAGAAAGAGCGAGTAATAGGCAGTAGCCGCCCTTGATTGGTGACTGCTGTGAAGTAGTACTCGCATAGTCGCACCCACACCCAGTTGAACGTACAAGAGAAAAACAAACAACATCCATCATTTCATTGTCGTCGGTTTTTGAAGCTTTTCTGGTTTGGTGAGCAGCTCAAACCCGACAGTCCGCGGTTTGTGGTGGTAATGTAAGAAAAGAAAAGAAAAGAAAATAATGAAAATAGTTTGCACTACTGTACGGCTACAGCTCATCCTAAAACCACGCGTCTACGATCTGCCATTGATCAAACTTCAATGGAAAGACGGAACTTGTGTTGGGGGGTTGTGATAAGGTCAAAAAGTTTTTGTCGGACCTGAATTGAATTTGTCGATACTGGCTCTGTTTGCGGGTGGAACAGGACTGAAACCGCATTGTAGCTACACTACTGTAGCTGCAGTGTACCACGATTACTTATAGACTTGCGGAAAACGTAATGGGGGTGCAGCGGGTCCTGCAGGTGGAAATTTTTTTTGGCAAAACGCATAAGTCTTAGTAGTACACTATAGCTACAGTATCACAGTGCAGCTACAGTGCGGTTCCAATCCCGTTCCGCCCGCAAACAGAGCCACTATGATCTTGTTGAGGTAAACTTTTCGGCTTCCCAGCGTTCACCCCACGTCCACTCGCTTCTGACATGGCCTTTTTATTTTAAACAAACAAATAAAAAAAAAAAAAGGTAAAAAATCAGCATCCCCTTTCCATCTACCATGAATAAGAAACAAAATCCAAAATAAGAAACAAAACCCAAAAATCCATACCCAAAAGCTCAAGATTAACCTAGAAGAGTAAGAGAAAAATATCCAAAAATCAAGATTAACCCAATCGCCGGATCTGTTGAGAGAGCTGGAGCCGGAGTTTTCTGAGAAAGACAACCACATTGGAGACAACCACCTTCGTTTCCGGAGGGAGACAACCTCGCCAGCGTGCGTCTTCGTCTTCACCGTCGCCAGATAATAGTGGAGAGAAAGCAAGAGGGAGAGAGGGGGCTCTCCTTCGTGGCCGTCGTCGGAGATGGAGCTCGTCATCGGAACTCACCTTCGTGCTTCGTCGGAGATGGGGCCATCGTCGGTGAGGGAAGAGGGAAGAGGAAAATGGAGAAAGAGAGAAGGGGACAGATTTGTGTGAGGGTCCTTGAGGGAAGAAAGGAAAACAGAGATGAAGAAGGGTAAGGAAAGGCGGTAACATGTCAACAGTAACGTATGTGAAGCCTTGAAGGGTTAGCAAAGTGGACGTTGCTAATGTGCTAATGTGAATTTAGTAATGGGTCACGTTATCAAACAGTAACATATTAATTTTAACACGTTATTACAGCACGTTAAAAATCGCACATAACTTGTCAATTTTTGACATGTTCCTAAAATATCAATGTTTAAATAATAATTTAAAAAATTAAAAAAAAAAAAATTCTCTTCTCCTAATCTCTTATCGCCTGGTTTCCAGAATTCCAGCCACATTCCTTGTTAGCTGGGTCCCTCTTTTTATCTCTCTCCCTGAGAATTTGAGGATGAAGAAAATTTGAAACAATGAGAACTTTTCTGGGTAACCGAAAACAGCCAAAAAAATAAAATAAAAAATCCCAAGAAGACGCAGCAACTTTACTTTCAAAAAAATCCCAAAAAAATAACTCTCACAATATTCAAACTTTACTTTCCCCACATTTTTCCAGCAACCAAACACAGCATAAAAAAAATACTAAAAAGAGAAAAATGAAAATGTCAGTGCTTGTCTGACCTTAGAGAAGCCTCCACGGAATCAGAGGATTTGGATTTGGATCCGTCTTTTGCTCTTCGCTGGAAGGGATAGTTCAAGCTCCAGAGGCCGGCGACGGAAGGAGAAAAGAAAAAAAAAAAAAAGAGAGAGAGAGGGAGAGCAAGAGCTAACCAGAGGCTCGTCCTCCTAATTTTGAGATTTTTATAAAAGAAAAAATAAATAAAAATAAAAAAATAAACAGAGAATATAGAGACCGAGAGGGAGAGAGAGCTAACCACGCAATTTCCTAAAACCTTATGGTGTTTGAAAACTCCTTTTCTGGGTCGTAAAGCAGAGGTTGCTTTTCCCTTCTGTGAAGTTCCTCTCTACTTCATTATAAATAAATAAATAAAATAAACTTAAAGGAGGAAAAAGGGTGAAACAGGGCGGCTGCATTCACACAAACTCTTCAAATTTTACTATTTAAAATAATCAAAATTATATTTTTAATTATTTTAACAATTTATCTTTTTAAAGTATCTTTCAGCCTTACTACTATAATAATTTACTTTCATTATTTTATTTAAATATTATTTTTCAAATATTTGTGTTTTTTTTTTCTAATTTTTATATTTTTTAATGTTTATATTTTTCTAATGATCTATTTTAAGAATATTTGTCTTATTCTAACAGCAATATTTTTAAAAATTTATAATTTTTCTAACGGTCATATTTTTTAATTTGTATATTATCCTAAGATTCATATTTTCAAAATTTTTGAAGCCAAATGCTAAGAGAAAAAAAAATAAAATAAAATAAAAGGGGGGGGGGGGTAGGGGGGATGGGGGCTGCCGAAAAAAAAAAAAAAAAAAGGAGAAGCGAGAAATGAAAAGTAAAAAGGAAGAGAGAGAAAATATATTTGTTTAATGAATAAATAAGTGAATAGAAAATTTTATATTTAAACAATCTCATTCCATCACATTCCCTCACATTTCACTACATTATTCACTTCATTTTTTCTAAAAAAAAATATATCAAATTATTCACTTTTTATATCACATCATTTACTATTCAAATAAAAAAATCACTACAAACAAATTTTTTTACTTTTCAATACCACTTTTTCATTTTCCCATATCAATCATTTATTATTATTATTTTTAATATGTGAACAGTGCATTGTTGAGAAACTTGGGGGAATGTGTTGGTGTTTAACAAACACCCTCTTACTATTCATCTTGTTATTTTTTTGGTTAGAATGAAGAGGCTAAAAAGTGACATTTTAAGCTCTTTTGGTTAAATTGCCTCTTCAAAATAACAAACAAATTATTCTGAAAAGACTGCAGTGAATGTTCTTACTAGTTTAGTAGCGTGCCACATGGCACGTTACTAATAAAATATTATAAAAATAAATAATAATAAAAAAGTAAATTATATAATAAAATATATATATATAAAAATTTGAAAACTTTAGTACGTTACTAAATGGTAACGTGTCGAAATGCCACGTTACCAAAATATTTTAGTAACGTGGCATTAAATAACATGTTACTAAATGGTAATGTGGCAAAAACCAATGAACAGTATACACGCTACTAATCCCCTTTTTTTTTTTTTCGTAGTGTAAGTTCTACAAATCCATAAACATAGTCAACTCTTTTTATTATAAGAATAGTAACCCAACAATAAAAGATTATTTGACAAACAAATTAAATTAACACAATTTGAGGTCAAATAATAAAAAACTCTTCTAGTCAAAATATACAATACGTACACATGAAATTCAGCTCATCTTCTGATAAATAATCAATTATCATATTTTTTTTCCATAACAAAATCTTTCCACTAAAGATTTGATTTCATATTTCTCGTATGTGAATTACATATCACAAACTCTTACAATATTTGACTTCTCATAAGTTTAAATACTATTGTTATGATTTTAATAAAATCTTTGTGTAACCATCATAATCAACTTTTAAAATTATTGGAAATAACTTTGGATGGTGCACAAATTCTCATAAAATAATTACAATATGAAAATTAACATTAAAATAAATAAAATACAAAAGATGAAAAGTAGAGTATGGAAAGATCTTACAATGCTATAGAATCACGCAAGAGCGTTATCCTTAAATATTGATTCGTGCCTCCCAAAATGTATAACTCGGTGTGATCGGATCCTTTGACACTCAACCTCCCAAGATTAGATTATAGCGTTTACCTTCGTTAAGGAGGCACTTCCAATAACGAAGAGTAATAAAACAACTCAATTGTCAAAGTGAATAAGGGACTTCAAAATATTGTTTGTAGAAAAAACCAATAATATAACATATTACATTATGCCATAAAACATGTGTTTTACAACACATTCTACGTATTGGAAAGAAAAGAGAGTATTTTTCCTCTACATACTTTTTTTGCGGTCAACGTGCAAGTGCTGGAAAGTATTTTTTTTTTTTTTTTTCAATGTCATAAAGGAAGTCTAATGACCAAACGGTCATAATGTTAAAAAAAAAACTCCCAAGCATAAAACTTGTTATAAAGACTAAAGTGCAGTAAAACTCATTAACTCCAAACGGTAAAAACGGTTAAAGATATATATATATACACATTTAAAATTTAAAAGCTTATGACAATACGTTGAAGACTTGGTCTCCAACGTATGAAATAGTTAATAATAAAAATAATAATGACTTTGCAAAATTTTAATAACAAAATAACTGAAAAATAATGTTTGTATCACATATACTACAACATCCTTCAATGTCTATATATAGATGCGCGCAGTTCGATCCGGGCAGAGCAACGGCTTTTATTGCAAAGTATGACGCTAATGAATGCTTCAGAGTAGTCGTATAGTTGACAAGAGCCAATTAAGAGGAGATCGAACCTTTTTTCGTCAGAAGAAGCATGCATACTAGACTAAAAATATAAACAAATGGATGCCGGCGGTTGTACAGGCCAAGAACAATACGACATCTGCAAAAAGCCATTAAAGTAGTTCTAGAAAAATGACATTTGAGCAGGGCATGCCCCTACTCATGCAGGTGGTCTTCTGAATTGCCCATAAGTTTACTGACTAGGTGGATGAAGCATATTTTATTTGATATTTGATTTTAATGCTTTAAATGTGGCTTCTGGGCTTGTATAGACTCATGTGAATACAACTGGAGGCTAAATACTCTTGTTCAGTTTTAAAGTTCAGTAGATGTTCATATCACATTGTTCAGATTTGATTAGCATCTTCATAACCCTCAATCTTTAATTTGTGTCACAGGGACATGGTTTCTGGGCTAATAATTCATCGGGACTTGAAGCCTCCAAATGTATTGATAATCAAGGAAAGTTCTGTATGTGCAAAGCTTTCTGACATGGGCACTAGCAAGCGCCTTGTTGAGAATATGTCTTCCTTGGATCATCATGCTACTGGCAAGTACTCTTACCTAGTTATTCTGTCAATGGTTTGCACCCTTCATGTACATTGATTACTTGCAGTGCTAATTGGAGATATTATGTGATGAGTCTTCTAAAAATGTCTATTGGCCATTATGTAGGATCCAAGTTGTGATAATTGGCCTAGAGACGGATTTGGGGGGGACCGGCAGTGGCCATGGTCCCCCCCCCCCCCCCCC
>CM017326.1:14715244-14757670 GCA_006937295.1 Carpinus fangiana
AAAAAAACAGGTTACAAGTCCTAACGTGGGGCACTATGCCACACGTTAGGATTCCTTTTTTTTTTGTTGTTGTTGTTTGTTTCATGTAGTGTTTCCCATTTGCTAACGTGTGAACAGTAACACGTTAGTAAATGCTAACGTTCTACATGTATGACACGTTAGGAAATTTCCATTTCTAACTGCCAGTTTACCAACGTGTTAAAAACGTTAGAAACAGTATGTACGGCCCATTTACTAACGTGTCAGATACCTTAAAACGTTAGTAAATGAGCGTTAGTAAATCGCATCTTTTTTGTTGTGCGCAGCTTCGCATATATATCTGCTTATTTTGATGAGATCTAATCCATATATGAAATGGGTTGGGAAGTTCGAGCCCAACTCTTTGAGGCAACAATCAAGCTAAAGATAACTTATTCTTCCTTTTTTTTTGCTTCTTCTTCTAAAGATAACTTATTTTTGTTAAAAATAAAATAGATAAATTCTATCCCACTCTGATAGCTTAAGGCTTCTAGAGCATTTAATTATAAAAACTAGGCTGCTACTCCAATCAAGAAATTTATTTTCCATTTGTGACATATTGGTGTGATAGTACAATCTGGATATCTTCAGCCGGCCATTTAATTTGATTATTTTAGGTTTTTTTTTTTTTTTTTTTGGGTACACCTGTAGCTGATATTAATTTTTCTGTTTTTGGCGGATATTTTAGGAGCTTGTAGGACCAGTTCCTGAAGGATATGATATCTACTTTGCAAGTCGATTTCCAAGACTTCTAATCCAAGTATACAAAGTTATTTACAGAAGTATTTTAGGGAAGAGGAATGCTTTCAGAAGTATTTCAAAACCAATGTTGAATGCCTCTTTGGCGTCTTCTAATTGCTTAAGAACTACATGTGGCTGCAGTTAGTATCGCAATATTGTTTCATTGTTCATTTTAAATTTGTTCACCCATCAGCTTGTGAAGTATCAAGAAAATATGTTTCCAAGTACTGAAAATTTCAATGAAAGTTAATTTAGAAATCATAAATACAGAATTTGAGTGGCCTAGATGCATTATTGGGGAGTCAATAATGGCATAATGCAGTCTTAGTGCATTACCCAGGCGGGGCAGGAGTGGAGCATATATATTGAAAAAGACTAAGCAAAGTAAAAATATAAAGAAGCCCAATTAAAGTGGTTATAATTTCAGATAATGCAAGTGGGCATTTATTTGGATGAAATGTGTAATATCTATCCATCTGGCCTTGTGTTGGTCATGGCCTCCGTCTCTGTGCATCTGATGGAACCTTTGTCGATATTATGTGTGTATTACTTTAGTCTTTCACCAAAAGGCCAGCTATTTCACAACAAATTCAATTATTCTAGCCACTTCATTATATATATATGAACCCAATTTTGATGGTAAGTGGGGGCTTAATCTCCATCCAAGCACAAAACAACAACATTCAACTTCCCATTTTTTAAAGTAGTTTTTAGAGGTCGTACTGTTTCTTGCGACAAGTTATATATATAATATACGTAAAATACGCACACACGTATTTGTATGTGCATGTCTGTGTTTAAGAGTCCTAACCTTTTCCTCTCGAGTCTCAGGCTCTCAGCCATATGTACTTCATGCATGCCGCCACATCTTCCCCTTTCGTCCTCATTCGCAGAAGATGCTCGAGGAGATAAAACTGTTCGAGTGCAGTTTATCCAAGTCCTCATCAACAAAAGAAACTCGAAGAAAATTATCAATATCTTCAGGATAATTGCGTAAGACGCGATTGGAGAGACTCACCTCTGGACCACAGAAATATACTCTAGATGGAGTTATTTGAACCATGTGTACATACACCAACCCGTCGTCTAAACATGTAGTAGGATGTGTTGGAAGTTGCCTATCCATGGCGAATCTTTTATACTGCTCACTAAGCCACCGTACAGGCTCATAGCAGCAGTCTTTTAAATGATACAGATTTTCTAATGCACGTACGTTCTATATACTCAAGTTTTACTCTCTTAGGATCGACCAACCGACAAAAATTGTTATCTATTGCTGGCCCAGGAAGACACCCATGCTGAACTAAGGAGTTGATCTTGAACAAGATTTTATATGGTAAGTTGAAGCCTGGAGGTGGAATTACAATGGGGACAAGACCTGAATTGCAGGAGAAATTAGACCCTTCTTGCAGAACAAATTGGCCTTCATTTTCTTGATATAGCAGACATTTTGGAATCCCATCCTCATGTGGAAGCTCCAAAAATAGAGCAGAAGATTGGCCAAAGCTACATGATGGAGTGAAATCTGATGAGTGCCTAAAAGTGCTTATTTGAACCCCTTAATTTATATTCGTTAGGCTCTTAGTATTGTTAATTTCTAATTATTTTTGGTGTTTTTAGTGTTTTGAGTTGTGCAGGTCTTTACAACAAAAGTTGGCCACAAGAGAACAAAAAGACACTAAGTGAAGATTTGGACCCCTGCCAAGTGCGTTCGACCGCACTTGGTGCGTTCGAACGCACTCACGGTCGAACGCAGGGACACGGTCGATCGCAGTCCCCGTCAGCCCGCATCTCGCGCGGGTGCCCTAGGAGTCCATCGCTTCAGCATGCGCCGTTACGGTTTTCTACGGTCGAACGCACATTGTGCGATCGAACGCACAACTCAACAGTACGTTCGAACGCACCTCATGCGTTCGAACGCACTCGTAGGATTTTGTAGCCTATAAATAGGACCCTAGGCCATTTGGTCGAACACACATTTCTTTGGAGCTTTTTTAGAGAGCATTTTGCTTCTGTTTGCATTGCTCCGCCCTTTTTAGTTGTAAGCTTTTACTTTAAAGTTATTTTTAATGCATTATTTTAATTTAATTATGCTTTGTTATTCAATGGGTAGCTAAAATCTTCAACTTAGGTTGAAGATGAAGCCTCACCCTTAGTTTATATTTCGTGCTTTTACATTTTATGCTTTATTTTCCGTTATTTAATTCCGTACTCGTCATTTAATTTCTGTGACAAATAATTGAATGGCTGTGTGTTGTTGATACATTGATAGTCATCCGGTGATGTGTTCCAAGCCGGGTGCACAACGAGTGTTTGGTTGTGATTCAATATCCACTGTGATCCAAGGATACAGTGGATGATTTTATCCATAGCCAATACTCATTGTAGCTCCTTAACGGTAAACACATTATTCGGTTTGACTTGTGTCAATTACCACAATAGAGTGTGTTGAAGGGTTTAAAGTTTAAAAACGGAGAATGAGTGTTTAATGTATTAAGCTTATTTTTATTGGGTGAGGTTCGTCCTTAACCTTAGTTATTTTTATCCCTACATTTTCAGTTTAATTTTATTTCTGCACTTTTCATTTGTTCGAAATCAATCATCTTTGGGACTAGGTTAAGATACGTTTAATTTGAGAGTTGTATTAGTTTTTAATTACAAAACTCCGTTCTCTGTGGTTCGATCTTGGTACTTGCGCAACGCTATACGACCTAACGGTTTGTTTTCTTGCGAGTACCTAAATTTGGTACGATCAAAATCAACTTCTCGGAGCCACCGATAACGTCCATGAGCACAAGAGACATCTTTCTTATGAATCTTAGGAGCACCATGTAACTGGCCATAAAAATTCGAATTTGTTAAGAAAAATTGATAAAAAAATTTTGAATGTCACATAAATCAGAGCAATTTCTACCAATTCAAAAGAAGATGGGACGCTTTCCCAATAACATTATTTCATTAGATAATTGAAGGATGTAATGAAATTGGTAAACCAACAAGCTATAGAAATGAATACACGTACCCACACAACCATGATATCAGCTAGGAAATGATTTGAACAACAGAAAGCGTGGAGGCAGCAAATTAACCTGAACGAGAAGAAACTTTGAAGTTTGGCCACGTGGTCGATGAAGCTTAATCTGCCAAATGCTGTCGTAGGAGATGAGATGAGAAAGAAAGCTTAATCTGCCAAATGCTGTTGTATGCTTCAAAGAGATGAGAAAGAAAGAAAAACCACTTTCTTTTTCTCAGATCAAATCTGACTGAAACATCTTCCTGTTTCCAGAGCACAGAAAAAGTTTCTTTTGAAATCAGATATCCAAAGTGTAACGCTTTGACATCCATGGTATGTAAGAAGAACCCAATTGGCTTTGGTACAACAACAACAGCACAGAAAAAAATGATTCTAAGCTGAAAGGAAAGCACTGCTGCAGTGGAAGTGTCTTGAGCAACCTATTATACATAGACAAGAGCATGCAGCTTCCTTAAACTTAGGAAATAAGTTGAGGGAATCACAACGTTGTTACTTGTCATTCCTGTTTTCTAAAAATCTGAAGTTCTTTTACTATATTCCTCATCGAAACTGACAAAAAAACTATACAGAGGAGAGGGATCGTACCTTTTGCTCCCCATGATGGGGATATATTCCTCCTTGCGTGGCAAGGTTTAAACTCAAAGAATGATGAAATTGAGATGACCACCTCTTGACCAAAGCAACAATCGATAGAGAAAAAAGTGTTGACTAAAAAACTTGGTCACCAAGGGGATCGATGAACAGAATGTTTGGATTGTGATTGTGATTGGGCGCCAAGGCTACTTCACTTTACCAACCACATGGGTCATGGCTCTTCAATCTGAAGCTCTCGTGGAAAGTGCCCTTTACCAATCGGAGTGGAAAACTTATTCAAAACTTAAGGAGTGTCCATGTCAATTGTACGGCTTCGATCAACAACCATTATCTCATTTAATAGTCCGAAGATTCTAGAAAAACACGTCTCTTTTCTTCTCTTTGCGTGTGTGTGAATAATCATTTAAGATATAGTATTCACTTGGTATTATCATAGTATTAAGTAGATATTATTCTTTTAAAAGGCAAAAAAATAATAAATAAATAACGGTTCTTATTTCTCTCATCACCTAGTTTTTAAAAAATAATATTTATCTATAACCATGATGTTAGTTATTGTGTTAGCTAATTTGGCGATCAAAACGGATGTTCCAAAGTACCAAGACACATTTCCAATGTAAGCCATTCCGGACGGGAAGATTGGCCGTCTGGACGTGAAAACCAGAGATCAATTTTTCATCCTCAATGCAGTGGCTGTTTGGACAAGGGGCTAGGCCATTTAGACGGGCTTTCTATAAAGTCAATGATCGCATCTTCAAAAGTTACAGTTCAGACGAACACTTACTCCGTCTAGTTGCCCCGTACGTTTTGTGCCCAAAACGTGTATTTTATGTGGGCCCAGGTCTAAGGTTTTATAGATGATATAAATACATTTTTATAAAGAGAGATGTACGAAATTTTACCCTAGGTTTCATGAGAGGCTATGCTTAGAGAGAACATCTATGGTGAGCCTAATCGTTCCCCATAGAGGAATATTGCTAGTTGCATTGTGTGCTTGATTGAGAAGTCTATCGAAATAGTTCGGTAAAAGAGAATCATGTTGAAGGAGATTGTCAGCGAGAAGACGAGACTGGAAGCTTCTCGTTTTTTAGACTAAAGACATTAAAAAATAACAAAAAACAAAAAAACACTTTTCAAAATATAAAAAAATGCTTTCACTTTTATGTCACATCAGAAAACAACCAAAAACAAAAATGGCATTCAAAACGCTTAAAGTCTTCAACAAACATATCTTAGACTAAAGCGGATGCATGTATTTTTCTAAAATCTTCTATGCACATAAAAGAAATATTATGTGCATGGAAGATTGGTAAAGTGAAGTAGCCTTGGCCAATCACAATCCAAACACTCTGTTCATCCCCTTGGTACCCAAGTTTTTTAGTCAACACTTTTTAGTCAAGAAGTGGTCATCTCAATTTCATCACTCCTTTACTTTAAACCTTGCCTGCCAAGCAAGGAGGAATACGGTCCCTCTCATTTGTTTAGTTTCTTGTCAGTGTGGGGGAGCTCTATATATGACTTTATATTAGGATTGGTCCACATCATCAGAACTCAGTGACCTGAGTGAGGAATATAGTAAAAGAAATGAAACAGGAATGACAAGTAACAGCGTTGTGATTCCCTGATCAACTTATTTCCAAAGTTTAAGGAAGCTGCATGCTCTTGTCTATAGACTATATATATAGGTTGCTCATCACACTTGATTCTTCCACGGCCTTTCAGCTTACAATCATTTTTTTTCTGAGCTTTTGTTGTACGTTCTTACAATACCATGGATATCAAAGCATTGCACTTTGGATATCAGATTTCGAAACAAAATTTTTGTGTGCTCTGGAAACAAGAAGATGTTTATGTCGATTTAAATTTGGAAAAGAGAAAGTGGTTCTTCTTTCTTTCTTACCTCTCTGAAGCATACAAGCTTGAAATCTCCTTCGACAGCATTTGGCAGATTAGGCTACATCGACCACGTGGCCAATCTACAATGTTTCTTCTCCTTCAGGTTAATTAATATGTTGCTTACTTTCTAATAACATTTTTATCAGTCAAATGATGTTTCTAATTGTGTATATGTTAGCTTTTACCAGTCAAATGATGTTTAATACCATTTTCTCTTTTTTCTCATAAAAAATAATAAAATTTAAATCGAAACTGTTAAAAAATTACATATGTCCTAGTGTTTTTGGGTAATACTTCAGTTTACATGCAATCCCGTAGAGTAGAGCATCTCCAGTAATAGTTGCTAGTTTAGCTATTATTTTTTTATTACATATTTCAGTAGAACATCTATTTTAATAATCTTTTTTAATTAAATATTATTTTTAATATTATTTTCTAATTTTTTTTCTTTCTTCCCTATTTCTTACACAAAAAAAAGAGAAAAAAATAATAAACAAATCTTACCAGCTTACTGTACCTCTCCTTCAGCATTAGCATTACACTCTAGGCTAGAAATGCTGTGAGTCCATAAATTGACCAACTCTCTACCATGAGCCTTAACCCTCAGGCTTTTCAATAATGGAAAGCGAAATTAAAAAAAAAAAAAAAGGCCATTATTTTCACACCTCAGTCCCACAACGGAAACTATCAGGGAGGAAACCCCTGAACACTGTGGTAGTCTGTATTGAATCTTGGAACAGGTAAGCTTCTCTGCAGATTTTCGCCCCCTTTTTATTCTTTACAAGATGGGTAGGCTTCTCTGATGATTGAATTTTGTTTTTCATGGATTATGTATTTTGTGAGTGTGTTGGTGTTGGTAGACATGTTCATGTAGAGTGAAGCAGTGATGCTATTAGCGTTCAAGTAGCTGCATAATAGATCTTGAAGGGGAATTTGTCATTCAAAGAATCTGGAATGTTTTCAAAAACCACTGAGATTATTGGCACGCATATATAGCATTTTTTTAATGCCCTGAAAATGGAACTATTTGGGGATAAATTTCATTAGATCCTTGAACAAATTTCTGTTTTTCGCATAATATATCACATCTCTACTTGTTCATGATCTCATGCATGTCCACATTGTACAACTTCATTTCCTTGAAATAATTCTTTTCATTGCTCTTTGACAGTGAAATTTTTTTTATGAGTTTTTCTTAACAAAATCGTTTTCTATTGCCAGTTGCTTGGTGCTCCTAAGATTCATAAGCGAGATGTCTCTTGTGCTCGTGGAGGTTATCAGTGGTTCCGGGAAGTTGACTTCACTCCATCGTGTGGTATTGGTCAATCTTCTGCTCTATGTTTGGAGCTTCCACATGAGGGTCCGCTTCCAACATTTCTTCTTTATGAAGAAAATGAAGGCCGATTTGTTCTGCAGGAAGGGTCTAATTTCTCCTGCAATTCAGCTCTTGTCCCCATTGTGAATCAACCCCCGGGCATTAACTTGCCGTACAAAATTTTGTTCAAGATCAACTCCTTAGTTCAGAATGGGTGTCTTCCAGGGACAGCAATTGATATCAACTTTTGTCGGTTGGTCGATCCTATGAGGATAAAAATTGAGTATATAGAAAGTGCCCTGGAAAAACTGCTTCATTTAAAAGACTGCTGTTATGAGCCTGAAAGGTGGCTTAGGGAGCAGTATAAAAGATATGCCGCGGATGGGCGACTTCCAACATCTCCTGCAATATCTTTAGATGACGGGTTGGTATATGTGCACAGGGTTCAAATAACTCCCTCTAAAGTATATTTCCGTGGTCCAGAGGTGAGTCTCTCCAATCGCATCTTGCGCAATTATCCTGAAGATATTGATAATTTTCTTCGAGTTTCTTTTGTTGATGAGGACTTGGATAAACTGCACTCGACAGTTCTATCTCCTCGAGCATCTTCTGCAAATGAGGACGACAACCGCACTAGCATTTATGAGAGGATACTGTCCACTCTAAGAAACGGCATAGTTATTGGTGATAAGAAGTTTGAGTTTCTTGCCTTTTCAAACAGTCAATTACGCGAAAATTCTCTTTGGATGTTTGCTTCAAGAACTGGTCTTACGGCAGCAGACATCAGAGAGTGGATGGGTGATTTTCATGAAATAAGGATTGTTGCAAAATATGCTGCCAGACTTGGTCAATCTTTTAGCTCCTCCAGGAAAACTATGCACGTTGGTAGGCATGAAATTGAGATGATTCCTGATGTAGAAGCTAAAAGGTTTGGAATCACATATTGTTTTTTCTCTGATGGCATAGGGAAGATATCTGCAGAATTGGCTCGCGAAGTGGCTTCAAAATGTGGCTGCAGAAATTCTATTCCATCTGCATTTCAGATTCGTTACGGTGGGTTTAAAGGTGTTGTTGCTGTTGATCCAACATCATCGATTAAGCTGTCTCTGAGAAAGAGCATGCGCAAGTACGATTCACAGAATACAACCCTGGATGTTTTGACATGGAGCAAGTATCAACCTTGTTTTCTTAATCACCAAATTATCACTCTTTTATCTTACCTCGGCGTTAAGGACAAAGCTTTCATAAAGAAGCAGAGGGAGACAATAGATCAACTGAATGCTATATTAACAGATTCGTTGATCGCGCGGGAGGCACTGGAGTTTATGTTCCCAGGAGAGATACCAACCATTCTAAAGGAAATGCTATCTGCTGGTTACAAGCCAAATGAAGAACCGTTTCTTTTTATGATGCTACAAGTATTACGTGCATCTACATTGATGGACTTGCGGCACAAATCAAGGATATATATTCCAAATGGAAGATCTATGATGGGATGTCTTGATGAAACCGGGACATTGGAGTATGGTCAAATATTTGTGCAGATTTCTCGTTTTAGTAAGCAGCTCGATAGCAATTCCTCGCTCAAGTTCAGTCGCAGCGGTTCAGACCCAAATAATTTTATTTTTGAGGGCGAAGTAGTTGTTGCTAAAAACCCCTGTCTATATCCAGGAGATGTGCGCGTTCTCAGGGCTGTTAATGTACCAGCTTTGCAACACATGGTGGATTGTGTTGTTTTTCCGCAGAAGGGAGAAAGGTACGACTCTAATATCCCATAATAGATACTTCTAAAGCATGAAAATCCTATTAATATGTGCACACACACCCTCAAAGACACAGACAAATTTCAGCATTTATGCATGCTTGACCCCCTTGCAGACATATGCTTATTGGAAAGTTGCATACAACATTCTCTAGGTATACATTGTTGACTAACTTAGTCTAATGATTGCATTGTCAGACCTCACCCAAATGAATGTTCGGGGAGTGATTTGGATGGAGACATATACTTTGTCTGTTGGGACCCTGCTCTTATTCCTTCTCAACAAATTAAACCAATGGATTACAGCCCTGCACCAACTGTGTCCGTCGATCATGAAGTTACGATAGAGGTACTACTCAATTGCATTTTTGATTTGTCAAGCATCAATATCATGAATCCTGTTATGTAAGGCATTCATAAGAAACTTTTTTAATGTGTTGGACTCTTGGATGTACTTTTGCTCCCATTAAATTTTTTAAATAAATAGCCGTTTGCATTAAATTCCTTCTATACCATACATACTAAAGCATGTTACTTCTGTGGTACAGGAAGTTCAGGAGTATTTCCCCAAGTACATGCTCAATGACAATTTAGGAATCATTGATAATGCCCACAAAGTCTTTGCAGATAAGGAGCCTCGTAGGGCAATCAGTGGTAAATGCATTAAGCTTGCAAAACTACACTCAATTGCTGTTGACTTCCCAAAAAGTGGTGTGGTAGTCGAAGTACCATTTAATCTGCGCCCCAAAAAATATCCAGATTTCATGGAAAAGCCTGATAAAGCCACCTATAAATCACAATCTGTGATCGGAAAGCTTTTTCGAGAAGTGATAGACATTGCATCGTGCACTAGCTCTATAAATCCCTTCACCCCAAAAGTGGCAAAGCAATATTATGATTCCAACATGGAAGTAGATGGCTTTGAGGTCTACCTCGGTGATGCTTTCAATTACAAAAATGAATATGATTCCAAGTTGGGAAATTTAATGGACTATTATGGGATCGAAACAGAAGCTGAAATACTAAACGGCAACATCTTAAAAATGACCAAATGTTTCAATAAGAGGAGGGATATGGAAGCAATTAATTATGCGGTGAAGTCCTTAAGAAAGGAAGCTAGGACCTGGTTCAACAAGGATTTTAGTGACTCAGATTCTGACTCTGATGTTGTATATGCAAAAGCTTCGGCCTGGTATCATGTTACCTATCATTATACGTATTGGGGTCGCTACAATGAGGGAATGCGCAGAGCTCATTTCCTTAGTTTTCCGTGGTGCATCGGGGACAAGCTGATCCAGATCAAGAGGAAGGCTTCATGTATGCCAGCTCTGGAGCATCATTTCAGTCATGGATTGAATTTGGATTGAGAAGTTTAGCATCACATTTCAAAAACGCTATAGTGGTCACGGAAACAGTTAGCTAAGGCTTTTAATTTTCATTTGCTTACTATCATTGGTATATGTTTGTCAATAACCTAGATACATATGCTCCAGGCTGATGTTTGGGGCCAAAATATGATGTAATTTCTCTTTTATAATAGATGTGTGGTTTGTATTCTTCAACATAGAGTTCTATCTATTATCTTCTGCTTACTAAAATCTGGTTCTTGAATTTTTGTCAGCATCAAAGGTATGCCATTTAGATGCTTTTGTGACAGTTAATCTCTTGGGATTCTTAGTTTTATTTTTAGGGATACAATTTTGTTGACACTCTTTAGTATGTTTCAGATTGATTGCTTGGTAATTCCTCTCTTTTATCTCTTTTGCACTAGTCAAAAATAGTTTGTCTGTGAATTTTAGTACAACATATATATATATATATATATATATAGATTGTTGCCATTTTTTCACATAGGTTGCATGATTTTCTCTCTCAAAATTCTGTTTGACCTCTTTCAGCTATGCAATTTTGTCTCCTTGTTCTTGATTTGATATGTTTGACATCTGAATGAAATACTTCCTTAATCTCAATAAGATATTAAGTGTGTGATCCAAAACATGTGCTTCTTTGTTGACGGTTGGCTGTGCTTCCTTTTGTTTTCATTTTTCTGTAGCAGTGGTTGTTGGTAGAACCGTTTGCAGAAAAATTTCTTGAGAATTGAAAAATCAATGCTGTAAACAGGGTTTTCTTTATTTAAATAGATGGTCAGAAAATCGTAGTCTTGTTGGAATTTCTTTAGTTTTTTAGCATTAAGCCAACCTGTCATATCAACTTGAGTTTCAGAATATGTTGTCTGAGTTTGCACTACGGTTCATGAAAATAAGTAGAACGACTATATATTCACATGTCTCCGGAGTTTTCAAAATATTTTCTTATTTTTGAAAGAAAAAAAAATTAAATTTAATCCTTAAGTTTTCTTGTGATTTTAATTTAGTCCATAACTGTAAACCAGCCGAGCTCGGGCAAGTTGTACCTATCCAAGCTCAGCACATTTACAATTTTCACGAGTGCTAAGTACTAAAATTGGAGCTCGGCTTAGCTTGCGAAGAAAAATTCCTTGTGCGAGCTTGAGCTCACCTACTATGCAAGTTGAGTACTCGGAATTTGGCTCGCCCAGCTTAGTTGAAGCAAAATGTATAGATTTTTTTTTTTTTTTTTTTTAAAAAAAGAAACAAATAAGTGTTAAATACCTTTCAGCCCCTTGTGGTTTAACAACTTTAATTTTTATCCTATCGATTTCAATTCGTATCACAAATGGTACCGGGATAATGGATAAAAACTAAAATGATATTCCGTCAATATGTTGTTTGCACCACCCTTTTGTGCTGATTCTTTCTGCTGCAGTTCATGTGAAAAATAATAATAATAATAATAATAATAACTGTTAATTTTTGGAGAGTTTTCGTGAATAAATGTTCAGCCCCATAAGCCACAGTAATTTTATAGTCTTGCCCCGTCCGATTTACTTACCATTTGACAATGGGGAGCCCTCAGGCATAGGTTTCTTCAGAATCAAAGCATTTCGATTTCCCCCAAATTTTACAACCTAGGTTTTTGGGATATATCTGACAAAAAGAAGGCAGGTTATATGAGGGCAATAATAAAATATTTGTTTATGATGTGGATTTTGTTTGATTACGTGGCAATTAGTTGATCTAGGCAAATGTGTCTATTTGGCATTTGGGACAGGTGTTGACATTTTAAAGGGACTTAGTAGCAGTGACATGGATTGTTGTTAAGTTTTTGAACGGCAAATTGATGGAAATACCATTTGTGATACAAATTGAAACCGAAGGGGCCAAAAATAAAATTGTTAGACCAAAGGGAGTTGAAAGGTATTTAACCCAAAAACAAAATTCTTTACTTGAACGCTCATCTTCCCAAATGAGACTAATGGAATTAGTTAACAAAAGTAAAAACTTTTAACGTCCCAACCAACAAATTGAGGGTAACTTGTATATAACCCGTGGCTTGGCTCAAAAGGAGGGGGCAAGAAATTTTCATTGCTTTTTCATGTAGGATAACCGGAGCCTTGGCTCAATATGAGAGACTTGCCTTAGGTGAGGACTTACACTTCCCTTGGCTCAATAAGAGATACTCACACTTGTTTATATATATAATAAACGAGTCGTTCCCTTATATGAGTATTTTTACAAACTTTAAATGAGCGAGTTGGGTTTTATACAAGTATATATCGTTTAACAATCGAGTATAGTTTCGTGTATACAAACGACTCATTTAATAACCGAATTGTGCATGAGCCGAGCTTCATTGAGCTAAGCCAAAGTGAGCTTACAGGTAGCTTTGTTTATTTATAGCCCTAAGGTTTTCAATTTGAACAATTAGGTCCTTAGGTTTTTCTCTATATTCAAATAGGCCCCCTAGCAATGGATTATTTTATTAATTAACAGTATGTTATGTCAAATCAATCAATTAATATCATATGACTCCTATTTGACATGTCATGTACTAATTATACGTTTCACGTGGTACAAATACTTTAAATTAAAAATATACCCTTAGTAATGTTTTTTTAAAAAATAGTCAAACAAATTCTTTATTTAGGGTATATTTGTAATTCAAAGTAATTGTGCAACATGGAACATACATTTGGCACATGATCTCTTAAACCAGGGCTATGTAACGCCTTCAAAATTGAACAGATTAATTCAATCCATCTCGGAAGGGTTACTGCAATGCCTTCATATCAATTAACTAGTAGCTGACTAGAGGTCTTACCCGTTAAACAAAATAGAGTAAAAATATATGAAAAGTGGCAATACATTATTTAATTATTCATAATTATCGTCAATTACGACATAAATAACTAAAAAGACCTAATAATGCGAGTCATTCAATGGCTTTCTCACTCTATACGCGGGCAACTTACTAAACTGCAAAAACAATGAAGTGTTTTGCAAGTGGAAGGAAAATAAATACGTAAATCCATGACTTTGTAAGCAAATATTATTAGTTGATTATGTAATAAACCCATAAGTGATAGTTTATATCTTGCGATAGTAACATTATTTTTCACATATATAACATGTATTGTCTCTTTTATTATGCCATAAAAATGTAGTTTATTTTAATGAAGTATAGGGCATAATTTCGGTAACAACCAGCGATGTTTTAATGCAAGGAAATCATGCTATAATATATATATGTATGCGGTAAATCATAGCTATTCTTCATATGGTCTATTCAAGCCTTTCACCACTTCTTGGTAAGGTTGGCACTGTCCCGAGGCACTTGTACCACGGATATCATGGCATACTGCCCACTCATTAGTAGTCTAACCGAGTTTGGCTTCTTGTGCCCCACGCAACTAATGAGGTCTGTCTATAGTAACCACCACTCAAACATGGTTGAACCAATCAGAAAACAACCATTGGATCTAATGGCAAACATAAACAATAAACATATATTGACCATTATGCCGCATGTACTAGTGTATCATGTTATACAATAAAATTATTGTTCATTAATCATATTTAAACATTTATTCATCTTTATAAAAGTAAAAGGCTTAGAACATATTATTAAAAATAAATGCATGCTTAATCCTCTAACATATCTCGTCTTTTTATTTAAGCAGTTGTAAGTATTTACTTACCTCGTCTTCTCATCCTTAAATTCTGACATCTTGAACTCTCGTCATTGTAAAACATAAGTCTAACCTATGTATGTAAAGTTAAACCATTATTAAAAACCCTAATTATCTATTATAGGCACTATCGAACATTTGGCCTCGATATTGAGCATTCAGCCAAAAGCCATGGAACGTTCAATGGGCACCAAAATACATGTAAAACTCTAAACTCCTACATAACATGTGTCGAACCTTAACCAAAGCTTCTAACAACTCAATACAAACATGTTAAACTATATCAACATGATAAATCTAGGAAAACAATAGTAAGTTCGTAAATTTTTCGGAAAATCATTGGCTTTTAAGAGAAACAAGTTACAAATTATCATGTCATACTTAAGACTTGTAAAAGTCATGGAAAGTCACATGGTTAGAGTATAAGTAACATGAAAAACAAGTATGGTTCAAAGTTTACCTTAATGAAGATGGGTCAGCACCAAAAACACTTCTTTCTCTCTTTAGTCTCTTTCTCTTGAGTGGATAAGGTGCATGGGGGATGAATGCAGTCTGAAGGGTTGTGAGGGGTGTTTTCATACAGTGATTGGAGTGGATAAGATCAAATAATGTGGCTAATAGGTTAAATTTGATGTACTATTGTACTAATGGCTCTAGGGTGTTACTCGAACATTCTGAAGAATCCTCGAACATTCAAGTATAGGGTTTTGTTGAATGTACATCCTGTAGTGACTGCCCGTTAAGGCTGCGCCGGTCATGAAACAACCATTGGATCCAAGGCCCATATAACATCACACACATTTGACCATAGAATCAAGTCTATATAGTAAGTCCATGGCCATTATATCGCACATACCGGTGTACCATATCATACAATGCATCTTATCAACAAGTTATTAAAGCAATTGCTAAGTTATTACAAAAATGTAGATATGCTCATATCATACACATGGTCAGTCAACTGACATATCCCATGTTTTTAAAGAAAGTATTTGTAAGTTTTTACTTACCTCGTTCTCCTGCTCGAGTCCTTCAACATCATAAAACCCTACTATAACGAAATACAACACATTGTTATGCACAGTATTAGAGGACTTCTACGAATATGGTACTAAGTACTATCTAACAAAAGGGATTGTTGGACCCTAAGTTTGCACAAGTGGAACTAAGGGGCAAATACCTTGCTCCCTGGTCGTACATACGGCCTTGAAAGCGTACATCCGGCCAGTGAGTTAGGTATTTCGGCCAACAGCTCCTAACTGTGTTTTGAGGCTTCTATTCCATCTAAGGGTTGATACATTTCATCCTAGGCTACTAAGCAAATACATGCATCATAAGAAAACTTGATATCATGCAACACAAAGAATCAAAGAGGTGCTTTAAGGTCCTTTGAAAACATTTCGTAATTTTACAAGAAAATGAGTACGAGAGCTTGTCATGGCATCTTTAAAACTTATAAGATAAGAAAGGTAGTAAGAACAACATGAAAGTTATGGATATGGGCAAGGGGTTACCTTAGAAGATGGCCAACTCCTTCAATCTCCTCATTTCTCCACAAAATCACTCCTTACACTAGGTTTTAGGGTTTCTTGAGTGCAGGGGCGGTTGAAGGTTGAATGGGGACCTTATATAGGGATGGAGGCGTGTTGTCTGGAAAAGTGGATAATGGGTTAAAAATGCTTTTGAGGGTGTCAGCGTACGTCTGGGTACTATTGGGCATACTTACAGGTACTATTACACATTGGGTAAAAGGGTTCAAGCATACGTTTTGGGGTATTACCCACTAGGTTAAAGACTGGTCAACTTATGTACGGGTGGTCACCCTAGCTTACTGATGAGTGCCTAAAAGTGCTTATTTGAACCCTTTAATTTATATTCGTTAGGCTCTTAGTACTGTTAATTTCTAATTATTTTTGGTATTTTTAGTGTTTTGAGTTGTGCAGGTCTTTACAACAAAAGTTGGCCATAAGAGAGCAAAAAGACACCAAGTGAAGAATTGGATCCCTGCCAAGTGCGTTCGACCGCACTTGGTGCGTTCGAACGCACTGACGGTCGAACGCAGGGACACGGTCGATCGCAGTCCCCGTCAGCCCGCGTATCGCTCGGGTGCCCTAGGAATCCATCGCTTCAGCATGCGCCGTTACGGTTTTCTGCGGTCGAACGCACATTGTGCGATCGAACGCACAACTCAGCAGTACGTTCGAATGCACCCCATGCGTTCGAACGCACTCGTAGGATTTTTTGTCTATAAATAGGACCCAAGGCCATTTGGTCGAGACACATATTCTTTGGGGCGTTTTTAGAGAGCATTTTGCTTCTGTTTGCATTGCTCCGCCCCTTTTAGTTGTAAGCTTTTACTTTAATTTAATTTTAATGCATTATTTCAATTCAATTTTGTTTTGTTGTTCAATGGGTGGCTAAAATCTTCAACTTAGGTTGAAGATGAAGCCTCACCCTTAGTTTATATTTATTGCTTTTACATTTTATGCTTAATTTTCCGTTATTTAATTCCGCATTCGTCATTTAATTTCTGTGACAAATAATTGAATGGTTGTGTGTTGTTGATACATTGATAGTCATCCGGTGACGTGTTCCAAGCCGGGTGCACAACAAGTGTTTGGTTGTGATTCAATATCCACTGTGATCCAAGGATACAGTGGATGATTTTATCCATAATCAATACTTGTTGTAGCTCCTTAACGGTAAACACATTATTCGGTTTGACTTGTGTCAATTACCACAATAGAGTGTGTTGAAGGGTTTAAAGTTTAAAAAAAATGGAGAATGAGTGTTTAATGTACTTAGCTTATTCTTATTGGGTGAGGTTCGTCTTTAACCTTAGTTATTTTTATCCCTACATTTTCAGTTTAATTTTATTTCTGCACTTTTAATTGTTCGAAATCAATCCTCTTTGGGACTTGGTTAAAATACGTTTAATTTGAGAGTTGTGTTAGTTTTTAATTGCAAAACGCCGTTCTCTGTGGTTCGATCTCGGTACTTGCGCAACGCTATACGACCTAACGGTTCGTTCTCTTGCGAGTACCTAAATTTGGTACGATCACTTACATCCTCACTGAAGACAGGTGCGTGCGTACAGGTGGTCTCTATAGCGTACGTCCTCACTGAAGACAAGTGTGTACGTACGGGTGGTCCCCTGGGCATACGTACGGTCAGAAAGGGTGGAATTTAGGTTTTGCTTCAAGGCTTTTTAGGAAATCTTGGCTATGTGTGAGGCCATAGGTCTTTTTGTTTTAAAACTATGCTTTATGACATTTTAACCATAATGAGTCTTTATAATAAAAAAACGATTATTTTATCGGGGTATTACATCATCTGTGATATAAATTGAAATTTAGGTGTAAAAAAATAAAAAAGTGAAAACCTAGGTACTAAAAAGGTTATTAACCCTATTTTTCATTTCGTTGCGTAAAGTAAAATCTTTGAATTTTATGTAATCGATCCCAATACTGTAATCCTATGGGAGACATATCACATGACATTATTAATCACAATTAATTTTACTAAATGATTGTGACTGCACTCTAATTTATATTTTTAATTTAAATAAACTAATCCCCATGACGTATTTATTTATTACATATTACTATTCTATGGATTCATTCCACAGTTGAACCAAATTTCATATACTGCCACTTTGTTCACTACCTCTTTTCTTTGAGTAACTAATTTAATTATATGATTATTCTTATGTACCATGTGAGAATCAATCTCACCTTATAAGTTTCAGTAAGTCCCACTAAAACATTCAGGTTAGGCCCGAGCTTCAAAATAATCATTCTCATTAAATCTAAAACAATGAGAATATTTGATGAGTGCCAAATATTGTATATTATGGCCCCCTTAACTTATGTTTGTTAGGCTTTTAGCTTTCTTATTTTCTAATATTTTTGTTAGTTTTAGTGTGCAGAAGGTCATTTAATAGAAAATGCAGTTTGAGGTCCCTGTTAGTGCGATCAAGCGCATGGATCTGCGATTGAGCCTAAGCAAGACACGATCGAGTGCATATGCGATTGAGCCCAAGAGGTCATGATTGTAGGTCTGGCAATTTTGACACGACCCGCGAAAACGAC
The DNA here is from genome assembly GCA_006937295.1 of Carpinus fangiana. Taxonomy (NCBI): domain Eukaryota; kingdom Viridiplantae; phylum Streptophyta; class Magnoliopsida; order Fagales; family Betulaceae; genus Carpinus; species Carpinus fangiana. The sequence continues at coordinate 14,733,743 of CM017326.1, forward strand.
ATGAACACAACACGAAAAAATAGGTATTGGGTTTGGGCTTATCAGGTTCGGGTCTTAATCGGGTCTACCCAATTAAGACCCGATAATTTTCGTGTTTGGCGGGTCTACCCGTCGGGTTTGGCAGGTCGACCTGCCAGATATGGTTATTTTTCAAGTTTGGCGAGTACCCGCTAGACCCAGTTACTGTTCACCTTTTTTTTTTTAAAAAAAAAGTATAAAAAATCCTAAACTAAACTAACCCTAAGCCTAGTGTAAAATTGGTATTATGCATGTATAATTATAATTTAGGGATAAATGTAAAATTGGTCAATTTGGTTGGCATAAATTATAAATTTCATTATATAATTATTATTAGATAATCATATGATTTAATGATCAATTAATCATGTGATATAATCATATAAATTCCAATAACAATACATTAATAATTCAATTATAGTTATAAGTAACATATATATTTTTTTTTTGTAACCGAACTTTCATAAAAAACTAGTTGAGAACAGCCAACAAGAAACAGGAAATAGAAATATTACAAGCTGTGAGACAGTCAACAAACCCCAGCAACAGTACCAAAATTAAGAGAAACATGGATGGCAAAATCTGGATCTGGTTCAAAAGAACCAAACAGCAGGCAATGGCTAAGACCAAACATAGTCCGCCGGGCCTTTCCCAGGGCCACGCCACACGGTTTTGAATGCAATGAAACTCAATGAAGAGTCCACTGCGGTTTAGGCAAACAAACTCAATGAAGAGTCTGTTACTGTGAAGGCAACAACAACAGTGACGAGGTTGTTGCAAAGGAAGTGCTGCTGAGAACTTTAACGGAACCGTTGAAGGGAGATCAATGGCCATAAAGTAAACAAAGAAAAAATAGAGAAACAACACAAAATGAAAGACAATTACATGACATAACAGAAAGGACTCAAACAACAGCAGCTGCAAAGGAGGAGGTCGTCAGAGGCGATATGAGCAGCACATGGGTCCCATGCATCGGCAAGTGAGATCCACACGTAGGAGCGTGTGATCCACGTGCTGGCAAGTGGAGGCCGGAAAGGAGCGTAGAGTAGGTCGCCGGAAAGCTGGATCACCAGTGATGCTGGAGGAGGGGCGCCTTTCGGCCGAAAACTGATGGAGAAGAGTAGATCGAGGTTTTAAACCGTTGATCTTGATAACTCCATAGATCCTTCCGGTGGTGGAACTGAGGGGACGATCCACGACGGTGAAGATGCCGGATGAAAGGGGAGGATGCAGTTGTTGATATTTGGGGGTCCAGGTTGATCTAGAGCAAGCTCTAGCGAGATCGGAGTTCTCTCCAGAAGAGAGAAAACCAGCAAAAAGGAAAGCATAAAAGGAAACGAAAAGAGGAGGAGACTGGCGAGAAGTTTTTTCGTTCTCTGGAGAGAGAACGGAGCTTTTGGAAAAATATCTCCGGGTAAGTAACATATTGTTAAATCCAATGTTAATTATTTAATTTGATATTATACGAATGACATTATCATTGTACATGAATACTATGCTTAAGAATTTGAATTATGATTAAATCATATGATTAAGCATTGATCTTATACATTTGTATTATTTAATATATATGTATAATTATAATTTATAACGTATATGGACTTATAACATACAGTGGAAGTGAGAACGAACTTTCTAGTTAATTATTGTATCAGTATCAATTTGTATACTTATGTCATATTATATACGTATAATTTGTTATTAGATAATCATAAGATTTAATGATCAATTGATCATGTGATATAATCATATAAATTCCAATGACAATACATTAATACTTTAATTGTGGTTATAAGTAACACATTGTTGAATCAAAAGTTAATTGCTTAATTTGATATTATACGAATGACATTATCATTGTACATGAATACTATGATTAAATATTGATCTTATACATTTATAATTATATTATTTAATATGCATATAATATAATGTTATTGAATTAAGTATAACCCATATAACATATATTATTCATATACTATTATATGTATTTAAATATATATAACTATTTTTTATAATATATTTTATGTATATATATATACTAGATCTTTGAACGAGCTAACAATTTGTTAACAGTTAAATTAACAATGTTACTGGTATTATTATTACCCGATTATATTATGACCCAATTATTTTAAACGGGTAAAACTGGTCGTGTCGGGTTACTCGGCTATTTTTCGTGTTATAATCGTGTCAAACTCGATTACCATCGTGTTCGTATATAGACTAATCGTATAATGGGTACCCGCGGGTCGTGTCAGGTACCTGTTTTGCCAGCTCTACGTAATTGAGGGCATGACACGCAAGCCCGAGTTACCTGCGTAGCCTAGCCCATCGCTTACTCGACTACGCCATGGGATTATTGAACGATTGTGCGCTCGAGCGCACTTACACATGACCTGGCAGCATTAAGTTTTCTTATAAATAGCACTCTTATAATTTGTAAACCCTACGTTTGGAAGGCGCCTTTGAGAGTAGAAACTCTATATTTTTGTCATTCTTTAGCCTTTCAAATGTCATTTCTTTGTAAGCTTTTATTTCATTATGATTAAAGGCTAAATCTTCAACTAAGGTTGAAGATGAAGCATATGAAGCATTACCATTGATTTGTCTACATGTTTTCATATTTTGTTCGTACTAAATCCGTTGTTTAATGTCATGTATGTTCGTTTCAATTAAATTGTGTGACAAAATTGTGATTGATTGTGTCGTAGTTGGATATTCATTGTGTTTTGTCCGATGGATACATTGCATCTTTTGATTTACTTTGGATATCCATTGTCTTTTGTGCAAAGCATGAATACATTGGATCTTTTGAACTAAATTGGATATGCATTGTCTTTTGTCAAATAGATGGATTCTTTGAATCTTTCAATAGGAAAAATAGAACATGCATAAAGCTTAATCGTTTGACGGATGTATGAACTAGCATGACAATAGAACATGCATAGAGCCTAATCGTTTGACGGATGTATGAACTAAGCATGAGAATATGTACTTTGATTTGGTGAGGTGGATTCTAAAACCTTAGTGCTTTTCGTTTAATAGTTTTCAAGTATTTAGTTTAGTTTATGTTTTTGTATGACCAAACTACGAACTTCAGAACTAGGTTGAAATAGGATTAGCTTAGATAAGGATTGGTTTTTGCAAACACGATTCCCTGTGGATTCGACCTCGCACTTGCACATACTTTACTGTCAACGACTTGTGCGCTTGCGAGTACATTAAATTTGTACACCAATATTCATTCTCCTAATCTAGACAAATCGTTGAGGTTGACATGTTATAGTTTGTATGAAATTCACAGTTTCATATACGACTACAAACAATAATTTTATAAGTTACAAGGGCTTGTGACCATGATCTTTTGTGTGATAATTCCATTACTTACACCATAGTCAAATATAATACAACTTAGAGGCTTTAAATGTATATAATAGGAAAATATACAATCACACACATATACCATATAAATGTATATGCTATTTGTTCAATAATAGAATCAGATAATAAACAACATTACTTATATATAATCAAAACATTATCCAATTTGAGTTTTTAACAACAGTTCCAACATGAATATGGGTAAAAATTGTTTTTGTCTATAGTAATTGAAAATATGCATAAGAATTGAAAGATGAGTTGTTAAATTGGAAGCTAAAGGAACATTGTTAAGTCCAAACATTCCAATGACAATAATAAGCATAAAAAAATAATAATATTACCTTTCAAATAGCCAAAATTTAACATTTTTAATGGCTTTGAGGTGGCTAAAATTGTTAAACATGCCAAAACTTTCTAACAATTTCATACTTGGGTGCATATTGTTCAATAGTTGTGCAAAAATTTCACTACCAATGGTTAATAAAAAGTCAATATTGGTGTTGAGAATAATGTTGTATATTGAATCACACAGAATAATGTATAGAAGGAGCCTATATATAAAGGCTAATAATGCATACAATATATGTACACAACCAATGTGGGACAATACTACACTATAATCTAACAGCCACCTTCAAGCTCAAGGTGGAGTGCGAGAGACCAACTTGAGTTTGGAAACAAGATCACGAAAGCACCCTAGAGGATGTGACTTTGTAAAGATGTTTGCGAGCTGATCATTGGACATGACATAATGAAGTTGTAGTGAGCCCTGAAGAAGATGATGATGGACAAAATGACAATCAATCTCAATATGTTTGGTCTGTTCATAAAAAACATCGTTATGAGCAATCTGAATAGCATTCCTGTTATCACAGTATACATGAGTAGAAAAAGAAAAAGACACCCATATCCTGTAACAACCATCGCAACCAAAGAAGCTCTGAGGTTTAGCTAGAGCACCATATTCTGCCTTGGTGCTAGATCGAGCAACAACAATTTATTTCTTACTTCGCCAAGAGATAGGTGTTGTACAAAAATAAATGTACTCGCAAGCGCACGAGTCGTGTGCAATATGGTGGTGTGCAAGTGCGAGGTCGAACCCATTGGGAATTGTATTCTTGAAAGGCCAATTTATATCTAAGCTAATTTAATCCTAATCTAGTTCCAAAAGGGTTTTGATTTGGGGTTTTTGAAAAACTAAAAGACTAAACATAAAATAAAATAAAATAAAATAAAAACAAAAGATAAAGTACTAAGGATGCAGAATCTACACTCACCAAATCAGAACAACACATACTTCATGTTCATCAATATTAATCCGAAGTTCTCACAAATTAAATCTTATGTATGTTTTACTATGCTTCAAAGAATTAATCAAAACCATCCCATATATCCATTCTGTGTACAAATCACAAAAGGAATCCAAATTTAATTGAAACACCAAATGTATCTGAAGAACAAATCACAAGGGATATCCAATTTTTAGGCATATAAAACCAAGCAATCAATTATGTGCGATTATCCTAAATTATCAAGTGTATCCTTGAATCACAACAAGATATCCAAGAATCATTCCACACATTGAAAAGAAGTAAAACAATTAATATATTAAACCATAAAATCGAACAATAAAAACTTACATAAGAGTACTGTTGTTCTTCATAGGTGAGGCTTCATCCTCAACCTTAGTTGGGGGTTAGCCCGACATAAATATAAATCCTAAACTAGAGAAAAACTAAACTAAAGAGAAGTTGTGAATTTTTGTCTTCTGGCTTGTATATCCTTTCTTGACTGCAAAGAGGTCTATTTATAGGCTTAGAGAAGTCCTAGAAGCCCTAGTAAACCTAGATAATTCGGAGGTCAGTCTCCCAGTCAAAATAGAAGTCTGAAATCCGGATAAGATTCGCTCAAATTTGCGTTCTCATATTTCGAGACGATTTTGGTACAGTAAACGTCCGAATTAGGAAAATCTTACTTCACAATAAATTGTATAATTTTGAACTAGCTTTCCACTGCCATTTGAATCACCTCAATCCGATATTTGAGCAGAAAGTTATGGTCAAAACACTGAAACATATGCAGAATCTGAATTTGAATCCAATCCGAATTTATCTCCATTAAGGGAAATTCCGATTTTATCTTTCCTTTGATTTGGTCAAACTTAACCACATCTTCTAGGTCTTCTCAAAGTATGCTTTATTCCAAGACTTTGCAATTTTCTCCTTTTAAGATGCAATTTCTCTTTAGCAACCTACAAAACACTAAAACATAAATCTAACACAAAACGTTAGATAACGACACAGCTAAAGGATTAACTAATGGAAATTAAGGGGTCCAAATATGTAATATTTAGCTCTTATCAATAGGCGATGTGCCAAGTAGGAAACAGTAACAAGTGGTGGAACGACGATCTGTTAGATCACCGCCCAATCAGCATTAGTATAAGCATGCAAATGAAGAAGAGGCTGAGAGGAGAAATAGAGGCCATGAAATAGTGTCCCCTTCAAGTACCGAAGGATGCGGAGGACAGCTGAGAAATGAGTGGAGTGAGGAGCAGCCATAAACTAGCTCACATGATGGACAGCATACGAGATATCAAGTCAAGTGACAGTAAGGTAGACAAGACTGCCAACTAAATACCGATATAAGGTAAAATCATAAAGAGGCTCGCCATCATGAGAAGTGAGACGAGTATTAAGCTCAGTCGGTGTGTCGACAATCTTAATGTCTGTGAGATTAGCCTAGGAAAGTAGATCAGAGATATACTTGGCCTATGTCAAATAATAATCATCAGAAGAATAGGAGATCTCAAGACCAAGAAAATAATTGAGTGGGCCAAGATCTTTCATCTCAAAGTGCTGACTGAGAAACTATTTAAGCTTTCATATCCAGTGATGATCATTTTTTCAACATATAGTAGAAGAAGTATGGTACCCCAGTCTGTACGGTGAATAAACAAGGCTGAATCATAAGAGCTGATGGAGTAGCCAAGGCGAGAGATAGTGGTGCTAAACTTAGCAAACCATGCTCGAGGAGCCTGCTTAAGTCCATATGTAACGACCTAGATTTTAAAGCTCTTATTGAAATAATATTAAATATATTAAAAGGAAAATAAATAAATTAGAGTAATGATATATGAATTAACGATATTAAATAATTATTTGGTGTTAAGGGTATATATTACATTGATTGTTGACATCTTTTTAGTATCAATTTAATTCTCAAATTTAGCTTCACAAGTATGTTTATGGGCATAATTAAACACAATTTAGTGAATAAATTATTTATGTTAGTGTTTGGTGAAATCAAAAATTGATTTGAAGCTTTTTAGTTTTTGGGCTTAAAAAGCAGTATTTTAATTTTCATACTGTCTAGTAAAGATTAAAACTACTAAGGAAAGATAGGCTAGCCACTTTTGTTGAAAATTTGGAGGCTTCTAGTAAGAATGATCATGAGAAAATATCATGATAATTTATTAAGGCAAGTGGGCAAGTGGCCAAGTGTGAATGCAATTAGTTTAAAGTCTAATTGAGTGGGAAACTTTGTAAGGGCCAGAAACTGAGTCAAACGAATTCGGATGAAGTTGAACCAAAAATATAAAATGTTTGTCTCGGAGTCCTCTATCTACCCTCAAAATTTCATGTCAATCGGAGTATGTTTGGACATCAAAAAATGGATCGGAGTACACTGCCCTCATTTTGGACGAAAATGCTAAAGTGGACTAGGTTCTTTCCCTTGGTTGAATACATCTCAACCTTTGGATTTGAAAGTATGAAAATGAATCCTAGCCATTCATTCTCTTATAGATAGAAGCTTGTATTGAACCTTTAGATCAAATGTATTAAATTGAATCCTAGCCATTCATTTTCTTATAAATAGGAGCCTAAGTAATCCATTTTTTTCACTTGAGCTCTTTTACTTTCTTAGCAAGAAAAGATTGATTGCTCCTCCTTTGTTTCTCTTCCTTAGCTCTAAGTCAAAAATCATATGGCTTAGATCCTTCTTGTAGTCTTCAAGTGTTCTTAGTTTTCTAATTAGCTACCTAGAGAAGATTGTGTGGAGTTCTAATTCAAGGCTATTGGGTAAGGGTTCTTTGTGTAATTATAATGATTTATTGTTCATATTATTTGTTCTCATCTAATTGTTTAAGACCCAATAAGCTTATGATGTAAAACAAAGCAATAAATGAGTTAATGATAAGAGTTCATAGACAAATTGATTAAAGGCTTATGATATTATCTATACTATTTACTTTACAGCTTTTATATTCAGTCATTTATTTTATTGTCATTTAAATTTTAATTCATATTTTTGGCGGTACGGACCATTAGTCTCAACCCCGAAATATGAATTCAGTATTTATATTCAGTCATTTATTTTATTGTCATTTAAATTTTAATTCATATTTTTGGCGGTACAGACCATCGGTCTCATCTCCGAAATATGAATCATGCTTTATATATAGTATTTATAATACCAGTTTTAATTTTGTGATATTGGCCATTAGCCTCGTCACCAAAAACGGATTCAGAAATAAAACTATTTATAAGTAACTATCTCAGATTTATATGATAAAATGAGTAAGTAAAGATGAAATGACGGATAATAAATAAATATAAAAAGATGAGGGTCTTTAAACAATGATATTATTTGATAATGAACTAATATATAAATATTATTTGTATGTATGTATTTGTATGCAGAAGTGGAGCAAAAATTCTATACTAAGGAGTGTAAGTATGGATGTACTTACTGAGTATTAGCTTTATTTTGTTAGTATAAGAATTCTTATTTTGCCTTATTGATATAATTTTCGCATTACAACTGTTGCATAATGTGTCTAATAATATGGGCTGATAAGATAGCCACCTTAAGAACAAGCTGGGTGGATTGCCGCGAGGAACTGTCGGTATCTCAGTGGATAGGGGTATATAACCGTCAAACAAGCCTAATATATAATTAAGCTGCGACGGTGTAGTCGCCAGCACCAAACAGGTAAAACTCTAAAGTGTGAGGGACATAACGGACGTGAACTGGCTGAGAGCTCATGACGAGAGGTCTGAAGAAAGATTATCATAAAACACAAACTAATATGTCACTACGCTGCATTCGCATTTCATTCATCATTATATATTTTGTTTCATAATCTTACTTTGTCTCAAACTAGTCTTTTAGTCTTTATTTATAGGAAAATAGATTACTCACTTGTTTGTCTATGTAAACATGATAACGTCATATTTACATAGACCTTGATGCAGGAATAGAGAGTGAAGACGATGGTCCTTTTATTGGTTTTAATGATTGATAGATCATCTATTGCGAGATTGATGCTTACTCTTTGAAGCAAGTCTCATTTATGTTAATCGCTTTTATTACATAGTGTGATGTGTGCTAACTTGACAAATAGTACTATATTAATTTAGTGCCGTCTGTGGCATATATTTGGTACACCTAGCGTGTACATATGTTGTAATGAAACCATATTCCTATTTTCATTAAATAATATATCACCTTGAGGTATTTCAGTCAGCTCAATTGTGTTGTGCAAATTATTCATAGGCCATAGAAAAAGAAAAAAATTATATACATATTCCGCTGTAAAATTGTATTTCTAAAGCTGCAGCGTAATGACTTCGATATTTGCTAGTTCAAATATCGGGGCGTTACACATATAGAGCTCGACGGAGACAACAAACCTTGTTTGTAGGATGAGATAATCTAGGAGGTGGCTGCATATAGACTTCTTCACTTAAATCACCATTAAGGAAGACATTTTTGACATCCATTTGACGAAGTAACCAATGTTGAGACACTGCAACAGCCAGCAGAGCACGCACCGATGAGAGGCGAGCAACTGGAGCAAAAGTCTCCTCATAATTGACACCATATTTCTGAGTAAACCCTCTGGCCACAAGTTGAGCCTTGTACATATCAACAGTACCATCAGAAAAAGTCTTGATTTTGTAAACCCACTTACACCCAACCACAGACTTTTTAGGAGGCAAGTCAACCAGATCCCATATATTGTTCTTGTGTAAAGCATCAAGTTCTTCTTTTATCACAGCCTGCCAAAAAGGGTTAGTGGAGGCCTCACAAAAGGAGTGATGCTCATGCAAGGTAGCTAAGGCATGAAAGCAATGAAAATCCTGTAAATGGGATGGGAGAGATCTTACTCGGGTGGATCGGTGAAGGTTAGGTGGTGGAGTGCAGACCGGATCCTCAGATGGAACAGAACCTAGGGATGCAGGCGAACGGTGTCAGGGGCATTAGATGATTGTTGTTCGAGCAAGAGAGACTGTAGCAAGACATTGCTGGTGGGAGTTGGAGAAGAGGAATCTCAAAAAGGGTAGTAAAGGGAGGGAAGGACGACATGTTGAATTTGTTGACTTTGTGGAATAGTCTATGCTCCCAAAAAACTACATGATGGGAGATGCGAAGACGACGAGACTCAGGATCATAACACCGGTAACCCTTTTTCTTCCATTCCATCCAAGAAAACAACACAATCGAGAACGAGGCTTGATTATGGTGCGCTCATGAGGCTGAAGTAACACAAAACAGGCAGAACCAAAGACACAAAGATGGTGATATGAGGGAACATAGCCAAGCAACCGCTCGTGAGGAGTACGATTATCAAGGACAGGAGTAGGCAACCTATTGATCATGTAGACAGCCATGAAAGTGGCTTCACCCCAAAACGGGGTAGGAACTGATGTAGAAATGTGAAGAGCATAGACAATGTCTAAAATGTACCTAAGTTTATGTTCAGCACGACCATTTTGTTGTGAGATGCCAGGACACGACAAGTGAGGAACAGTGCCATAATGTTTGAGGATGGCTTGAAAATCATGTTGAGTATATTTTAAAGCATTATCTAAACGAAAAGCTTTGATGTGTTTTGAAAATTGGGTTTCAACCATTTTGACAAAAGTACGATAAATATCCAATAATTTAGAATGAGATTTCATTAAAAACACCCAAGTGTAACAAGAGAAATCATCAACAAAAATAACAAAATAGCGTGAACCACTCATACTAGCAATAGGAGAAGGTCCCCAAACATCAGAATTAATTAAATCAGAAGGAGTAGTAGCATGAAACTCACTATTATTAAATGGCAAACCCGGTTGTTTCCCACGTTGACATGAAATACAATCAAAAGAACTATTGGACACTGAACCTAACAAACCCTTTGAAACTAAAAGTTGAACATGAGAGACAGATGCATGACCAAGACGCGAATGCCAAAGTGCAAGAGATGGTGACGATGAATAGGCAACATCAGAGACGCTAGTGGTAGGGAGGTGTAAGGATGAGAGTTCAAACATGTGCCCAATTCTACGCTCCGGTCCTAAGGGTCTAGTGATCGTATCAAAAATAATACTCGCAAGTGTACGAATCGTGTGCAGTAAAGTGCGCGTGAAAATGCGAGGTCGAACCACAGAGAATGGCGTTTTGTAAATAAAAACTAATACAACTCTTAAATAAAATGTATCTTAACCTAGTCCCAATGAGGATTGATTTTTAACAATTTAAAAGTGCAGAAATAAAATTAAACTGAAAATGCAGGGATAAAAATAACTAAGGTTAAAGATGAACCTCACCCAATAAGAATAAGCTAAATACATTAAACACTCATTTTCCGTTTTTTAAACTTTAAACCCTTCAACACACTCTATTGTGGTAATTGACACAAGTCAAACTGAATAATGTGTTTACCGTTAAGGAGCGACAATGAGTTTTGATTATGGATAAAATCATCCACTGTATCCTTGGATCACAGTGGATATTGAATCACAACCAAACACTCATTGTGCACCCGGCTTAGAACACATCACCGGATGACTATCAATGCATCAACAACACACAACCATTCAATTATTTGTCACAGAAATTAAATGACGAATGCGGAATTAAATAACGGAAAATAAGCATAAAATGTAAAAGCAAGAAATTTAAACTAAGGGTGAGGCTTCATCTTCAACCTAAGTTGAAGATTCTAGCCACCCATTGAACAACAAAACAAAATTGAATTAAAATAATGCATTAAAAATAACTGTAAAATAAAAGCTTACAACTGAAAAGGGGCGGAGCAATGCAAACAGTAGCAAAATGCTCTCTAAAAACGCCCCAAGAGAATGTGTTTTCGACCAAAAGCCTTGGGTCCTATTTATAGGCAAAATTTCCTACGAGTGCGTTCGAACGCAGGAGGTGCGTTCGAACGTACTACTGAGTTGTGCGTTCGATCGCATAATGTGCGTTCGACCGCAGAGAACCGTAACGGCGCATGCTGAAGCGATGGACTCCTAGGGTACCCGCGCGATACGCGGGCTGACGGGGACTGCGCTCGACCGTGTCTTTGCGTTCGACCGCAAGTGCGTTCGAACGCACCAAGTGCGGTCGAACGCACTTGGCAGGGGTCCAATTCATCACTTAGTGTCTTTTTGCTCTCTTGTGGCCAACTTTTGTTGTAAAGACCTGCACAACTCAAAACACTAAAAACACCAAAAATATTTAGAAATTAACAAAGCTAAAGGCCTAACAAATATAAGTTAAAGGGGTCAAATATACACAATTTGACACTGATCATCTAGCTCGTACAAGGATCATGCACATGCACACTAGAAAAGTAAAAAACGAGTCTATATCCAAGTTCACATAGTTGGCCAACAAAAATAAGATTGAAGGAAAATTTGGGGACATGAAAAACTTCAGGAACAGAAAGGGAAGGTGTATTGATAGTGTATATATTTTTAACATTCATAATGGAGCCATCAGCTGTGCGAATCAATGAGGAATGAGGTGAAGGTGCAGATGTGGTAAAGGAAATAGGGTGAGGTGTCATGTGATTGCAACAAGTAGAGTCAAAGAGCCAAGGGGAAGAGGTACCTAGTAAGATTGAGAGGATAGAGGAAGATGCATTACCAGAACGAGATAGGACGACTTGGTTGACTATTGCCTCAAAGTCAACTACAGATAAGGTGACTCTAGATCCTGATGCGCTAGCCAGAGGAAGCAATTAAGAGGGAGCAGCTGGAGATGAACCACTCTTAGTATGAGCAGCTGCTGTTGTGGGTGCATTAGATCTTCCTTTACACCAACACTTGTGAATAGTGTGCCCTCAACGTCGACAATAGCGATAGTAATTATTATCGTGAGACTTAGGAGGGAGTTGAGGAGTGCTTGATCTCTCAGAATGCTCTTGTGGGAATGATGAAGAACCAGAAGATGGTGCAGCCAATACTGTATGACTGGGCTAAGGGCACATAGTCTGCGATCTATTCTCGGCACAAACAAGTTCAAAGATGGCAGTGTCCAAGGTGGGAAGAGGAGAACGATGTAACAGTTGCACACGAATAGGCTTAAAATCATCATGCAAGGCCATCAAAAATTCGTGAAGGCGATATTGATATCTATGTGTAACATACATCTTAGCATCAGTAGGATCCTTCCAAATAGGATCAAAAACATCAATTTGGTTCCATAAGAATTGCATGCGAGTAAGAAAATCATTAATACTCTAACCAGATTCCTACCATAGATGGAAAGGCTCAAATAGAAGTTGATACTCATGAGCATCATCCACAAAAAAATAGAGAGAAGCAAGCATATCCCAAGCACCCTTTGATTCATCAAAGTTGCCAAAGAGCGCAAAAATAGATGGGATAGTGGTGTTACAGAACCACGTAAGAATCTGATAATGATTGCTATCCCAATCAATAAGATGAGTGGTGAAGACCTCATCTGATTTAAAAGCCCCTATAACTTGCTTTTGACCTCCCCAATCATATAAAGCCAAAGCTTACAGCCTTTAAAAAAGCTACGCATAGATTGAGACCACACCATATAGTTTGTGCCATCCAATACAGTATGAACGTGATGAATAATCTTTTTTTGTGACATCTAGAATGATCAAATGCAAAAACAAACCACAAATATGAAATCAGGATGAAAAAATTGAGTAGAAAGCACCAGGTCTACTTTGGCAGTTAGTTGAAAAGTCAATGGTCAACATTGCTAAAAGTCAACGGTTGTAATACCAAGATGAAATAATCCTTTTTATTTTTAAATGATTTTCTACAAAGAACGGTTAAGGAGGTTTCTTTAATAAAATTGGTTTTAATAAGGACCTAGACCTTTAATGGTAACTTAGTAAAGCCCTAAACCCCTTAGAAAATAGAAGTCAAAACACTAACCCTCTGGAATGGACGTACGCTATGGTGGCAGACGTACGCTCTTGGTTCTAGTGCAGATGTACGTGGTGTTTGGCGGATGTTTGTCCCTGTTTCTAGTGCGGACGTATGCAGTGGGACCATCATACGTACGCTTTGTAAATAGTACATAGACGTACACGGGACTACACAGACGTACGTTACTTTTTTAAATACCCTTTGGATAATATTTGAATGTATGATGCACCCTTTGGACCATTGTACAAATAGTACCGGACGTACGCTAGGGTTAGCGAACATTCGCTGTTTTTTAGAGAGTTGGTAGCAGCCCTCCCTTATAAATACCCCCTACCTCCTCTTCTTCTTTACACCATTTTAGACCTCTGGCACGCCCCTAGGCTGCCGGAATTGTGTGAGCTTTGTGATCTTGAAGGCGTTTTGAGTTTGAAGGAGTTTTGAGAGAAATAGGCGATACCTTTGCTTGATTTTGAGGTAACCCCTGCCCATTTTACATTTCTAGCACTGTTTTATTTCCTAATCTCTATTGTGATGAATTTTCAAAGAGTTTTACTAAGCTTTTCCTTAGAATGATAATGTTTTCAAAAAGCCTCTTTAAGTTTCATGTTGTTAAGATTTCTATGTTGCATGTGTTTATTTGCTAGCTTAGAGGAGATATAGAAGCCTAAAATTATCATAGGAAGCATGTACCGTTTGAATCTTAAATAGCGTGCTTAACTCACTGAGCGAATGTATGCCATTGGGGCCCAACGTATGGTCAAGGAGTAGAGTACCAGTTTTAAGCTTCGCTTATATACACTTTAGTTTAGCCACCTTTTGGATTAAATAAGGCTTAGTGAAACGATGTGTTGTAATCCGTTATAGTAGGATTTACCTATGTCGGAGGAATCGCTCAAATATGTTAGGTAAGTGAACACTTACAACCTTTTTACTTAAAACGTGGGATATGTCAGTTGATTGACCACGAGTATAATATGAGCATGCCTACTTTTGTAAATACTTGGTAATTGTATTATAAACTAGTTGTTAAGATGCATTGTATGATATGGTATGCCGGTACGTACGGTATAAACGGTCATGGGCTTACTATATAAACTTGATAATATGGTCAAATGTGTGTGTTATATAGGCCTTGGATCCAATGGTTGTTCGTGGCCGGTGCAGCCTTAAAGGGCAGTCACTATAGGACGGACATAATTAGCAGTGTGGGTGGCCGTACCAAAAATAGTACTCACCAATTGCACGAATCGTTTGTAATAGAGTGGCTGTGCAAGTGCGAGTGTCGAACCCACAGAGAATCGTGTTTATGTGAATTAATTCTATACCTAAACTAAAAATACCTTAACCTAGTCCCAATAACAAACAGGTAACGTGCGATAAATGTAAAATAAATTAAATGCATAAAACAAAGAACTAAAAAGCCTAAGGTTTATAATCCACCTCACCACAATAAAAGACACAATTAATTTCTACATCCGTCTAGTCTGTCGATTAAAAGTGATGCATGACCTAGTGTCACGCTAGTTCATGCATCCTTACGCCCTATGCATGTCCTATTATGCCTATTGAAATACTCAAAATATCCGTCCATTTGACGAAAGACAAAACATGAACGGTTTAGGTCCAAAGGATCCAATGTGAAAGTGATTTAACACTAACTACAATGGATAAATGAACGTAACCCGAACGATAAAATGTATCCATCGGACTAAATACTATGAATAAACAACTACGGCATAATCAATGCAATCTTCTCACAAAATTGAAATGAAACGGAAACACATGACAAATAAAAGACGGATTAATGTAAAAACTAATTATGAAAGCATTTAAATAAATCCATGGTGAGGCTTCATCTTCAACCTTAGTTGAAGATTAGCCTCCCATGCTAAAGGGAAACATAATCAATCAAGAAATAAAAGCTATAATTAAAATTGACAATTTAGGAGGGATTTCAGTGGAAAATAGAGGGGTTTTAGGCCTTAGAGGCGCCTCCCAAATGTAAGAAAAAACGAATTACACAAAGTCCTATTTATAGACAAAATTAAGTGTGCTGCCAGGTCAGGGGTGCACTCGATCGCAGGTGGTGCGATCGATCGCATCCCTGCGTGCGTTCGATCTTTGGCTGTGCGTTTGGTCACAGGTGCATCGCCGTGCAGTGTGTGTTCGATCGTTGGCGTTGCATTTGACCGCAATGCGATCGATCGCACTATGTGCGATCAATCACACGTAACTGCCCACGGCGGAAGGTTGAAGCGATGAACGATAGGGCCGGCTAGGGCAACGAGGGAAACGCGGGCTGATGAGGTGTGCGCTCAATCGTGGGTCTTGCGCTCTAGCGCAATTTGGCTCGATCGCACCAACTGCACTCGATCGCACTGGCAGGGCCCAAGATTCCAACTTTGCTTAATTTCTCCCCCTTTGAGCCACAATTTGCACCAAGGACCTACAACACACTAAAACACTAAAACAACATAAAATATTAGATATTAACAAAACTAAGATCCTAACAAACATAAGTTATGGGGAGTCCAATATACAATTTTTGACACCGATCAAATACCCCCAAACTTACATTTTGCTAGTCCCTTAGCAAAACAAAACTGAAAACACAATGAAAACAATAAACATAAATCCGCTATCGTGGGAGAAATGATTTCATTTAGCGTATGCAACAAGCCTTTTAAACCCTTAGGCATCCCTAGTGGACAAGTGAAGTCTCGTGAGGGTTTTCCAGGAATGACACCCACAAACAATTATTTGGCACTATGTTATTAATCAGACAAAGCCATTCACACAAACACATGGTTCATACATCATTAGCAAATTTAACGTGTTAAACATACGAACCAGATCATCCAGGCATCCAAACATCCTTTCACTCAAGGTTGGAAAATTGAGACAACACGTGCTCCATAAAGTGCAAAGTGAACTAACAACAAGATCATGGGGTTTCAATTATCCTCCAAAGACGTGTATCCCAAAATTCAAAGGAAAACAATGTGATAAATACAACCAAGGCTTGAATTGAAAGATGCAATTTTTTGTGTAGGCTGTGCAATGCTTGACTCCCTTAAGCTTATAAATGACCTATGTAACGAGCGTTGGGCCAGTGACTCCCAAGCCAGACGGCTTTAGGGCACTAGATGTAGAGACATCCCTAGGGCTTAATTACTCAAGTCAAAAGAGCTACGGAGCCTAAACTAGCCATACAATTTTTTTAGCTGGAATTTATCATCTTTTTACGCGAACACTCAATGCAAACCTAAAATCTAAAAATTGCAAGACACATACTTCAAAGTCAAATCTCATACCCTACAGACCCTAATGCTAGTGTGCATGTGAAATATTGATCAAACAAGTGGAGTCTCTCTAATCCAACACATGAATCAAAAACTGGGATTTCTAATGATATGCAATGTTCAAACAAGTTAAACATACCAATGATATGCAATCCACAGTTACGATGTAAGTTGTGCCCAATCAACAACATAGCAACAAACGAAAAGAAAAAAATTTATATACAGACTAAAACAAAACAAAACAACCAAATAAACAAACAAAACAGACAAAGTGTTTGTTCACACCCCCAAACTTAAATGACACATTGTCCCCAATGTGGCAAGAAATACATTACAGTGGGATGAGGAACCGAGATGTACAAAGTCCAAAGCGTCCCTCGAACTTAAATATCAAAACACCTGTCAAAAACTAACAGCAATTTTTTTCTCAAAGATCAAACATCAAAAGGTTAATTGCTGTTAGAAACAAAATAAAATAAAATAACAAAAAGAAAATGACAAAGTTAAAGTGCGAAAAATAAAAAAGAAAACATACAGCACCTTCCCCTCTTATATGGGTGTCCAACCAATCCCTTCCATCATTTCTTCTTTAAAATTTGATACCCCTTTGGAAGGATGTTTCGCCATCTTATGTTGTTATCCTTGTTTCGAGGGATCCACTTAGGAATATGGTTCCTAGATTTATGATCTTGTGAGAATGAATCCTCAAAGATTTCTACATAAGACGGCTCTTCGAAACATTGGAAAGATGGAACTTGTTGTGTCTCAAGAGGGATTGTGATGAAGGAGTGAGCTTCAGTACTCACTTCCTTGTCATTGGACCAATTTAAAATTGGCAGGGGCTCAACTTGCTCCACGTTCTCTTCTTCTCCATTTTCAGTCCGCATCTTAGGAGTGGGATCCAATAAAGCTTTGGCCCGCTCATGTACCATGTCAAGGTCCAAATCAAACTCAAATTGAGCAAAACTCTCTTCCAAAGGATCCTCCAGACTTGGCTCTGTAATCATAACAGTTTGCTTGAGGAACTTGTCAAGATCCAAATCATATTCAATTTGATCAAAACACTCTCCTATTGGATCCTCAAGACTAGGCTCACTAAAAGTATCAGCATGATCAAGTAGCATGTCCAAGTCTAGGTCATCTTTATCTTGGGTGAAGTGTTCCATCTTAGGATCCTCTAAACTTAACTCATGCAACACACCATCTTGCACAACTAGCCTATCAAGGTCTAGGTCACAGTCATCTGGGGTGAAACATTCCATCTTAGGGTCCTCTAAGCTAAACTGACTTACATCATCATCAACAATTTCCTCACTCCTACATGTGATGGTGGTTTGGACATGCTCATGATGAGGATCGTTGGGGCAATCCTCATCAATCATGTACTGCCCTCTAGTCATCTCCTGACTTTGAAAATCCTCTCCCTCGATTCTGTTGAATTCAGCACTAGATGACCAAGCTGTACTTCCAACCTTGAGATTGCTTCAGTGTTCGCCATGGCTGCATCTTTGATTTCATACATGGATTGGGAGAAGACCATGGTAGAACTCTTAAGCTCTTGTACACACTGGTTGGTTGTTTGCCTGAACGCCTCAAGTGTGTCTTCCAATGATGGTTCTTGTGGCACAGGAATGGTGGGTTGGCCGACTAGTTCAATGAATTCCTTTAAAGCTTCTTCCAAGGAAGATTGCTTAGGAGGATAGTCATATGATGAAAGGGAAGAAAATTGGTTGTCGAACTGCGGATAATCAGGATGGTGCAGTTCGTCAACCTGGGGGAGCAAAATTTTCCGTAGCATGAGCTTGCCATGAAAAATTAGAATGGTTGCTCCAGTTCTGGGTTATAAAAATTTGAATTTGATTCAAACCCAGGGCTAGAGAAACTGGTGTTCAATTGCTCATGTGAAAATTCAGAAAATTGTCCCCAATGCGGACAATCACCTATACTATGGTAAAGGCTGGAGCAGTGTGAACATGGTTTCATGTGAGTGGAAATTGGTAAGATTTGGTGTCCTACCACTAGAGGAAACATCAAAATTATCGAACGGAAGACTCATGCTTCACCCAAACAGTTCAATATAACCCACATGAAACAAAATCCATAAAACAAAAATAAAATAAAATAAACAATAACTAACAAACTAAATAAATAACTAAACAACAAATTAACAAAACAATAAACTAATTAAATAATTAAAAATAAAATTAAACTAAACAAAACTAACAACAACAAGTAAATAAATAAAAAATAGGTCAAATAATTAAATAATAACAGACAAAACAATAATTAAATAAAAACAACTAAAAAAAATTGAAAACAGGACACATACACTGCCTCGAGTCTGTTGGTGCAGCCAGCTGACGTGCGCTCGAGCGTAGCACACTGAGATCGATCGCAGACACGTAGATACGCAGAAATGTAGCAGTCTGTGTAAGTACGTTCGATCGCAACAGAAGCGCGATCGATCGCACAAGCGTACTGTGGTCCTTTCAGAGGCGCGCGCTCGCACGCAGCAGCGTACTAGGCGAGCGCAGGCACGCGAACAAGCTGGAATAAACTCAAGTGCACTTGATCTCAGGGTCCTACGATTGATCGTACTATCACAGGCTGAATTTCCAGGGACTTAAATAGAATACGAAAATGCAAGCCAAAACACTAATATAATTTTTTTTTGGATTTTTTTCTATACAAAAGCACGAAATAAATAAAATAAATGTTGAAATTAAAATAACTAGTAGAAAGATAAAATTAATCTAAGCATAAAATCAATTCCACAAAACACCGATTCCCCTGCAACGGCGCCAAAATTTGGTCATACCAAAAATAGTACTCGCCAATTGCACGAATCGTTTGTAATAGAGTAGCTGTGCAAGTGCGAGTGTCGAACCCACAGAGAATTGTGTTTGTGTGAATTAATTCTATACCTAAACTAAAATTACCTTAACCTAGTCCCAATAACAAACAGGTAACGTGCGATAAATGTAAAATAAATTAAATGCATAAAACAAAGAAATAAAAAGCCTAAGGTTTAGAATCCACCTCACCACAATAAAAGACACAATTAATTTCTACATCCGTCTATCGATTAAAAGTGATGCATGACCTAGTGTCACGCTAGTTCATGCATCCTTATGCCCTATGCATGTCCTATTATGCCTATTGAAATACTCAAAATATCCGTCCATTTGACGAAAGACAAAACATGAACGGTTTAGGTCCAAAGGATCCAATGTGAAAGTGATTTAACACTAACTACAATGGATAAATGAACGTAACCCGAACGATAAAATGTATCCATCGGACTAAATACTATGAATAAACAACTACGGCATAATCAATGCAATCTTCTCACAAAATTGAAATGAAACGGAAACACATGACAAATAAAAGACGGATTAATGTAAAAACTAATTATGAAAACGTTTAAATAAATCCATGGTGAGGCTTCATCTTCAACCTTAGTTGAAGATTAGCCTCCCATGCTAAAGGGAAACATAATCAATCAAGAAATAAAAGCTATAATTAAAATTGACAATTTAGGAGGGATTTACAGTGGAAAACAGAGGGTTTTAGGCCCTAGAGGCGCCTCCCAAACATAAGAAAAAACGAATTATACAAAGTCCTATTTATAGAAAAAATTAAGTGTGTTGCCAGGTCAGGGGTGCGCTCTATCGCAGGTGGTGCGATCGATCGCATCCCTGCGTGCGTTCGATCTTTGGCTGTACGTTCGGTCGTAGGTGCATCGCCGTGCAGTGTGTGTTCGATCGTTGGTGTTGCGTTCGACCTCAATGCGTTCGATCGCACATAGTGCGATTGATCACCCGTAACTGCCCACGGTGCAAGGTTGAAGTGGTGAACGATAGGGCCGACTAGGGCAATGAGGGAAACGCGGGCTGACGAGGTGTGCGCTCGATCGTGGGTCTTGCGCTTGATCGCACCAAGTGCGCTCGATCGCACTGGCAGGGGCCAAGATTCCAACTTTGCTTAATTTCTTCCCTTTTGAGCCACAATTTTCATCAAGGACCTACAATACACTAAAACACTAAAACAACATAAAATATTAGATATTAACAAAACTAAGAGCCTAACAAACATAAGTTAAGGGGGGTCCAATATACAATATTTGACACCGATTAGTGGGCCACCTGAGGTCGGACACGGTCGTGCTGCTAGTATTATGTTTGGTAGCATGCAATGGCTGAGACACCAGCATTATACTACAGGTCTCTCAGTACAGCGCCAACCTTGCTGAGAAGGGATAATATCTCGAGTAAACCATATATGATAGTTACAACTTATAACAACACTACTTTTATGCATTGAAACACTTAGGCTATTGCCGCCGATAGTACACCACAATCTCTAAAAACTCAAAAACCCTACTAAATAGTGTATTAACAAAGACAATGCCCCTTTTGGATTCTTACTCAAATTGCACGTTTACTTCCGCATAATCAAGGCTCATGTCATACCTATGTTGTGAGGTTTACTTACTAAGTCTTTAGATTTACACTGTTACTACTTTTTTTAGGGAATATGACACTACACTCTGGGAGTGGCATGGTTGCTGCTACCCGATTGGTTTAGGACTTACTTAATGATACAGGTTTTGTTATCGTTACTATTTAGTTGCTCCACTTCTTTGATTTGATGGCTTATAGTTAACCCAAATTTACTTCACCTTCCTATGCATTTACTCTGATAATGCTAGAAGGGCGATTCTCCATTGAGTCATAAGTTGGCTTATCTGGGATAATTGCTAGTAACTCTGCCAAATTAGCCAAGAATATTTTTGGGGGTGTTCAACGGTCAACACTAGAAAAGTCAACAGTCAACGGTCGATGCTGACGTGGCGTTAGGGCTAATGTGTCGATGCTGACATGGCGCTAGTGTTGACATGGCAATTTGAAGGCCTAGGGCTGACATGGCAAAAATAAGACTTTGGCGCGTGTGGTACATGCACGGAAGGGCTGGCGGCGCTGGAGCGTGTGAGTTTCAAGCGCGGGTAGTTGAGCGGCACATGGGTGTGCGTGCGGTCTTGGACGGCGACTTGC
The DNA here is from genome assembly GCA_006937295.1 of Carpinus fangiana. Taxonomy (NCBI): domain Eukaryota; kingdom Viridiplantae; phylum Streptophyta; class Magnoliopsida; order Fagales; family Betulaceae; genus Carpinus; species Carpinus fangiana. The sequence continues at coordinate 14,755,691 of CM017326.1, forward strand.
TAGGCTGTTCTGGAAACCTTAGAGGAAGATCTATGGATGAGTGTGCTGGGAGAAGCAATCAGACCACCGTGGCGGGTAGTGGCGGAACAGCAGTGGTGGAATTGCCGAAACTTTGGGCAGCGCGTGAGGGAGTGTGAGAACTTGCTATGTGTGGCGGCTCTACGACGATTGTCTTCCAAGGTTTCAAGCGGTATAGTGATCTGCTAACACCTATGAGGAGAAGATAGAGAACCAAAAAAGGACAGAGTGAAAGATTCGCCGGAGAACACTAACAGCGCCAGAAAAATAATACGGGATGCTAAAAGACTTATTGAAGGTGATTCAGAAACTGTGTTTAGGGATACCATGTTGAGAATAAGATTGTATATTGAATCACACATAATAATGTACAGAAAGAACATATATATATATAAGCTAATAGTAAAGACAATGTTGTGGGACAACATTACACTATAATCTAACAATTGGTAATAAAAAGTAAGTTTAAAAAGACACAACATTAATATATAAAATGGATATATGGTTGCTAAAGCTGTAAGAAGTAGGATTTTCTGATTGTCTTTTATTGTTTAATGTTGATTTGATTTGACTGGCCTAACCGTCACTATAGGACAGAAATCAATAATTGTTTGAGTTTAATGATATCAACATTTTTTTTTCTTTTTCATTATTATTATTTATATTTTTTTGCTATTCTTTGTTACAATGTTTTTCGCAAAAACATTTTTGAAATTAAATTATAATATTAGTTATTGAAAAGAAACGTGAGAGCTAGAAGATGAATAGTTAAGTTTTTTTTTTTTTTTTTTTGACATGTCCGTACAAAAGGGGGGAAGTGAATTCGAACTAGTGATCTTCGCTTTATTAGGCGTGGTCTCAGTTGATTGAGTTACCTCTTTGAGACAGATGAATAGTTAAGTTAGATGCCAAATGAACTCAATCTCTTAGAGCCCAATGTAGTGACCCAAATTATTAACTAGGCTTAAGTAGCTTAGTTGGGGGAGTTAATTTGGGCTTTAGGTCACTAAGGACACTAGGGGGTAATTTTGACATTTGGGCGGGACGTACGCTAGGTTTGGCGGACGTACGCTGCTGTCTGTAGTGCGGACATACGTTGCTATCTGTAGTGCGGACGTATAGTGGGGAACTACCGGACGTACGCTCTGTAAATCGTACAGGCGGACGTACGTGAGACCACCGGACGTACGCTACTTTTTGAATACCCTATAGTTAATACCTAGATGTACGAGGCAGCCATGAAACCACTGGGCAAGAACTACCGGACGTATGCCCCTTGCCCGGACGTCCGCTGCTTATCTGGGCCTATAAATACCACCCTACCCCCTCATTACACTTCATTCATTTTCATACGTGATCGGTGCCAAATATTGTATATTTGACCTGATGTACAAAAATAAAAGTACTCGCAATAGCACGAGTCGTTTGTAATAAAGTGTTGTACAAGTGCGAGGTTGATCCACGGGGAATTTGTGTTCTTGTAAAAATCAATTTCCTAATCAAATTGACTTTATCTTAACCTAGTTCCGAAGTTCGAAGTTGGTCGTGCAAAAATATAAATGAAGTAAAAATGAAATTGCTTGAATAATAAAAAGGCACTAAGGTTTTCTGAATCCACCTTATCAAATCAAAACTCACTCTCATGTTTTGTTCATACATTCGTCAAGAATTAAACCCTAAGCATTTTCTATTGTTTTTATAAAATCTTATTGAAAGATTCGATGAATCCAACTCTATTGCGAAAGACAACGAATATCCAATTGAGATCAAAAGATCCAATGTATCCGTTTGAACAACGAAAGACAATGGATATCCAATTTCAATCAAAAGATTCGATGTATCCGCTGGATGAAACACAACGAATATCCAACGTTTAAACAATTCTATAAACAACAATCAATACAAGTTTTGTCACATAACTAGATTGAAACGAAAATACTTCATATTAAATTCAGAATTGTA
>CM017326.1:14761614-14815938 GCA_006937295.1 Carpinus fangiana
TTTATCTTAACCTAGTTCCGAAGTTCGAAGTTGGTCGTGCAAAAATATAAATGAAGTAAAAATGAAATTGCTTGAATAATAAAAAGGCACTAAGGTTTTCTGAATCCACCTTATCAAATCAAAACTCACTCTCATGTTTTGTTCATACATTCGTCAAGAATTAAACCCTAAGCATTTTCTATTGTTTTTATAAAATCTTATTGAAAGATTCGATGAATCCAACTCTATTGCGAAAGACAACGAATATCCAATTGAGATCAAAAGATCCAATGTATCCGTTTGAACAACGAAAGACAATGGATATCCAATTTCAATCAAAAGATTCGATGTATCCGCTGGATGAAACACAACGAATATCCAACGTTTAAACAATTCTATAAACAACAATCAATACAAGTTTTGTCACATAACTAGATTGAAACGAAAATACTTCATATTAAATTCAAAATTGTACGAACAAAAACATGAGAAATAACGAGTTTATCAATGATGAGGCTTCATCTTCAACCTTAGTTGAAGGTTTTAGCCTCTCATGAGGACAACAGACATAAACATATCAAATGAAATCATAAAGAAACAAAAACTTACAAAGAAAAGCGTTTGAAAAGCTCAAGAACGACTCTAGGTCAAAATTTTGGACTCTACGGCGCCCCCCTGTATGTTTACAATGAAAAAAAATGTATTTATAAGTTAATTCTAGGGTTTTAATGCTTCCAGGTCGGCCGAGTGCGTTCGATCGCACTTTAGGTGCGATCGTTCGCACTCGAGCATGCATTTTCAGTGCTGATGGGCGCAAGTGCGATTGATCGTACTATATGTGCGATCGTTCGCAGATGCTTCAGAATTGGCCAAAACTTGTGAAATATGAATTTGTAGATATTTGAGTTAGCTTTCCAATGACGCAAAGATCACTCCAATCGGAGTTCTACAACTCTAGATATGGTCGTTTTGGTGGGACTCGTCGGGTGCGAATCATCGCTCAACTCAAATTTGCTTCCAATGTTTCCCGAACTGTCTTAAGTCCCAGAATTAATGTGGTTAGCCCCAGATGTACCTTAGCAACCTGCAAAATACTAAAACACCAAAACTAACCAAAAACATCAGAAAATAACAAAACTAAGAGTTTAACAAATACAAGCTAAAGGGCCCAAATATGCAATATTTGGCACTCATCATGACCCCCTTAACTTATATTTGCTAAGCCTTTAGCACTGTTAATATCTAAAATTTTTAGTTGTTTTTAATGTTTTATAGTGTGCAGGTCATTGCATCATCACATGTCTACCAAAGGCAAAATGGACTTGAAGAGATGTCATGGAGTTCCTGCCAGTGCGCTCGAGCGCACTTGGTGCGATCGAGCACAACTGCAGTCGAACGCAAGGAGAAGGTTCAAACGCAGGTCCAGTCAGCCCGCGTCTCACGCTGTTGCCCTAGCCAACCCTATGATTCCATCGCTTCCAGCATGGCGCCGTGGCAGTTATTTGCGTTCGATCGCAGGGTGTATGATCGAACGCACAACCTGCGTTCGAACGTAGCCCTATGACCTGGCAGCACACCAGTTTTCTATAAATAGGCCCCTTAGTGTATTTTGACCGGAGTTCTTTTTTTTTTGGCACGTTTTTAAGAGCATTTGCCATTGTTTAGGCCCTGCTCTGCCCATTTATTTGTAGCACTTCTTTATTAATTTATTTTAATGCTTTCTTTTAAGTTTCCTTTATTTTCTTTACACATGGGTAGCTAAATCTTCAACTAAGGCTGAATATGAAGCCTCACCCTTAGCACTTCTTTGAGCTTTTACGTTTAACGCTTTACATTCCGTCATTTATAGTTTATGTTCGTTTCATTTCAATTTATGTGACAAAGTTGTTGTGATCGTTGTTGCGATGCATCTGAAGTCCAACCCTTGTTGTGTTCCAAGCCGGGTGCACAACGGATGAATGAAACTCAATTAAATATCCACTGTGATCCATGGATACAGTGGATGATTCTATTGAGAATTACCATCCGTTGTAGCTCCTTAACGGTAAACACATCAAGCGATTCGACTAGTATCAAAACGGCGATAGAATATGATTAAAAGTCAAATCGATAGACGGATGTATGAGTTTTATGTTTAAGCAAGAATCATTTTATATTGGGTGAGGTTGAGTCTTCAACCTTAGTTATTTTTCTTCGTTCATTTAAGTTTTTAGAGTAGTTTTTATAGTTGCAAGTCTTGTGTTCGATAAAACAACCACTTGGAGCTAGGTTAAAGTAATACTAACCTAGATGTAAAGTTAGTCTGTTTAAACAATACACGATTCTCTGTGGATTTGATCTCGGTACTTGCGCAAACGCTATACGAACCACGGTTCGTGCTATTGCGAGTACCAAATTTGGTACCCCAAATTTTGGCGCCGTTGCCGGGGAAAGGTTGTTTTTGTTTAAATTAATATTAATTTTAGATTAGTTTTATTTTTCTACTAGTATTTATTTTCTGCAATTTCAATTCTGTTCTTAGTTTATTTTCGTATTTTTCTTAATTTTTGTTAAGTTTTTAGAATAGTGTTTGGCTAGTTTTTAGTTAATTTCGGTTTCTGGAAAATCAGGCACTGATAGTGCGTTCGATCGCAAGTACTACGTTCGAACGCACCTCAGTTGTGTTCGAACGCACTTACAGAGCCTGCTACATAGTTGCTTGTATGCGATCGAACGTACTGTCTGCGCTCGAGCGCACCTCTGTTTCCTGCATCAACATACCAGAGGCAGTATGTAATTTTTTATGTTTCTAGTATTTTGATTAATTGCTGACTTAGTTTTAATTGATTTTTCTGCTTGTTTTTAGCATGTTCTCTGCTGCTGTTGGTTGTGTTTAGTTTATTTTTGTTTTTAATCGATTCATTAGTTTTTACTTTTTTTTTATTAGTAGTTTAGTTAATTAAATAGTTAGTTGTTTAATTGTTTTGCCATGTTAGTTTTTATTTATCATAGTTAGTTTGTTAATACTTTTCTGTTATGTAGCTATAATTACTGCCTGTGTTCATATGTGTTTGAACTTATTTAGTTTTAATTCATTTAGTGCATATAGGTTGCTAATTTTGTAGTTTAATTTTAAGTTAGTGTTTTCAATTCATCTAGGTTATTGTAGTTGTTCTTTATTTGCTGTTTTGTTTCCCTGTTTTTATTGTTTATCTATGCATGTTTGCTTGTTTAGCTTGCTGTTTTTCCTTAGTGTTTAGTTAAATTTTTGTTAGTTTATGCTTGGTCAGCCATCCTTGAACTTAGAATTAACACCATTAGATCCCCGACTTAGAAAGAAAAAATTAGGAGAGCGCGTAGAGCCCACGACCAGATGGGGGATAATCAAAGGAATCCAAGGGTGGAGGAGCATGGGGATAACCAAAGGAATCCAAGGGTGGAGGAGCACGAGGATTATCAAGATGCAAGAGAAGGGAACGGGGAGCATAGAAGAGCTTATGACGTGGATTTCACAACATCACTCCGGGAATTGTTCACACCTACTGCGGTCAGTTCCCATTCGTGCATAGTGTTGCCGCCGACTAATGCAACTCACTATGATCTAAAGCCACATGTGATCCAGATGTTACCATCCTTTTACGGCTTAGATCATGAAAACCCATATTCTCATGTGAAGAAATTCAAAAATATCTGTACTACCACCAAATTTCAAAATTTTTCTGAGGAATCTGTCCACCTTAGACTCTTTCCTTTCTCACTTCATGATAGAGCCATGAAGTGGTTAGACTCCAATGCACCTGGCTCCATCACATCATGGGAAGAACTATTGAAGCAATTTTACAACAAGCTTTTCCCAATGTCCAAAGTAAATGAAGCAAGAAAGGAAATCAGTTCCTTTACTCAGGATGAGGATGAGAAATTCTCAGAATGTTGGCCACGGTTCAAAGATCTGTTGATGAAATGTCCCCCTCATGGTTATGAAAAATGGCGTCTGGTGCAATTCTTCTACCAAGGGCTGTCTTAGCCCAACCGTAGTAGTATGATTGAGTTGATGAATGGAGGGGCATTTCTAAACTTAACGGGAGATTTAGCCTATAAAGCTCTGGAGAAAATTGCCGACAACTCCCAACACTGGGATTTCACGAGTTGTCGTGACAAATCTGCCCGAAACCCTAAGAAATGGGGCATCCTTGAGCTAAAAGGCGACACAGAGCTGGCACAAAGGATGGATGCCATTGTCAAGAGATTAGATGCTCTGAGTGTAGGGAAGCCTGTCAATGCGACAAACACATTTCCAGTTGAGAGTTGTTCTGTCTGTGCTAGTCCCATGCACCAAGCACAGAATTGTCCATCGATGACAGTTTTTGCTGAGATGGAACAAGTGAACGCTTTCAACAACTTTCAAAAGCCGTCCAATGGGCCATATTCTGAGACATATAATCCGGGGTGGAGGAACCACCCTAACGTCTCTTGGAAACAGAATCAACCCATCACAAATCAAGGAGGAGCTCCTTATGCTCAAAATCACTATCCTCCAGGATTTTCTTCTTCTTATGAAAATCATGAACGCTCGGCTTCGCCAGCGTCATCATCTTGTCAAGCCCCCACTCAAGTCCTAGCATCATCAAAACAGTCACTGGAAGAGACCATGAGGGACTTTATGAAAATGACTGGTCAATCAATCAGTGACATGAGGCATTCCACCATGGTGAACACCCAAGCAATCTCGAAGTTGGAGAGACAGATGGGACAATTGGCAAATCACCTTGGTGAGAGGGACAAGGGAAAGCTCCCTAGCCAAGCAGTGAACAACCCTAAGGCATGCAGTATCGGAAATTCTTCAAATCAGGAACATGTACAGGCGATTGTCACTTTGAGATCGGGGAAAAGAGTGGACAATCAAGTGGTGGACCCAGAAGCAGACCATGCTGAGGAAGAAGAGCCAAAAGATGAAGACGGTGACAACCAAAAGGAAGGAGATGCTGAGCATCTACGGTCACCCCAATTGTTAAAGAACCTCCTAGGGCGCTTGTGCCAAAAGCACCTTACCCTAAAAGATTACAAGCGCCTAGGAATGGAGGGAAGTTAGAGGACATTCTGGAGGTGTTCAAACAAGTTCAAATAAATATTCCATTTTTTTACGCCATCCAGCAAATCCCTTCATATTCCAAGTTCTTGAAGGACTTGGTCACAGTGAAGAGGAAAACGAATGTCCCGAAAAAGGCATTCATGACCGAGCAAGTAAGTGCTATCCTACAATGCAAGTTACCTCTCAAGTACAAGGACCCTGGATGTCCTACAATTACTTGCATGATAGGAGTTAGTCAGATTGAGAGGGCATTATTAGACTTGGGAGTGAGTGCGAATTTGTTGCCCTACTCAGTCTATTTGCAATTAGGGTTAGGAGAGTTGAAGCCCACATCCATGACACTGTAACTTGCTGATCGGTCTGTGAAGATTCCACAGGGAATAGTTGAGGATGTGCTGATTAAAGTGGACAAATTTTATTTCCCAGTGGACTTTATTGTGTTGGACACGGAGCCAATTCAGATGATAGGGAGTGAGATCCCTGTGATTTTAGGGCGGCCATTTTTAGCTACGGCTAACGCACTAATCAATTATAGGTCGGGGGTGATGAAGATTTCTTTTGGAAATATGACGGTGGAGTTGAACATTTTTCACATCAAAAAACAACCACTCGATTATGACCAGATGAATCAAGTATGCTTGATTGAGGAGATCATGGATGAAGTTATTGAAGAATCAAGGATAGAGGACCCCCTGGAAGCATGCCTTGCTCAGTTTGGTGAAGATCTAGATTTGGAGAAACTTATGGAGCAAGCTGATGCACTTTTGGAGACTGCTCCTCTGGTGAGCGAAGAGAAGGAGGAGACAACAGTGCTTGATTCCCCAAAGAAGGAACTTAAGCCTTTACCTGATAATTTGAAGTATGAGTTCCTAGGTCCAGCCGACTCTTTGCCAGTGATCATAGCTTTAGATTTGATAGGTGCTCAAGAGGAGGAATTGTTAGAAGTTTTGAGAGAGCATAAGGAAGCTATTGGCTGGACTAATGAGGACATTAAGGGAATCAGCCCCTCGTTGGTTTTACATAAGATACATCTTGAGGAAAATTCCAAACCATCGAGGGAACCACAAAGAAGGCTCAACCCAGCAATGCAGGAGGTTGTGAGAGCAGAAGTAATTAAGTTGTTAGATGTTGGGATCATCTATCCTATTTCTGATAGCAAGTGGGTGAGCCTGATACTTGTTGTGCCCAAGCAAGCTGGATTGACGGTAGTAAAGAACAAGGATAATGAGTTGGTGCCAACTCCTATTTAGTCGGGATGGAGAGTTTGTATAGCCTACCGAAAATTGAACGCTGCCACCAGAAAAGATCATTTTCCTCTTCCATTCATTGACCAAATGGTGGAGCGTTTAGCTGGGCACGAGTATTACTGTTTCTTGGATGGTTATTTTGGATATAACCAATTCCCAGTGGACCCCAAAGATCAGGAGAAGACTACCTTTACTTGTCCGTTTGGGACATTTGCCTACCGTCGCATGTCGTTTAGGCTGTGCAATGCACCTGCTACTTTTTAGAGGTGCATGATCAGCATATTTTTCGACATGGTAGAGCGTTTTATGGAGATCTTCATGGATGACTTCTCCGTTTTCGGTTCATCTTTTCAGGAGTGTTTGCATCGCCTCACTTTAGTCTTAGTGAGGTGTAAAGAGAAGAACCTTGAGCTTAACTGAAAGAAATGTCATTTTATGGTTAAGCAGGGGATTGTACTAGGGCATGTCATATCTCACAGAGGCATTGAGGTAGACAAAGCGAAGGTAGATTTGATCTCTAACCTTCCACCCCCACGTACTGTGAAGGAAATCCATTCCTTCTTGGGCCATGCAGGGTTCTACAGGCGATTCATCAAGGATTTTAGCAAGATTGCCAGGCCCTTGTGCAGATTGTTGGCCAAAGAGACCCCGTTCGAATTTGATGAAGAATGTTTGAAAGCATTCGGGGCTCTGAAGGAGATTTTGACGTCCACACCAGTTATTAGACCAGCCAGTTGGGGTGAACCTTTTGAGATCATGTGTGACGCATCAGACTATGCTGTTGGAGCTGTTTTGGGGCAGTGCATTGATAAACTTTCCCATGTGATTTACTATGCGAGCAAGACTCTGAACGACGCACAACTCAATTACTCCACCACAGAAAAGGAGTTGTTGGCGGTCATTTTTGCGCTAGACAAGTTTAGATCCTATTTGTTAGGATCTAAAATCATTATCTATTCAGATCATGCGGCATTGAAGTATCTTTTTTCCAAGAAAGATGCTAAATCCCATTTGATCCAATGGATTTTACTGCTTCAAGAGTTCGACATAGAAATTCGGGATAAGAAGGGTTCCGAAAATGTGGTGGCGGATTATTTGTCTAGGTTGACCATTGATATCACCGAGGATGCCACCCCCATTTCTGAGACCTTTCCTGATGAGCAATTGATGCACATTGCTCACAATCCCGCACCTTGGTTCGCTGACATAGTAAACTATCTTGTTACTGGCCAAATGCCTTTGCATTGGGGGCAACAAGATAAGCTCAAATTTTTGTCCAAGGTGAAAACTTTTCTTTGGGATGATCCTTATCTATTCAAGTATTGTCCTGATCAGATCATTAGGAGATGCATACCTGACTTTGATCAAACCAATGTCATCTCCTTTTGTCATGATCATGCATGTGGAGGCCATTTCAGTGCAAACAAGACCGCTACAAAGATTTTGCAGTGTGGATTTTATTGAGCCACCATGTTTGGAGACGCTCGCACTTATTGCACATCTTGTGAGCACTGTCAGAAACTCGGGAGTATTTCAAAAAGGAACATGACGCCCCTCAATCCCATTTTGATAGTTGAGATTTTTGATGTATGGGCATCGATTTCATGGGACCTTTCCCAAACTCCTTTGAGTTTTTGGACATTTTAGTTGCTGTGGACTATGTGTCCAAATGGGTGGAGGCGGTTGCATACAAGACCAATGACCACAGAGTTGTGGTTAAATTTTTGAAGGACACTATTTTTGCTTGGTTTGGTACACCTAGGGCAATTATCAATGATGGAGGCATGCATTTCTGCATTCAGATTTTTGAGTAGCTAATGAAGAAGTATTTCATCACACATAAGGTTGCCACCCCTTATCACCCACAGACGAGTGGGTAGGTTGAAGTGTCAAATCGCAAGATCAAACACATTTTGGAGAAGACTGTGAACCCCAACAGAAAAGATTGGTTTCTGCGATTGAATGATTCTTTGTCGGCATATAGGACAGCATACAAGACTCCGATTGGGATGTCACCATATCAGCTGGTGTACGGGAAGGCATGTCATCTTCCCGTCGAGTTGGAGCATCGAGCTTACTAGGCCATCAAGCAGCTGAATTTCAATTTTTTGAAGGCCGGCTCTCAAAGGAAACTCCAACTCACTGAATTAGAGGAGCTGAGGAATGATGCCTATGATAGTTCAAGGAAGTACAAAGAACACATGAAGAAGGTTCATGACCAGAGCATTATGAGGAGATCTTTTGAGCCAGGTTAGAAAGTCCTTCTTTACAATTCTCGGTTGCATTTATTCCCTAGCAAGTTGAAATCTTGGTGGACGGGCCCATTCATCATTAGGACAGTGTTTTCTCATGGGGCCATCGAGATAGAGGATCCCAAGAATGGTAACACCTTTAAGGTAAATGGACAAAGAGTGAAACCATTCTTGGAGTTGAGGAGTTCAGAGGTTAAGGACACTCTGTTGGAGGATCCGATTGATTCGGATTGATTGTTGTCTCATATGACGAGTCTGGCTAAAGACGTTAAACTTAGCGCTTGTGGGAGGCACCCCTCATTATTTTTTATCTTTTGATTTTGTTTGTTTGTTCTTGTTTTTCAGGTTAAGTGTTTACCATCCAAGTTTGGGGGAGTGTTCTCTTACGACTTACCTCACTTGCGACATCCCTCTGGTATTGTATTTCTGGGCACATTGGGGACATTGTGCCATTTTAGTGTGCGGGTAGGGTAGACACTGTTGCTTGTCTTTGTGCATATTTGTTGTTTTTGTAAAAAATTTTGCCTTTCTTTGTGCATATTTGTTGTTTTTTGTAAAAATTTTAAATTTTTTGTGCATATTTATTATTGATTGGGCATGACTTACATCATATTTGTGGATTGCATATCATTTGTGTGTTTTAACTTGATTGAACACTTCATATCTTTAGAAATCCCAGTTTTCAATTCATTTGTTGAATTAGAGAGACTTTACATGTTTGATCAATTTTTTTCACATGCACACTAGCATAGGGTTGGTGAGGTATGAAATTTGACTTGAGAAGTGTTTTTCTTGAGATTTGTGGGTTGTTGTGATGTGTAATGATAAACCTTGGCTTGTAAATACAAAAAAATACAAAAAAAAATCATAAGTTGAGATTTTCATTGAATAACCGGAACTCTTGCCTCATTCAGCAATGAGTATTCGCGTAAAAAGATGAGAATTCTTGATCAAGTGATTGTATGGCTAGTTAGACTTCGTAGCGCTTTTTTACTTGAGTAATTAAGCCCTTAGGGATGTTTTTACATCTAATGCCCTAAAACCTTCTGGTTTGGGAGTCACTGGCCCAACACTCGTTACATAAGTCATTTAGAAGCTTAAGGGAGTCAAGCATTGCACAGCCTACACAAAAAAAAAGATTACATTTTTTCAATTCAAGCCTTGGTTGTTTTTATCACATTGCAGTCCTATGATTTTTGAAAAGCACATACTTATGAAAAATTGAAACCCCATGAGCATATGTTAGTTCACTTTGCACTTTTTGGAGCATGTTTTGTCTCGATTTTTCAGCCGTGATTTGATTGATGTTTGGAGGCCTTGATGATGTGGTTTGTTTGTTCAAAATTGTTAAAATTGCTAATGATGTATGAACCATATGTTTGTATAAAAGGCTTTGTCTGTCAATAACATTGTGCCAAATAATTGTTTGTGGGTATCATTCTTGGAAAACCCTCACGAGACTTCACTCGTCGCCTAGGGAATTCCTAGGGGTTTAAAAGGCTTATTGCATATGCTCAATGCAATCGATTCTCCCACGAAAGCGGACCTATGTTTGTTTTATTTGTCATTTTTGTTTTGCTAAGAGACTAGAAAAATGTAAGTTTGGACGTATTTGATCGATGCCAAATATTGTATATTTGACCTCCTTAACTTATATTTGCTAAGCCTTTAGCACTGTTAATATCTAACATTTTTAGTTGTTTTTAGTGTTTTATGGTGTACAGGTCATTGCATCATCACATGGCTACCAAAGGCAAAATGGACTTGAAGAGATGTCATGGAGTTCCTGCCAGTGCGCTCGAGCGCACTTGGTGCGATCGAGCACAACTGCGGTCGAATGCAAGGAGCAGGTTCGAACGCAGGTCCAATTAGCCCGCGTCTCACGCTGTTGCCCTAGCCGGCCCTACGATTCCATCGCTTCCAGCCTGGCGTCGTGGCTGTTATTTGCGTTCGATTGCAGGGTGTACGATCGAACGCATGCTTCAGTGCGATCGAACGCACAGCCTGCGTTCGAACGCAATCCTATGACCTGGCAGCACACAGGTTTTCTATAAATAGGCCCCTTAGTGTATTTTGACCAGAGTTCTTTTTTTTTTTGGCGCATTTTAAGAGCATTTGCCATTGTTTAGGCCCTGCTCTGCCCATTTATTTGTAGCACTTCTTTATTAATTTATTATAATGCTTTCTTTTAAGTTTCCTTTATTTTCTTTATACATGGGTAGCTAAATCTTCAACTAAGGTTGAAGATGACGCCTCACCCTTAGCACTTCTTTGAGCTTTTACGTTTAACGCTTTACATTCGGTCATTTACAGTTCATGTTCGTTTCATTTCAATTTATGTGACAAAGTTGTTGCGATGCATCGGAAGTCTAACCCTTGTTGTGTTCCAAGCCGGGTGTACAACGGATGAGTGAAACTCAATTAAATATTCACTGTGATCCATGGATACAGTGGATGATTCTATTGAGAATTACTATCCGTTGTAGCTCCTTAACGGTAAACACATCAAGCGATTCGACTAGTATCAAAACGGCGATAGAATATGATTAAAGGTCAAATCGATAGACGGATGTATGGGTTTTATGTTTAAGAAAGAATCATTTTATATTGGGTGAGGTTGAGTCTTCAACCTTAGTTATTTTTCTTCATTCATTTAAGTTTTTAGAGTAGTTTTTATAGTTGCAAGTCTTGTGTGCGATAAAACAACCACTTGGAGGTAGGTTAAAGTAATACTAACCTAGATGTAAAGTTCGTCTGTTTAAACAATACACGGTTCTCTGTGGATTCGATCTCAGTACTTGCGTAAACGCTATACGAACCATGGTTCGTGCTATTACGAGTACCAAATTTGGTACACCAATACGCCCCCAGGCTATCAGAGTGTTCCCACAGCGTTTCCAAGTGTTTTGAGTGTGTTGTGAGCGTGTGTGTGAGGCGTTTACGAGTTTCAAAACGTTCGTGAGGCGGAACTCTTGCGGTTTTGTTTCAAGGAAGTAATTTTCAATCCTTAGTTCTTAATTACGTTGTTATGCTACTCGTTTTGTATTTAGTTGTAGTTGTTAGCTTAGTTACGCTTTAAAACCCGTTTGGGTTAGCATTTTTGTTAGCTTAGCGTTGTTACGTTTCATTGAGGTTGCAAACTAGACTAGAAAGCTTTAGGGTGTTCCTAGTACCCCTAGGAGTCAAAGAATAGGTGGATAGTGGATAGAAAATGAGGTTCTCCCTGAGAACCCACCTAGCAGACGTATGGTGTTGTGCCAGACGTATGGCCCGTCGTGACACGGTGGAAGTACGCTCCCGAGCTCGGACGTACGGTTAGCGTGTGACAGGGAAACCCTATTTTCACCAACCATCTCATAGCTCCTATTTTCCTTACTTTATAGTTGTTTTAGAGGAATTAGGACTAATAGAAGATTTTCCACAGATTTGGAGAACCCGGATCTTTCGGAGTTTTCAGAGACGCTTATCGATCCAGGTGAGTTTTAACTCACATAATGCTCATTGCTATTTTTCCATGTACTGCACATCTATTTTGTGTATCAAGAAAACATGCATATCTTACAACTCTTACAGTTTGTACTTATTGCATATGAACTCTATCATTCTGATAAAATCGTTGTGCTGAACATATTAACCAAGTGAGACTTGTAAAATGACATATACATAAAATATAGACAAGATAATTGCATCGTATGACATGGTATACCGGTACGTGCGGTAGTATTGGCCATGAGCTTACTATATATGTTAGCTTTATGGTCAAATGTGTGCGTTATGTGAGGGCTATGGATCCATTGGTTTCGTAACCTTGATGCAACCATTCCCAATGGTTCGGTCACTATAGGACATACGTCATTAGTTGGTGTGGGCCACTCGGGGTCGGACTCGATCGTGCCACTAATGCTACGTACAGTATGTTATGCAATAGCTGGGGGCACTGGCATTGTATTATAGGTTCCTCGGGATAGCATCAACCCTGCTGAGAATGGGTAATATCTCGGGTAGACCATACTGTTGAACTATAACTATTGTTTACATTATATGCATATATCATTACTATACATATATCACGCATAAATAAGCTGTCATGATAGAACTGCTTTTACTTATAAAACATCTGAGTTCATTACTAAAACTAGCATGGGTATTATCTGCATTAAAAGTCACTAAGTCTTATACCTACCCCCATTTTATTTATGTCTTTCCCCATCATTACGAATAATTGTGCGGTTTAGCTGCACTAGCCGAAGATGCCGTCGGAGACTACTTGGGTGATTGCTCAGGACCTGATACGGGTGATCTTTGAGGATATGGATCCCGTTTGGGTTAGGACGATGTGGGAAGATGGATGATCTGCCCATGCAGACATGATAGAGATTTTGATTTCACTAGCTCTGTTGAAGCTTAAGTCTAGGTTTTGATCTGTTGATCTTTTGTGAACTGTGTTGACAGTTATTTATTTTGGGGATGTATCTATTTTCTTGTTGATGGTCTGATGACTAGTACATTTGGTGACTATTTATGATATTGATGATGTAGTACTTTATCTCTGGTATTGCTATGTGATGTTTCAATTACTGTCTCTTAATCCCATAGTCTTGGTAAAGTCTTCCGCTGCAGTTTTCTCATTACGACGAGGAAAGTGATTTCCCGGAGGTCGTGTCCTAGAGGGACATGACTGGGATGGCGCGCTATATGATCAATTACTAGTTAATTGATTTGCCCATTGAGCAGGGTGTCACACCCAAATAGCCAAATGACATTAGTAATAAGCATCGACCGAAAATAAAATATAAAAAAAAAATTGTTATATTATAAACTAAAAGTAATATTGTTACCTCTACAATATCTGAATTTAACATTTAAAATAGTTTTAGGGTGGTTCACATCGTCAAATAGATCGAAACTTTTCAAACATTTTGTTATTGTTTAATATTGGTTTATTTTATTTATTTTTGACATACACAAGCATGGGAAAGGTGAGGAGAGATTTGAAGTAGTAACCTCCGCTTTATGAGGCGTGGTCTACAGCTGATTGAACTATTCCTTGGGGGCAATATTGGTTTAATTCAATCCACCCTATCATCACCTTAAAGGAAAAATAAACCATTGTTTGAATTCAATAAAGTTTTTATACATTTTCATGCATTTATTTTATTTCTTTCTTTTTGGTTTTGTTATTATTATTTATAATTTTTGCTATTCTTTTCTAACACATTTTCGCAATATATATATACAAAACAAGGGCATGCTAGTTTCTTATTATTTTCTAACAAAAATAAATATCTTCAATGGAAAAATGTACTTATAACGGAAACATTATAGTGATTGTGAATGTAAATTCCGACATATAGCTTTGGGTGTGTTTTGTTTTCTATTTTCAGGTCAAAACACTCCTGAAAGAGTAGAGCTTTTCGGCTACCAAGAGGTAGCCTAGCATCTGCCATGTTTTGTTTTGTTTTTTGTTTTTTGTTTTTGTTTTTGTTGTTTTTTTTTAAAAAATTGAATAGGAAATAAGTTAAAGGGGGAAGTGCCTGTCAAATTTAAAATTGAGAATCATTTATCAAAGATTGATTAAATTATATATCAAATTCACTAGCCTACATGAATCATTGATTAGAAATTGGTATTAGCAAAATTATATAAAACTGAGATAGCGTTTTGGGGTATTAGCACCAAATTTAGGATGACCAAATCCCTTTAGGGTCATACCATCTCTAAAGAATTAACTTTTCATCCCTAGGTTCTAGTTTTGAATCCAAAAACGAGTTTTGAGGTATTAACACTAAATTTAGGATGACCGAATCCCTTTAGGGTTATACCATCCCTAAAGGGTTAACCTTTCACCCTTAGGTTTAGTTTTGAATAAAAAAATGAGTTTTAAGGTATTAGAACCCAAATATTAGCTCATAAAAATTTAGCTAATATTACTCAAATATCTCAAAATACAATTCAAAACATTTCATCAAACATATAGAATGCAAAAAACATAAAAAAATCTGTTAAAAAAAAAAAATTGACGATGGTCTTCCAAAAAACAAAATGGCCTACGCATGGCTGCCGCACTTTGGCAACCGCATAACAGGCCTCCTCCCGAAAATACAAAAATTATTTTTCTCTTTTATGCATGTCATATCAAAAAACTAAGCGGATGCATGTATTTTTCTAGTATATATATCTTTTATGCACACAATTCATATGGGCATTGCTTAAGCTTTGAATATATATAAAAAAATATAAAAAAGCCCCACAAACTATCAGCTGTTTACAATTTAGCCCCACAATCTTCAAAAAGTAACAAAATAGTTCCTAAAAACTATCATAACAAAAAAGCCACTTTTTTTTTTAATTTTTTATATATTCCTATAATAGTATAATACCCATATTCTTTTAACAAATAAAATAATAAAATAATTGTAAGAAAACTAAACAATTTTTTAAAAATACAAAAAAACAATGGGCTAATAAATACAAAAAAAAAAAAAGTTTTTTGGAATAAATAAATATTCGCTCATTATTTTTTTTGTTGGGTTTTTTTACAATCAGTTTAATATTTTATTTGTTAAAAGAATAGGGGTATGTATTATAGGAATATTAAAAAAATAAATGACCTTTTTGTTGCATTTTGGTAGTTTGAAGGGTTACTTTATTATTTTTTTATCATTGGAAGGTTAAATTATAAACGGCTAGTAGTTTGGAGGGCTTTTTTATATTTTTCCTTTTATATATATATATATATATATATATTGCACTTCAATTGGTAAAGGTGGCAACTTTCAACGAGAGCATGATTGAGGTTCAGATTGAAAAGCCATGGCCCATGTGTCCAAAAAATACGATTCCAAACAATGATTCCAGGCTGCTTTATTCATTTCCATCTTCTTGGTGTGCAAGCCTTAAGTTTACACTTCTTCTTTTTTCTTTTTCTTTTTTTCTCTATTGTTAATTTAATAGCTTTGGTCATCTCAGCTTTGTCATTCTTGCCATGCAAGGAGGAATATATCTACACATCATGGGAGCAAAAGTTACGATCCCTCTCTTTTGTTTACGATTGGTCCACATCAAGGGCGGACCCACGTGGTGGGTGGGGGGATCATGGACACCCCAAAATTTTTTTATACCTTTACAAATTTACTATTTTATATATTATAGCATAAGAAGGTCCTGCAAAAATTATTATACAAACCCCCAACAAAATTTTTCTCTTAAAATTTTCTCTTAAAGGCAAAAAGATAGTTTTTCACCTAAGAAAAATTAAAATAATGTCTAGTTCTCTCTACTATGTCTGATTCTTTTACTCAAAAATGATTAAAAAAAATAAATAAATTTGTCTCTCCCCCAAGTCGCATGTCCCACTTCCCACCCAACTTCATTCTAAATTTTTGTCCTTTAATGCATATAATACTAATTTTCAGAAAAAATATAATAATAATATTAAAATAAATATTATTTAATTAATATTTACATATTAAAAAATATAAATTTTCACTTTGTCCCAAAATACATTTGACAGGGACCCCCCAAAATACATTTGACAGGGACCCCCCAAGAACCAATTCCTGGTTCCGCCACTGGTCCACATCATCAGAACTTTGACTTAATTCCTAAGTTTAAGGAAGCTGCTCTTGTCTGTATATAGGTTGCTCCTCACACTTGCTTCTTTCACAGCAACATCAGTTCTCTATGTGCTTCGCTTTCTCTTTTCTCTCATTCCCTTCCGTTTCTTTTACTTACACTTGTGCTTTCCTTTCAGCCTACGATCATTATTTTCTGCGCAGTTGATATTGTACCGAAGCCAAGGTTGTTCTGACCTAGCATGTATATCAAAGCGTTACACTTTGGATATCAGATTTCCAAAGAAACATTTTCCGTGCTCTGGAAACAGGAAGATGTTTCTGTCGAATTTAATTTGAAAAAGAGAAAGTGCTTCTTCATTCTTTCTTATCTCTCTGAAGTATACAAGCTTGAAATCTCCTATGACAGCATTTGGAAGATGCAGCTGCATCGACCACGTGGCCAAGCTTCAAAGTTTCTTCTCTTTCAGGTTAATTTGTTGCTTACTTTCTAATAACATTTTATGATTTGCTGCCTCCATGCTTTCTCAAGTCCAAACCATCTCCTGTTATCATGGTTGTTGTTGAGATAAAATAATTATAGGATCCTCAATGAAGCAAAAAAATAGCAAAAATAGAAAATAACAATCAGTCACATAAGACATCAAGATTTAAATGGATCGGCTTGATAAGCCTATATCCATTGACGGAGACAATTCAGGAGAAATTCACTAACAAAAGTTGGAGTACAAAGAGTACTACAAACAAAACCATTCAAACCCAAAAACTCCAATACATATACCCAAATCTCACACTCACACAAAAAAGAATTAAATACAAAAGAGAAAACTTATTCCTTTAAGAAAGCTGCTGCCTCTCACTTGGTGAATGATCAAATAAATATATAATATATATTATATAAATGATGCCCGGTTGAATAACTTCACAATTAAGCAAGCAACATCCTTCCTCGTGAAGAAAACTACATGGGAGACATGAAAAGTGAGAAAATATAAAAGTAAATAATAAATGGATGGGGACCCACAAGAAGACTTGTGTAAACCTGTAAACGATCCAAGCCGAGCGAGCTTAGCCGAGCTCGAGTCGAGCTTGTACAGTAATCGAGCCGAGCCGAGCCGAACTTGTATAGTAACCGAGCCGAGCTTGTACAGTAACCGAGCCAAGCTCGAGCGAGCTCACGAGCTGCTCGGCTAATTTGCAAGCCTAATTTTTCCTATAATTTAAATAAATTTATATTAACTATAAACTTAAAAGATAATTTATATACTTTACTTGTTAATTTTATAATTTATATAGTATAATTATTATATAATATAATTTATCTTATATAATATAACATTTAAGTTTGTATTATTGAATATAATGTCAATTGTCATTTGTCACATCCTAAAGAGTAACGTACATTGATTAACTGCACATTGTTGACTAACTTTCTAATTGTCACCTATGTTTTTTAATTGCTTAGATTCTTAGAGCCTAGTTACTAAATTTGAGATAATTTTAATATTCATATCAAGTAATGATATAATTTATCTCTATACTTTACTTGATACTTATTACTTGTTAGTTGTTATTTGTTAAAGTTAAGTTAGTATATGATGTATATCATATATTGTAGATAATAAACATATCATATATAAATATATATTATAATTTATTAATTTATAAGTATACAACTAAGTTAAACTAATTTAATTTTATACAATTAATTAATATAACATTTAAGTTTGTATTATTGTATATAATGTCAATTGTTATTTGTCACACCCTAAAGAGATACATTAAGGTCATTTAAGTTTGTATACATTAATGTGATTATAATTTATAAATGGTAAGAAATACATTACTTACTTAATTAATAATCATTTAATCTACTCATTTATGAATGAAATCGAGCTCACGAGCCCTTGTCGAGTTTAGTCGGGCGAGCCGAGCTCGGCTCATTTGCTAATCGAGCGAGCTTGTACAGTAACGAGCCGAGCTAAACAGTATCGAGCTCGATTTCGATTCGAGCTTAATCGAGCCGAGCTGTCGAGTGTGTCGGCTCATTTACAGGCCTAGACTTGTGAAATACGAGTCATCCACAACAGTTAGATACTTGAATAAAATTTCTGCTTTCACAAGATCATATCTCTACTTGTTCATGATCCCATGTCAACATTGTACGTATAACTTCATTGCTTTGAAATAATGCTTATAAATGCTATTGAGCTAGTGTCCTATCTTCATTTGAATTGGTAGAAATTGCTCTGACTTATGCGACAGTGAAATTTTTTATCAGCTTTTCTTAACAAAATCGTCTCTCTACTCCCAGTTACTTGCTGCACCTAAGATTCACAAGAAAGATGTAACTCGTGCTAATGGTTATCCGTGGTTGCGGGAAGTTGATTTCACTCCATCGTGTGGCATTGGCCAATCTTCTGCTCTATGTTTGGAGCTTCCACATGAGAGCCAGATTCCAAAATTTTGGCTTTATGAAGAAAATGAAGGCCAATTTGCTCTGCAGGAAGGGTCTAATTTCTCCTGCAATTCAGATCTTGTCCCCATTGTGAATCCACCCCCAAGCTTCAACTTGCCATATAAAATCTTGTTCAAGATCAACTCCTTAGTTCAGAATGGGTGTCTTCCTGGGCAAGCAATTGATGTCAATTTTTGTCGGTTAGTCGATCCTACGAGAATGAAACTTGAGTATATAGAAAATGCCTTGGAAAAACTGTATCATTTAAAAGACTGCTGCTATGAGCCTGTAAGTTGGCTTAGTGAGCAGTATAAAAGATACGCCACAGATAAGCGACTTCCAAGACATCCTGCTGTATCTTTAGATGATGGGTTGGTATATGTACACAGGGTTCAAATAACTCCATCTAAAGTATATTTCTGTCGTCCAGAGGTGAGTCTCTCCAATCGCATCTTACGCAAGTATCCTGAAGATATTGATAATTTTCTTCGTGTTTCTTTTGTCGATGAGGACTTGGATAAACTGTACTCAACTGTTTTATCTCCTCGAGCATCTTCTGCGAATGAGGAGGGCAAGCAAACTAGCATTTATGCGAGGATATTGTCCATTCTAAGAAACGGCATAGTTATTGGTGATACGAAGTTCGAGTTTCTTGCCTTTTCAAACAGTCAATTACGCGAAAATTCTCTTTGGATGTTTGCTTCAAGAACTAGTCTTACAGCAGCAGATATCAGGGAGTGGATGGGTGATTTTCGTGAAATAAGGAATGTGGCAAGATATGCTGCTAGACTTGGTCAATCTCTTAGCTCCTCTTGGGAAACTATGCATGTTGGCAAGCATGAAATTGAGATGATTCCTGATGTAGAAACTATAAGGAATGGAATCAAATATTGTTTCTCTGATGGTATAGGGAAGATATCTGCAGAATTGGCTCGCGAAGTGGCTTCAAAATGTGGTTGCAGAAATTCTATTCCATCTGCATATCAGATTCGATACGGTGGGTTTAAAGGTGTTGTTGCTGTTGATCCAACATCATCGATTAAGATGTCACTCAGAAAGAGCATGTGCAAGTACGATTCACAGAATACAACCTTGGATGTTTTGGCATGGAGCAAGTATCAACCTTGTTTCCTCAATCATCAAATTATCACCCTTTTATCTAATCTCGGGGTTAAAGGTATTTCTTTCTTAAAGAAGCAAAGGGAGACAATAGATCAACTGAATGCTATATTAACAGATCCGTTACGCGCACAAGAGGCTCTAGACTTTATGTTCACGGGAGAGATACCAACCATTCTGAAGGAAATGCTATCTGCTGGTTACAAGCCAGATGAAGAACCATTTCTTTTTATGATGCTGCAAGTATTACGTGCATCTACATTGATGGACTTGCGGCACAAATCAAGGATATATATTCCAAATGGAAGATCTATGATGGGATGTCTTGATGAAACCAAGACATTAAAGTATGGTAAAATATTTGTGCAGATTTCTCGTTTTAGTAAGCAGCTCTGTAGCAATTCCTCGCTCAAGTTCATTCGCAGCAGTTCAGACCCAAATAATTTTATTTTTGTGGGCAAGGTAGTTGTTGCTAAAAACCCCTGTCTATATCCAGGAGATGTGCGCGTTCTAAGGGCTGTTAATGTACCAGCTTTGCAGCACATGGTGGATTGTGTTGTTTTTCCGCAAAAGGGAAAAAGGTACGACTCTAGTATCCCATATATAATAGATACTTCTAAAGCATGAAATCCTTTTAATATGTGTGCACACACCCACAAAGACACAAATATACAGAGACAAACTGTGTTTACACAATCCTAGAGCAACAGAAAATCCAGCATTTTTATATGCATACCTGACCTCCTTCCATAGTGGAAAGTTGCTTTCTTTGTTCTCTTATCTTGGCAGCACGTACACAGAGTTGTATACAACATTCTCTAGGTGTATATACACTGTTGATTAACTTGGTCTAATAATTGCATTATCAGGCCTCACCCAAATGAATGTTCGGGGAGTGATTTGGATGGAGATATATACTTTGTCTGTTGGGACCCTGATCTTATTCCTCGAAAGGTGCAATTTCCAATGGATTACACCCCAGCACCAACTAAGCTAGTCGATCATGATGTTACAATCGAGGTACTACTCAATTGCATTTTTTATTTCTCAAGCATTGATATCATCAAATTCCTTCAATACATTACACAATAAAGCACCTTACTTTTGCACTACAGGAAGTTCAGGAGTATTTCCCCATGTACATGGTGAATGACAATTTAGGAATCATTGATAATGCCCACAAAGTCTTTGCTGATAGTGAGCCTGATGGGGCAATGAGTGACAAATGCATTGAGCTTGCAAACCTACACTCGATTGCCGTTGACTTTCCAAAAAGTGGTGTAGCAGTCGAAATACCATATCAACTGCGTCCCAAAATATATCCAGATTTCATGGAAAAGCCTGATAAACCCACTTATAAATCAAAATCTGTTATCGGCATGCTTTTTCGAGAAGTGAAAGACATTGAATCGGGCAGTAGAAGCCCTATATATCCCTTCACCAGGGAAGTAGCAAATCAGTATTATGATCCCAGCATGGAAGTAGATGGCTTTAAGGATTACATCGACGATGCTTTTGATTACAAAAGTAAATATGATTCCAAGTTGGGGAATATGATGGACTATTATGGGTTTGAGACAGAAGCTGAAATACTCAATGGCAACGTCTTGAAGAAGTCAAAATATTTCAATAAGAAGAGGGATATGGATGTGGAAGCAATTACTTATGAAGTGAAGTCCTTAATAAAGGAAGCTAGGAGCTGGTTCAACAAGGGTTTGAGTGACTCAGACTCAGACGCTCATATTGTATATGCAAAAGCATCAGCATGGTATCATGTTACATATCATTGCAGCTATTGGGGTCACTACAATGAGGAAATGGATAGACCTCATCTCCTTAGTTTTCCATGGTGCATATGGGACAAGCTTATCCAGATCAAGAGGAAGGAGCCAAAAACTTTAATTACAGTCTCAGGGGCCGAAGCTTGTGATCATGGAAATTAATAGCTACTATTTTATATTAATTTGCTTACTGTCATTGATATATTATATGCTCCAGGCCGATACTTGGGGCCAGAATATGTTGTAATTTCTTTAGCGAAATAGATGTGTGGTTTGTATTTTTATTATCTTATTATCTTCTGAATTTTTGTAAGCATCAAACTATATATGCAATTTAGAGACTTTTGTGATAGTTAATCTCTTGGCCGGGTTCTAGGTTTTATTTTTAGGGATAAAATGTCGTTGACACTCTTAATTGGTATAGTTCATAGGGATAAAATGATTCGCTGTCTCTTTTTTTTTTTTTTTTCGTTGAGTGGGAGTTCAATTGTAATTATTCTAGTTGGGTGTGACCATAATAGCACCAACCCGCGGGAGACTACTCAGAAGAAACCTAAATAGCAAAAACCGCATGCGCACCCTCAAGACAAGTCAAGCCATAGCTTAACCGCTCACTCAATTAGAACATCAATGAAAATAATTAAGGCGGTTTATATTAATCAAGCATAAAGATTTTTCATTGTGGACATTTACCTATCACTTGAAATTTTTCTTGTGTTATTGAACCACCACCCTTGATGGTCAATTCATTGTCTTTAATTATGCAAAGTATTTCTATCTCTTTCTTTTGGAGGAATTGAAAGAAAACGACACATGAAATTATCTTCATCTGAGCAAAAGGCGAATGAAAATCTTTTGTGTATATATCAGACCAAAAGAAACAAAGGGGAGAAAAATACAGTAATGTAATGATATATATATATATATATATAAACAAAGGAGATGAAATGTACAGCAATACTTTGGGTTCATTTGATAAAAATAGAGGAAAATTCAGAATTTTGAGGTGTTTTTTAATTTGAACATCGATGTTTAAAAATTTTGTAATGTACTTCCTAATGTTTAAAAAATTTGCAATTAACACCCTCTGTTACTAATTGTTGTTTAAGTATATAGAAATTACTGACATAAGAGCAGATGAGAGGCATTTGCTCCCTTTTTTTTTTTTCACTCCAATACACTCGCCACCTAAAAGGAGTTCAAAAGGCCGGGTTGACTAGAAAAAAATCAAAATAGGTGTTGGGTTTTAATGAGAAGTAATTACGTCATTTAATTAGTTAGGTTGAGTGCAAAACTAAAAGACGTATTATAAAAATTTCACGCGAAATACACATGATGTTATTTTCATCTACTTAGATATCAATTAACAACAGATAATGTTAATTACAAATTTTTGTAATAATAGGAAAATATATTACAAATTTTTAAATATTAAAATACAAATTTAAAAACACGGACAACTAATAGAAACCGGCCTATGAAAACTGGCACGGGTGCTTTAAGAAAACGCGTAGTGGATAATAGGTCGTTCAAAACCTTAGTGAACAAGTTTGGACCCCACTTTCCCCTCTTTCTGTCGTTTGAGGGTCCCAAGTGGTCCCACAAGAGTCTTTTCATGTTTTAAGGAAGATTTAATAAATAAATGCATCACATTACTCTTCATGCGGACTAGTACAACCCAGACCAGAGTATTCTATTTCTTCCCCCTTCATCGGAAGGAATACTCACCGTGGTCTCATTTCATTGGACCGTCAGTGGTGTGAAGCGTGATCACTGTTGTACTGGATTTCTTCTCCTTAATTATACACTGTACGGAGACTTTGGAAAAGCTAATAAAAGAAAAAGAAAGACTCAAGTCATAAAGGATTACTCTCTATGGAGCATGGAAAGCAAATCATTTACACTTCACTCGGTGAGCGGAAATCCAAAACGCTCAAGAGCAGAGTAACTCACTCTGTTTCCCAGAAATATAGGGAAAAAGTCAAATAACTACAGCGACTGTTCGCCTCACCAACCAATGATATTTCGAAACGTGACAGCACCACGTACGTCTGAGCGTGTTTTATAACGGAAATCCATTGGGCGACGGAGGTCATGGCAACGTCAGCAGTAAACGTCTTAGTCCGTGAAGCAGGGAATAATTGCCTTTCTTATTCGCCTTGGACTCCTCTCTACTATTTACACTATGGAAACCAGTCTGAGGAGGAATTGACCGACAAATTGACGCTCTCTCACTCTCAGGATTCAGGAGTTGCTCTCTTTCTTTCTGGGTCCTTCACATTCTTCATGAGCTTTTTATGGTGAGACTCTTCATCTGCCTTTCTTTGGGGTTCTTTTGATCAGGGATGTAATTAGTTACTTTCTTCAGACTGTTGTCCTAGTTGATCATTGAGACCTTCAAGCTTCGTTTTGATGGTGACCCACTAATCTTCAACAAATTGCATTTTGTGTGTTTTGTTCATCTGGTGAGACACTTCATCTTGGTTTCTTTTGGGTTCTTGATCAGTGAATTAAATTAATTACTCTCTTTAACTTTGTCCTAGTTGTTCATTGAGACTTTCAAGCTTCGTTTTCATGGTGACCCATTAATCTTCAACAAATTACATTTTGTGTGTGCGTCTGTGTGTTTTGTTAGCAAGTGAAGGTGATCAAAGTTATAGTATGTACTTTTATCAATGTGATCGCAGGCCACCACAACAATGGCTAAGAGATTCTTTTCTCTCTCTCTTTTTTTTTTTTTTTTTTTTTCCCTTTTCTTTTTAATGTTTTTTCACGTGCTAAGTCAGCTTCAACCTCATATCTGGCTTCACCCTTAGTCCTAAACCTCTTTCTTTATCTACCTTTGTGGCAATCTGTTGAGACTAGGCCACAGAATTGAATTGATTGATATGGCTGAATGCCGCAGAAAGTGGCTAATGATTTGGCTTGTTTATTTTGGAACTCAGATCCATGTCCAAACCCTTAATGTTAATTTAACATTCTCGTTCGAGATATCAATACTCTTATGCACTAATTAATTAGTGTATTTTGGAAGTTCGTAGACATGTTTAAATTCTGCCATGGTAGGATCCATACTATAGAATGTTGTAGAAACATTTGGTTTCTGGATAAGAACCGTCTTTTAGAGACTTTCTTGTTTTTATTTTTAATGTATGAACCTCCATTTAAGTCCCACGAGGCAAATTCACTTTTGAAATCATTGAGGTTTAAACATCTTCTAAATTTTCAACCTTAATACCAATTATTTAGATATGGGCTTCAACCTATCTCCATAAAATTTTAGACGATATACTTATCACAAAGGTGGCTCTTGCACCACCATAAATTGGCTGTGTTGTTTAGCTATAGGACTTACAGACTAACATTTGAGAAGTGGGTGTTCAGTCTCAAGATATTAATGTTATATATAATATTGTAGATCTATTACCTTAAATAAAATATATATTTTGTTGGCAGTTTCTGTTAAAAATTTACATAGATTTGTTGACTCTCTTCATAAAAATTGTGACTTGTAGCTTTTCCTAATTTACAATATATTATCCACATGCTAGCTAGATTAAAATCTTATGTATTTTCAATGACTGGCTTGTTATGGCAGAAAAGAGTCCAGGTATATTCACTTGGATTGGATGGGTAAGACAATTCAATTGTCTGGATTCCCTTCTAGTGTGACTGCCGCAGAAGTTAAGACATTTCTGGAGCAACGTACAGGTGCAGGAACTGTTTATGCTATTAAGGTTAGGAACACAAATGGGGGTCCAAGAGCATATGCTATCATTCAATTTGCCACAACTAGAGAGGCTGAGTATATTATCTCCTTGGCTAATCAACGTTTATGGTATGGGCGCTCTTATTTGAAGGCACGGCAAATGGATCATGA
This sequence comes from Carpinus fangiana, assembly GCA_006937295.1. NCBI lineage: Eukaryota > Viridiplantae > Streptophyta > Magnoliopsida > Fagales > Betulaceae > Carpinus > Carpinus fangiana. The sequence continues at coordinate 14,786,973 of CM017326.1, forward strand.
TATTGTACCAAGGCCGAGAACTTTTCTGCATAAAATAGAAAACATTACTATGCATTTTGGCTGTCAGATCTCGAAGGAGAAATTTTTAATGCTGTGGAAAGCAGTGAATGTTTATGTGGATTTTGGGAGTGGAATGCGAAAATTACATTTCTCTCTGTCCTATGATTATGTGGACTACAGGCTTGAGCTTTCCTACGAGAATGTCTGGCAAATTGAGTTACATAGTCCACGTGGTCATACTGCAAAGTATCTTCTGATTCAGGTTGCTCATTGTACTTTTGATTAATCCCAAAAATTCATGGCTATCTTCTCTTTACAGCATCAGTAGCTAGATAACAAAAGTATTATAAAAGCATTGTGTTGTCTATTTCATAGATTCAGAAAATTACATGTTTTACACGTTGAATTACCACTCTTGTATGTGATATTTTTGGTGTTTTACAAATTTAAGTAGATTGAGAAGCATCACAGCAACCTAACAAAGTTACGCAAACTGGAGATATTTATTGGTGGGCCCATCTGTGTTTCCAACTCTAAATTCCTGAGGGGGCTTACATTTTTCGGTAATGGGCTGTAGGTGTAGGTGTAGTCCCTACTCTTTGGCGAGAGAGATATCTTCTTTTTTTTTTTTTTTCTTCATTGTCAAAGAAAATGGTCAAATCTGTACTTTTCAAGTACATGAGAAAATCCTTGGTTTTGATGAATTTCAAAATAACGATATGTGGATAATGAGCACTTCTTGTAGAGACAGCAAATGAGTATTTATCACTAGTAAATTTGAGAATACATTCTATTTTGGAGTTGTCAATGCTTGTCTTAGCTGAAGTTACTAGGAGGGGACCTTGTTGGCAAGGTCTAAGCCTAAATTGCTCTTTCTATCTTCTTAATTTTCATTATTGTTCTTAGTTTAGCCTATCTTCTTTTATCATCTAATCCTTGTGCATAAAATCAGAAATTCTTACTTCATTGTTCAATCTTATCTGCAAAGAAGTTGTAGTTATTCCTGATAGACCATATCAGTTCACCATTTGTGATGCATATCTAAATTGAATGATTTATGCAAAATAATATTTTAAAGCTGTTACTTATCTTGTGCAACATTTTAATAAAAAGGCATTATTGTCTCTAGTACTGTAAAGCAATTGCTTAATTAGCATAGTTTTGAGCTATATCCTGTTGTATCAAGGTGGAGGGTGAGGTCTTGGGTTCATGTCCCAACAAAAGAAAGAAAGAAAAAAAGATTCTTATTATGTACGTTCTTTTTTGAATTGTTAGTTACTCGGAGCTCCTCGGATCTATGAGAAAGATTCACGCACTTCAGGACATGTATCTGAAGATCTATTGCTCAATTTTTTCAAGGATATCCCTGATGACCAATGGGTCCGAGCAATTGATTTTACTCCATCATGCTTTATTGGGCAGTCTTCTGCTCTATGTTTGGAGCTTCCTCATGGTCACAAACTTCCAAATTTTCAGGAGAACTTTGCTTATTATAAAGAAAGTGAAGGAAGATATAATTTGGAAACAGGTTCTACTTTTTCTTGCAATCTGGATCTAGTTCCTGTTGTTGGTCCTCCTCCTGGTGTTGATTTACCGTATGGAATCTTGTTTAAAATTAACATGTTGGTTCAGAATGGTTATCTTGCTGGGCCAACACTTGATAATAGTTTTTATCGCTTGGTTGATCCCCGTAGGTTTGATGTTGCCCATATAGAGCATGCCCTTGAGAACCTCTTGCATTTAAAAGAATGTTGCTATGAGCCATCGAGGTGGCTCCAAGAGCAGTATATTAAGTACCGCACATCAAGGCATCCTCCAAAGCCGCCTGCTATATCCTTAGACTCTGGGTTGATGTATGTACACAGGGTTCAGATAACACCTTGTAAAGTGTATTTCTGTGGTCCAGAAATTAATGTATCAAACCGTGTACTGCGTCACTTTTCTGAAGATATTGATAATTTTCTTCGTGTCTCATTTGTTGATGAGGAGTTCAATAAAATGTTTTCAACAGATTTATCTCCACGTACATCTTCTGTGAATGAGGATAGGAGAACTGGAATCTACAAAAGAATTCTGTCAATTCTTAGAAATGGCATAGTTATTGCTGGTAAGAAGTTTGAAACTCTTGCATTCTCATCAAGTCAGTTGCGGGATAATTCTATTTGGATGTTTGCTTCAAGAGATGAACTAACTGCTGCTGGTATAAGAGAGTGGATGGGCAATTTTAATTCGATTAAAAATGTGGCAAAATATGCTGCCAGACTGGGTCAATCCTTCGGTTCATCCACAGAAACTCTTAGTGTTGGTAGGGATGAAATGGAAATTATTCCTGATATAGAGGTTGAGCGGGATGGTGTCAACTATGTCTTCTCTGATGGAATTGGGAAAATATCTGCTGAATTTGCCCGGAAAGTGGCTTCAAAATGTGGTTGTAAAAGAACCAATCCATCTGCCTTTCAGATCCGATATGGTGGGTATAAGGGTGTTGTAGCTGTTGATCCAACTTCATCTCTGAAATTATTATCATTAAGGAAGAGCATGTCCAAGTATGAATCAGAAAACACAAAACTCGATGTATTGGCATATAGCAAGTTTCAACCTTGTTATCTAAATCGCCAGTTGATCACTCTTTTGTCTACCCTTGGTGTTAGGGATTATGTTTTTGAGAATAAACAAAGACAAGCTGTAGAACAACTGGATGCTATACTAACAGATCCATTAAAGGCACAGGAGGCTCTCGATATGATGTCCCCGGGGGAGAATACCAACATTTTGAAGGAAATGCTCATGTGTGGCTATATGCCTGATACTGAACCATTTCTTTCTATGATGCTGCAGACGTTCCGAGCATCAAAGTTGTTGGAATTGCGGATTAAAACAAGGATCTTTATTCCAAATGGAAGAGCAATGATGGGTTGTCTGGATGAAACCAGAACCTTGGAATATGGTCAGGTATTTGTGCAATTTTCTGGCACTAGACATAAGGAGTTCTACAATGATTCCATCATGTTCAGTGGCACTGGATCAGATCAGCGTTTTGTTGTTGAGGGGAAGGTAGTAGTTGCCAAAAACCCCTGCTTGCATCCAGGAGATGTGCGTGTTTTAAGGGCTGTCGATGTGCCAGCTTTGCACCATTTGGTGGATTGTGTTGTTTTCCCTCAAAGAGGATATAGGTAAATTTATCTCTTATTACTTCTGCCGCATTTTATCAGTCAATTATGTTTTTGTCTACTATACGTTAGAGCCCTAATTTGAATTTAAAAGTTAAATTGCAGAATTTTATCTTAGTTTGAATTATAGGACAGAAACTTTAAGCTTCTTCTCTCCTGTCTTTTTGAGATTGCCCGTCTTTGTTTATGAGCTAGGTTCTAACCATTGGCTGCAAGAAATTATTGTTTGGAGATGACATGCTGCAGCTAAGACTGAGACTGCGGCCGATAAATTTACATGAAGTCCTTTAAATTTTAGTAGTTGAGTACTTGAGGCTGGTCATATCTCTTTTATTTTTCTGTCAAGCATGCTTGTCATTTGTTAAAACATGATACGACATGGTATGGGTTTGGATATGAACCATGGCTGCAAGAATTCATTCTTGATATGACATTCTGTGACTTTGACTGTAGTGGATAAATTTTCATTGAGTCCTTTAATTTCTAATCGTTGAGTACTATGAGGCTGGTCATATCTCTATTATTTTTCTGTCTAGTATGCTTATCATTTGTTAAAACATGATATGACAGGGTATGGGTTTGGGATATGTGGCTACGAAAGTTTCCAACAAAGGAATGAACAACATGTCTTGGGTTCAACGATGTTTGTAGCTACCTTATGTTTTTTCTTACAAGATAATGAAGAACTATGCTACATAAAAACTTCTCTTTCCCTTGAAGTTCTAAAATTGGGGTTTAGATAAGTTTGACGTTAAAACCAATTTGTGTATATGACACCTAGGGATTTGGTTTGTGCTAGATAATGGTCCTTGTCATGTTTATGCAAAAGATCAAATATTATTTGCTTTGTCTGCGGAAGCAATAATTGATTTATATGTGGTGGAGTGAAGTTTGTTCTTATGTAAGGGTATAACTGGAAGTGCTGCTTTTACTTGATTGCTGTGTATTATTCACAAAATTTTCCATGTAAACCTGGAATACTGATATCAAAATTCTAATTGAAATCTAAGACCTCATCCAAATGAGTGTTCCGGTAGTGATTTGGATGGAGATATCTACTTTGTCTGTTGGGATCCTGAACTGATTCCACCTCAGCAAGCCCAACCAATGGATTACATCCCAGCACAAACTATCCAGTTGGATCATGATGTTACCATTGAGGTATTACTCTCTTTAATATATTGCCATGTTCAAGTAATTTTGGGAACTTTCTTTTACAAGAAATGTTTATTCTAGGTTATATTATGTTCTTTAGGTAAGCCCTTAGGTTCTTATTTTGTTTGCAATGAAGTTGATCTCAATGTTACATTTGATTAATCATGATCTTTGTCTCTCTCCTTGTGTGGCTTGATGGCATTATAATATTTGTGAAGATTACATTTCAAGTATTTTCTGACATTATAGTGTCAGTTCTTACCGAACACAATCAATTGGATGGTGAAAAATGAGTAAGTTGCATATTGAATGGTTTTCAATCAGTTCTTTCTATTGGACACATTCGAATGGATTGATGGCAAATGATTAATGTTGCCTAATGAACTTATTTCTTATGTTTCACCTTTGAAGACATTTATGAATAGATTATGGAGAGAGAGAGTTTCTTACTTCAAAATGCCTTATCATGATTCTTTCATTGCCCCAAAACTTGAGTCTTTTTAGAACTAATTTTCTGTAAATAGAAACTATATATTGAACTCATGGCCATGATCCAGTAGAGAGGTAGAGCCCTTGTGTGAAGCACATATTCATGTTTGAGATTGAAAAGAAGGAAAAGAAAGTATTGGTCTATTCCTAATGCTTGTGCTAAGGAGAGGATTTGCTTATCATGAGCAGCGTGTCCCAGATATAACTCGGAGAAAAAAAGGAAACAACAAAAAGGAAAAAAGAAAAAAGAAGAAAAAAAGGAAATAAGGATGATATCAAATAACAACTGAGAATGTGTGGCCAAGAAACCAGCTTAGGAGATGTTACATGAAACTAAATGGCCAGATGATAGGCAACCGAGCATGGAAAGGCGGCATATTTTTGCACTTTGGTTTCCTTTCGTGGTGGTCTGAGGATTTGATGTAGATCAGACAGAGTTCAGAGCCTCTTTGTTACTGCGCTCGATCGCACCAATGACTACGATTGATTGCAGAACTGAAGCCCCATACTCAATAGCTTCTGAGGAAGCGACCGATGACGGGGGATCGATCGCACTAGTCGAGTGCCCAAGTGCGCTCGATCGCACCCGTGACTGCGCTCGAGCGCACACGGGGCTCTATGTTATATTTCTGCGTTTTAGTTATCAAACCGCCGTTATTTCTTTGTTTTAATAGTATTAGGGTTTTGGGAATCTTTATTTCGTTATTTTATTAGGTTTAGGGTTATGAGGGGTATTTATGTAATATTTTAATAGGTTTAGGGTTTGTGGCTATAAATATATGCTTATAGCCTCCAAACAATTCAGTTGTTGTTTATTATCAGTTTTCTCTAAATAAGAATCTTAGAGTTGAGCTTTCTTCCCCTTTTTCCCTTAAAATCGTGGATAGACTCTAGATTTTGAGAAGAGTTCTTAGATCGTTGATAGACTCACGATCTAGAATTATATATCTGCTGTTTATTGTTGTTCTTCGATGTAGCTCACTAAGTCAGTGCTGCATCAGTCGGTATCAGAGCTCAATTACTTTCTATGAATGGGGAGAAGCAACTACTTTGCAGACATGAACGAGATATACGCACACACAGAGACAGTACGTAAGGAGCAACCGGCAATTCGTTTGCGGCGCATGGGTCATGGGCCAAACGATTGTCGTCGCAAACCAAGACTGCAATTTGCGGTGGTGGAAGGCAAAACTAAAGCTGAAACCTGGCAATACAAGGAGGATAAATTTCGGGCATTGGAGGATCGACGTGAAGCCTTACTTACCCAAATATCCAACTTGTATCGTCACAAAGGGAATGGATCTAGAAACCCTTTTGCGGAGCGTCGAACACACGGACGTCAGCACCATGCGCAAGCTCATGCCACTCGGTGGGTGGACGGGTCCAAACTCAAGATTCCAAAATTCCCAGGGGTGTTACAACCTTCAGAATTTTGGTATTGGACGTTGGCTGTTGAAGAGTTTTTTGAAGTCAACGGAGCGGCCAATGCACAACGTGTCCCTTTGGTGGTACTCACATTCTGGGGAGTAGTTGCTGCATGGTGGCAACATCTGAAGCAACGTAGGAGGCGACAAGGCAAATTGAAGATCAGCAGTTGGGAGCATCTATTGAAAAGGATAGACGCTTTCGTGCTCCGAGATTATACCATGGGCAAACAGCCACAAGATTGGAGACAAGGGTCTACGGCTGTGATGAAAAAATTAGAAAATTCCGACAAAAAAAGGGTGTTTCGGGAAACACAAAGTGTGGCGAAGAGTCCACCACCGGCCAATTGGGCTCGTACTTTCCAACCACAAATCCATACACCGAGTCCATATTCTGTGGAGGAAGAAAAATAATCTGTGGATGGAGTGTGTCTGGAATCCGAAATCATTGATGAGGAGTTCGAACATGAATGCGTTGAAGATGAAGATACTTCACAAAGGTTTGTAGATTGGAATACTCCACCAGTCTAAGATGATGACGTCAATGAAGAAGAGCCAATTGAAGAACCTTTGGCATCCGACCTAGATGAAGAGTACGAAGAATATGGGTTGCATCCTATGTTTAGCAGCCTCTACCCCGATGAAGATGACCAATTGGAAGACGAAGAGTCCACAGATGGCATCGCCGATGAAGATGACCAATTGGAAGACGAAGAGCCCACAGATGGCATCGCCGATGAAGATGACCTATTGGAAGATGAAGAGCCCACAGATGACATCGTCGATTATGAAGAAGATGACATCGCCGATTATGAAGAGGTTGATGAAGGCCTTTCAGGTGAGGTGTCTAATTATAATGAAGAAGAGGTTGAGTATGTTGATTTCCTTGGTGTTGAAGATATTTCAAATTCTCTTAATAATGATGTTGATGAATTTCATACGGATGAGGAGAATTATATGTTCATAAGGAAAGTAACAGTTGATCCGTTCATGAGCATTTTCATGGCATGTGGAAAAGAAAAGGAACAAGAAAAATATGGCAAATCCGAAGAATTGACAAGTGGTGTGTGGGGCGTTCACGACAAATATCAAAGTATTCTGATGATGAGAAGCGTCACACTTATTTTGGGATGTTGCCTTGTTTTGATCTTGAGGAAGGACGAGTGGAATGAGTTGACTGGGCACCCGAAGGACCGTGGAAAAGATCGGCCGAATTCGAGGACGAATTCTCTCTAACCTGGGGAGGATGATGCAAATTAGATAGAGTTCGGAGCCTCTCTGTTACTGCGCTCGATCGCACCAATGACTGCGATTGATCGCAGAATTGGAGCCCCAGACTCAATAGCTTCTGAGGAAGCGACCGATGACGGGGGATCGATCGCACTAGTCGAGTGCCCAAGTGCGCTCGATCGCACCCGTGACAGCGCTCGAGCGCACACGGGGCTCTATGTTATATTTCTGCGTTTTAGTTATTAAACCGTCGTTATTTCTTTGTTTTAGTAGTATTAGGGTTTTGGGAATCTTTATTTCGTTATTTTATTAGGTTTAGGGTTATGTGGGATATTTATGTAATATTTTAATGGGTTTAGGGTTTGTGGCTATAAATATATGCTTATAGCCTCCAAACAATTCAGTTGTTGTTTATTATCAGTTTTCTCTAAATAAGAATCTCAGAGTTGAGCTTTCTTCCCCTTTTTCCCTTAAAATCGTAGATAGACTCTAGATTTTGAGAAGAGTTCTTAGATTATTGATAGATTCACGATCTAAAATTACATATCCGCTTCTTATTGTTGTTCTTCGCTGCAGCCCACTAAGTCGCTTTCTTCCCCTTTTTCCTTTAAAATCATAGATAGACTTCAGATTTTGAAAAGAGTTCTTAAATCGTTGATAGACTCACGATCTAGAATTACATATCTGCTGCTTATTGTTGTTCTTCGCTGCAGCCCATTAAGTCGTGTTGCATCAGGATTGAAGGCACTTCCAAGCATGGGGTGGTCTTGGGTTCGGTTTTCTCCATTGGCTCTCACCTGTTCCCGGAAAGAAATATCTTTTAGGGTCTCTTGTCTTCCTAGTGGAGAGTTTGTTGCTTTGTTTTGCTTTTAATGGTCATTTAAAAGGGGAGCTACTTAACATTGTATTAAGCTCTGGTCAGATATAAGCCTAATTTCAATGGTAGTATAAAATGTATAGAAAATTTTTATGAGGGGCAGAATTTAAACACAAAACAGCATAGATTGGCTGACTATGTCGCAGCTTAAACTGTTCAGCATTGCACTGATTGGAATTCCGTTAAAATCCTTGAAAGTTGAAAGCATTGAATCAATGAGTTTCATTCCTGTACATATCATAATGTACCTGTAAATGTCACTCAAATTTAAGCTTCAGTTCAAATTTTCTTTTAATCCTCACACATTGCAACTTAAAAAGATTCTGTTCCCCCCTAATTCCAATATAACAGATGTTCATTTCTTCTGCTACAGGAAGTGGAGGAGTATTTTGTTAACTACATAGTCAACGACAGCTTAGGAATTATTGCCAATGCCCACACTGTTCATGCTGATAAACAGCCTCAAAAAGCAATGAGTAGCCCATGTATAGATCTTGCAAAGCTATTCTCAATCGCTGTTGACTTTCCAAAAACTGGCATACCAGCTGAAATACCGCACACTCTTCATGTCAAAGAATATCCTGATTTCATGGAGAAGCCAGACAAACCCACCTATGAGTCGCACAATGTGATTGGAAAGCTTTTCCGGGTGGTGAGAGAAATTGCACCAAGTACTAATTCTTCTATGTCCTTCAGTAAGGATACGGCAAGGCGGTCATATGACCCTGACATGGAAGTTGATGGCTTTGAGGATTTCATCGACGACGCTTTCTATTACAAAAGCAGTTACGATTACAAGTTGGGGAACTTGATGGACTATTATGGCATCAAAACTGAGGCTGAAATACTGAGTGGGAATATTATGAAAATGGCCAAGTCTTTCACTAGGAGAAGAGATGCAGAAGCAATTACTTTGGCTGTCAAGTCCTTGAGAAAGGAAGCTAGAGCCTGGTTCAATGAGAAGGGAAGTGGATTTGATTCCGGAGCCGATGATGTATATGCCAAAGCCTCAGCTTGGTACTATGTTACATATCATCATACTTACTGGGGTTGCTACAATGAGGGTATGGATCGAGATCATTTTCTTAGCTTTCCATGGTGTGTTTATGACAAGCTGGTCCTTATTAAGAAGGATAAAGCAAGTATTAGAAGGGCTCTACACCTATCTTCTCTGGAGGACCATTTCAGTCATGGATTGCATTTGAGCTGAGAAATTTGCATTTGTTGTCACCTTGGAAACGTTTGATGATCTCTGTAGCTTACATGTGTTTTTTTTTTCTTCTTTCTTACACCTAAGTATGTGTATGTCAGTATGTGAATAGGAAGGACATAATTTAACTGAGGTATGTAAGATTTGCTTCTTTTCTTGGTGCATATTCCATCAGTTCAGTCAGATGTAAATCTATGGTTCCTTACTTTTCTTGAGGTTCTGTGACCGGCAGAAATGGTTTTGATGCTGTCATTATGTTTGGGAACAGCTCGATTCTATAGGCCGATGCACGGAAGGAGTGGCTGACCAAAAGTTAAAAGTTATGGGTGATGGAATCGTACACCAGGTATTCCATCACAGCTTTGTTAGGAGAAGATGAACTAGGCATGAGGTCTACGGGTTTTCCAACGCCTACTCTCCTTAAAAGAAAGCGTGTTTCTTTTTTTCATTTAATTTTAATAGAGGCAACCGTTTACTGATGTTACAGCAGGGGGCCAAAACCATGACTCTTTTTGGTTCCTTCCGGCGATGGAATAAGCTCCTCCCAAAGCAGGCAAGGGGCTACTTCAAATCGTGCAATTTTTAAATACATAGTGAAATGTTTAGTAAACTTGTAGTTTTGCCTTCAAATTGTAATTTTTTTAAAATACAATCCCAAATGGTATATTTTTAGCAATTTGGTTTAAAATCTCACTTTTGGTATGCGAAATTGCAATGTCATTTCCCTTGCCGAAGAGTAAAAAGGCGCCAGCATGTTTCTAAGTTTCTCTGATTGTCGTTTGAACTTAAATTAGAAAGAAGCATGCACTCTATCTGAATTGAGTTGGGATTCACGTAGCCTGACTTGTCTTTGAAGCAAAAAATAAAAATAAAAAATGAAAGTGAATTCAAATTCAATTTATATGTTGAATTGAATTAAAACTCACGTGAATTTAGCCATTAAAGTAGCCAATTTGTATGTTTACTAAACCACTTGCTCTGATACCAAGTGGGAAAATAACAAGTGAGAGTAGAGATAGTGGGAATTATAACAGCATATAAAATAAAACCAGCCAAGAGGCGGTAGCAATATATAAAATTATAGATAAAACAAATAATGCTTTGAAAAACAAAAGATATTTATCAAAATGTTATTGAGGTTTCTTAACAAAACTTACAATGATCTCCAAGGGGTAGTTCAATCGGCTGTGGACTACGCTTAATGAAGCGGAGGTCACGAGTTCGAATCCCCCTTTCCCCTTCCTTTGTGTGGACATGTCAGGAAAAAAAAAAAAAAAACAAAACAAAACATACAATAAAAGCATTCAAGCTTTCTGATATAGAGGAACTGGAGAATAAGAATTGGAGAATATTACAAAAGGACTTTGAGGTTCAGGCTTAAGCAGTTTTAAGCTTCTGCCTCTGATACAAGAGGTTGCGACTATATATAGGAAAAGTCCTATAGTTACGCAGAACGCCCCTTTATCTTTTTCGAGAAAAACAAAAATTACAAACAGTAAAAGAATCAGTTACAAATAGTAAAAGTAAATTCACTGTAGTGTCGGCAGCATCATGCTAGGAATAACAGTGAAAGGCAGCATCATTACTTCAAATAGTAGGATACTTGGACGATTGTGTCGGCAGCATCTTGGAACAGGAAAAGCATGGGTACTTGTTTCATCAACACAGAAACTTAGCCCGTGAAACATCATCATCATAAGTGCAGCATCCTGGAACAGGAAAAGCATGGGTACTTGCTTCATCAACATAGGAACTCAGCCCGTGAAACATCATCATCATAGGTCATCAAGACTTGGAACATAATCTTGAGAATCATCAAATCTAGAATTACCAAAATAATTCTTTTGTGGATCAGGAACATTAGAAAAGGATGCTTCATAATCAACTTCGTCATCATCACTGGAGTTGAAGGAATCAAGCATGGCTTTCAACAAGGCTTTTTTTTGCTCTTTCTTATTCTTGGAAGATTGTTTCTAAGAGGAAGAGGAAGCAGCAGGGGATTCTTTGGCAGGCTTCACCTTATCAGGGGTCTGGTCACAGACATCATGGGCAATCAGTTTAGGGGGAATAATAGTAGGTAAGGGTAAATTCAGGGCATTAGGAGCTTGAATCAATTGCTTAACCCTTTTGATAATAGGATCAACGGAAAACTTCCCCCACCATTTGACATACCAATGTCTTTCAAGATTGTCACCAACAATAACATATTGCCATTTAAGAATCCAAGGGAGGTGATATTGTTTGACAAAATGGAGGATGCAGGGGAATTTAGAACCATAGGTATCAACCTTGAAACATGTTTTGAATAATTCAAAGGATTCAATCAGGCTCAAAGGTAGTACATCTGGAATCAAACCGAAATGAGACCCCCACCTAGAGAACCAGAGAGGAAGAATTCCTCTAGTAAATTCTTTATCAAAAGTGATGAACCAAGAATGGTCCATAATAGTAGTTTGGTACAAAAAGAACTTTGACCATGCATCAACATAGTCATAATAATTAAAGGGAATTTGGAAACCTTCCAATTTTCGCAAAGAAGATGGGTGATCACCCCAATCATTTTCAGAGATGGACACTGTGGTAAATTATTTTCTTAGGTTGGGAGATTTGACAGAAAATAGGTTTAATAACCACAGAGTTGGTTTGAGACAAGATATGAGAATAAAAAGCAAGGCTTTTGAGCGGATGCTCAGCGATCCAATGGAAGCCCTTTGGAAAATAAGAAAGAGAAAGATCACTTGCAGATTTAATTTTAGAACGTTCAAGTTCTATAGAAAACAAATGTTGAGCAAAAGGGAGAAGCATATAACCAGATGGCTTATTGTAAGCCGTACTAGCAAACCTGGGTTTTTGGGAAACATCAACAAAGGGATCAAAGGAGGCAGCCAAAGTGCTGGAATAAGAGGCAGGGTACTCAGACCCAAAAGGAGCAAATCTATTTGCTAAATCAATAGCAGAGGTTTGAGAAGCAGAAGATTCTAATTTTAAAGGAATCAGAGCGGTGGATTTACCCTTATCTTTCTTAGGCTCCATTGTGGCACTGCAAAAATTCACGGGTAAGAAAATCAGGAATAGAAGTCTCAGATCCTTTAATGTATTCAATATCAAAATCAAATGCACTCAAAATAGCTTGCCATCTTGCAAAAATTTGTTTTGATCCAATATTTTCAACATCTTTTTTCAAAATATATTTTGCAAACTTACAATCAATTCTCAACAGAAATTTTTGGTTAAGTAAATCAGACTAAAATTTAGTAATACATAAAATAACAGAAAGAATTTCTTTCTTAATAGTACTATAATTAGCTTGTGCAAAATTCCAGGATCCGGAATGGTAACGAACAATTTGTTCAGAAGATCCTAGTGAAACACATTGTTTCAGAATACTTCCAAAGCCAATTTCAGAGGCGTGAGTTTCAACAATCTTGAAAGTATTGTCAAAAGGAATGCCAAGACAGGGCAATGTCTTAACATGGATCTTGATTTGTTTAACAATGGCAGTATGGGCATCAGTCCAAGGAGGAGGGTTATTTTGTAGCTGATCGATGTCAAATATTGTATATTTAACCCCCCTTAACTTATGTTTGTTAAGCTCTTAGCTTTGTTAATTTCTAATATTTTGGTTAGTTTTGGTGTTTTAGTGTTTTGCAGGTTGTTAAGTTGCATTTGGGGCTAATGCCATCAACTCTAGGACTTAAGACAGTTCGGGGAGCTTTGACAGCAAATTTGAGTCGAGCGATAATTCGCACCCAATGAGTCCCACCAAAACGGCCATATCTACAGTTGTAGAACTCTGATTGGGGTGATCTTGGTGTCTTTGGAAAGCTAACTCAAAGATCTAAAACTTTGTATTTTACATGTGAGGGCTAATTCTGAAGGCAGTGCGCTCGATCGCACTGCGTGCGATCGAACGCACTTGTGCCCATCAAATGCCGAAATTCATGCACGAGTGCGATTGATCGCACCCAGTGCAATCGATCGCACCTTATCTGACCTGGCAGCGTTGAAACCCTAAATTTAGCCTATAAATATCCCCATTTCTCTTGTAAACGAACCTTACGTTTGGAAAACGCTTGAAGGCACCCCTTGTGGCCTAAATCTTTCCCGTTCATCACTATAAAACCTTCTAAACGTCATTTTATCATTTAATGCTTTTAGTTATCTTATTTTAGTTTCTTATTCCCTTCACTATGGATTTGTTTATATATATTCATGTTTAGTTCGTATTTTCTGTCGTTTAAATTTATGTTTATTCGTTTCAATACATTTTAGTGACAAAAGTGTGTTGATTGTTGTTTACAAATCGTTAAATGTCAGCACTCGTTGCAACTGGAGATACATCGGATGATTCGTCTTCAGACCAATATCCGTTGTGACCTCTTAAAACAGTGTTTGCCTCGAGTAGTTTGACAAGATTTGTGACAACAATAGGATATGCATATGAGCTTCATTGATAGACGGAAATATGAACAATGTGTTAGCGTTCAGAATATGCCTAGTAGCATAGACGTTTCATAAATATGAACTAGCATGATTATGTGTAGATTAAATTGTTGTGAGGTGGATTAGGGACTTTAGTCGTTTTTTATCTCTTTGTTTATTGCAATTTAATTAGTTTTTATTTTCTGCATGCCATGTGTTTGATGTTGGGACTAGGTTAATATATTATTAGTTTAGGCAATTTAAATTGGTTTTTAACGAAACACGATTCTCTGTGGGATCGACCTCGCACTTGCACACCCGTTACACTGCTTAACGACTCGTGCAATTGGCGAGTACAATTAAATTTGTGCAACAAATTTTGGTGCTGTTGCCGGGGAATCGGTGTTTTGTTTGAATTGAATTTATGCTTAGATTAATTTTATCTTTCTACTAGTTATTTTAAATTCAACATTTATTTTATTTATTTCGTGCTTGTGTATAGATAAAATTCAAAAAAAATTTAGAATAGGTTTATTTGGCTGATTTGGGCATTTGTCTAAGTTGCTGGAAAATTACACTCTGTAACTGCGATTGATCACATGTCTGTTGCGATCGAGCGCAGTTGTGCCATTCACAGCACAGTCGTGTGCCTGTGCTCAATTAGTACGTAGTTGCGTGCGAGCGCAGCTGACTGACCAGACGGCAGAGCGCCTGTGCGATCGAACGCACATGCAGCAGACTGCTACATTTTTACACGTACGCTCGATCGCACAGTACCTACGCTCGAGCGCATCTCTGCAGTCAGCACCAGCAAACCCGAGGCAGCTAAGCTTTATTTATTATTATTTTTTATTTAATTATTATTTTGTCTTTAATTATTTATTTATTCTGTCTGTTTTATTTATTTACTTGCTTTTTTAGTTTTTGTTAGTTTATTTTTATTTTTAATTGTTTAATTAGTTTATTGTTTTGTTAGTTTATTGATTAGATATTTATTTAGTTTATTTTTGGTAGTTTTTGTTTATTTTATTTTATTTTTGTGTTATGGTTATTGTTTCATGTGGGATATTTTAAACTGTTTGAGTGAAGCATGAGTCTTTCGTTCAATTATTTCAATGTTTCCCCTAGTTGTAGGACGTCAAATCCTACCAATTTTCACCCATATGAACCATGTTCACAGTGCTCCACCCATTACCATAGTTTAGGTGATTGTCCACATTGGGGACAATTTTCTAATTTTTCACATGAGCAGATGAACACCAGTTTCTCCAGTCCTGGGTTTGAATCAAATTCAAATTTTTATAACCCAAACTGGAATAACCATCTTGATTTTTCGTGGCAAGCTCATGTTACGGAAAATTATGCTCCCCAAGTTGACGAACTGCACCATCCTGATTATCCACAGTTCGACAACCAATTTTCTTTCCATCCATCATATGACTATCCTCCTAAGCAATCTTCTTTGGAAGAAACGCTTAAGAAATTCATGGAATTAGTCGGTCAACCCACCATTCCTGCTTCCCATGAGCTATCTTTGGAAGAAACACTCGAGGAGTT
This sequence comes from Carpinus fangiana, assembly GCA_006937295.1. Taxonomy (NCBI): domain Eukaryota; kingdom Viridiplantae; phylum Streptophyta; class Magnoliopsida; order Fagales; family Betulaceae; genus Carpinus; species Carpinus fangiana. The sequence goes on from CM017326.1 coordinate 14,802,507, forward strand.
TAGGCAAATAGTCAACCAACCTTGTCAAGAAATCACAGATGCTACTGTGGCAAACACTGAAACAGTTGCAAGGTTGGAAGGACAGCTTGGTCATCTAGTTGCTGAATTCAATAGATTTGAGGAAGAGGAACTTCAAAGTCAGGAGATCCTAATTATAAGCATGTCCAAGCCACCACCACACTTGTTAGTGAGGAAAGAGCTGATAATCATGAGGAGGAAGAAAAAGAGGAGCAAGTTGAGCAATTTGAGCCCCCACAAAATTCAAACCCATCCAATAACAAGGAAGTGAGTATTGAAGCTCACTCATTCATCACAATCCCTCTCGAGACATATCATTCACCACAAGTTTCATCTTTTCAATGTCTTAAAAAAATTTTCTTAAAAATTTCTACATAAGATGGCAGAACATCCTTCTAGAGGGGTATCATATTCTAAAGAAGAAACGGTGGAAGGGATTGGTTGGACACCTATATGAGCGGGAAAGGTGCGGTATTTTTCCTTTTTTATTTTTCGCACTGCATTTTTGATTCATTTTCTTTTTGTTATTTTATTTTCTGTCATTTTATTTTTATTTGTTTCAGTTTCTAACAGCAATTAACTTTTCTTTTCTTTTTTTTGTGTTTGTGCTTGTGAGAAAAAGATTGCTGTTAGTTTTTGACAGGTGTTTTAATGTTTAAGTTCGGGGGACGCCTTGAACTTTGCTCATCCCGGTTCCTCATACCACTATAATGTATTTCTTACCACATTGGGGACAATGTATCATTTAAGTTTGGGGGTGTGGACAAACACTTTGTCTGTCTTGTTTTGTTTTGTTTTTGTCTGTATATATTTGTTTTTGCCCTATATATAATTTTTTTTTCTTCTTTTTGTTTGTTGCTATGTTGTTGATTGGTCATGACTTACATTGTAACTGTGGATTGCATGTCATTGGTGTGTTTAACTTGTTTGAACATTGCATATCATTAGAAATCTCAGTTTTTGATTCATGTGTTGGATTAGAGAGATTCCACTTGTTTAATTAATATTTCACATGCACACTAGTATAGAATCAATGGGGTATGAAATTAGACTTAAGGAGTGTTTTTCTTGAGAATCGTTGGTTGATATGATGTGTGATGATAAACCTTGGCTATAAAAAAATATATAAAAAAAAAAAATTCATAATAAGTTGAGCTTTTCATTAAGTAACCGGACCTCTTGCCTGGCCAAGCAATGAGTGTTCGCGTCAAAAGATGAGAAATTTCAGCTAAAATATTGTATGGTTAGTTAGACTTCGTAACTCTTTTTGACTTAAGTAATTAAGCCCTTACGGATGTCTCTACATCTAGTATCCTAAAACCGCCTGGTTTGGGAGTCACTGGCTCAACACTCGTTACATACGTCATTTAGAAGTTTAAGGGAGTCAGCATTGCACAACCTACACAAAAAATTGCATTTTTCAATTCAAGCCTCGATTATTTAATCACATTGCATTTCCTATGATTTTTGGCGATACACGTCTTGAGAATAATTGAAACCTCATAATCTTGTGTTAGTTCACTTTGCACTTTTTGGAGCATGTGTTGTCTCAATTTTCCAACCTTGGGTGAAAGGATGTTTGGATGCCTTGAAGATGTGGTTCGTATGTTTAAAACATGTTAAATTTGCTAATGATGTATGAACCATGTGTTTGTGTGAAAGGCTTTGTCTAATTAATAACATAGTGTCAATAATTGTTTGTGGGTGTCATTCCTAGAAAATCCTCACAAGATTTTACTCGTCCACTAGGGATGCCTAGGGGTTTAAAAGGCTTGTTACATATGCTAAATGCAATCGTTTCTCACACGAAAGCGGATTTATGTTTATTGTTTTCTTTTTTGTTTTGCTAAGGGATTAGCAAAATGTAAGTTTAGGAGTATTTGATCGGTGTCAAATATTGTATATTTAACCCCCCTTAACTTATGTTTGTTAAGCTCTTAGCTTTGTTTATTTCTAATGTTTTGGTTAGTTTTGGTGTTTTAGTGTTTTGCAAGTTGTTAAGTTGCATTTGGGGCTAATGCCATCAACTCTGGGACTTAAGACAGTTCGTGGAGTTTTGACAGCAAATTTGAGTTGAGCGATAATTCGCACCCAACGAGTCCCACCAAAACGGTCATATCTAGAGTTGTAGAACTTCGATTAGGGTGATCTTGGTGTCTTTGGAAAGCGAACTCAAAGATATACGACTTTATATTTCACATGTGAGGGCTAATTCTGAAGGAAGTGCGCTCGATTGCACTGCGTGCGATCGAACGCACATGTGCCCATCAAATGTCGAAATTCATGCATGAGTGCGATCGATCGCACCCCGTGCGATCGATCGTACCTTATCTGACCTGGCAACGCTGAAAACCTAAATTTAGTCTATAAATATCCCCATTTCTCTTGTAAACGAACCTTACGTTTGGAAAACGCTTGGAGGCGCCCCTTGTGGCCTAAATCTTCCCCGTTCATCACTGTAAAACCTTCTAAACGTCATTTTATCATTTAATGCTTTTAGTTATCTTATTTTAGTCTCTTATTCCCTTCACTATGGATTTGTTTATATGTATTCATGTTTAGTTCGTATTTTCTGTCGTTTAAATTTATGTTTATTCGTTTCAATACATTTTAGTGACAAAAGTGAATTGATTGTTGTTTACAAATCGTTAAACGTCAACACTCGTTACAACCGGAGATACATCAGATGATTCTTCTTCGGACCAACATCCGTTGTGACCAGGGGCGGAGGGAAGAGGGGTCGAGAGGGGTCAAATGCCCCCCCTCACCTCCCAAAAATTTCCATTACCTCCTTTATAATTTTTCTAAAGGCTTTCTTTGCCCACCCTCAGTCGTTCATCAAGGGCACCGATCAAGAAGACCACGAAGGTTAAAATCTTAGTGAAAATTAATTGTTTCTCAGCCGGCGCCGGCATGGTTTTTTTTCTTTCTGCAACTGTTAGGTCACAAAGGTTGAAGGAGGAAGATGGGCAGAGAAATGTTTATTTCTTTGCAAAACGCACGTTTAAGTAAAACAAAACCACACCGTTTCATTCATCTGAAGAAACAAAACCGCACCGTTTTCAGGAATGTTCGTTTTGTTTAGAATTTTATTTTATTTTTCTTCTAAGCTTGTCCAGACTTGAGAGACCATTATATTTAATGAGGATTAAAAAAACAGCACTAGTCACCGATTTTAAGCCCTTTTTTTTTAGGACAGAAATTTCCTTCAAACTGGTTTGGATGAAATTTTGTCCAACCCATATAAAATAATGCCAAGTGTCTAAATATTTAATATGTACATTAAATATTAAAGGCCATTAATAGCAATTTACTAATTAAGATTAACTTTTTTAAATAGTAAGTCATTGCAAAACTTCAAATGACCTGTAATATTTAATGTGCATATTAAATGTTTAGACACTTGACACAATTTTATTTGGGTTGGACGAAATTTTATCCAAACCGGTTTGAAGGAAATTTTTGTCTTTTTTTTTTTAATGAAAAAACATTCTTGTTTTTTTCTTTTTTTTTTAACATTTTCTTTTCTTTTGTTATTATTTTATTATTATTTTGAATTCTAAACCTAAATTACCTAAAGGCTACGTGTGTATATATATAAAACACTACTAGGATTTGATTTAGCAAATCAATAAGTGTGAGTTTAAAATTGTGATTTCGTAAGGATAATTTGTGTTTTTAAAATATATTGCAAAATGTAAAGCATTTGACATTGAAATTTAACAAACACGATCTAAAATGGGGAAAAAATTCATGATTTTTATAAGCTCGCTAGGAAATAGTAATTCCAAAAGTCTATCTTATGTCCATTCAAGAATGATGTGGCTATTAAAATCATCATTTAATCAAATTTTAATAATGATCAATCACAAGTCACATCATTATTAGATAGACTTAAGATTGATACAAGAGATACTTGTAACATTATTCGACTAGGGAGTATTTATTTGAAAAGGCACAAATTTAACAAAAATTACGATTTTGCATAGCAAATATTTGATAAAAAAAGTAATTTTTAATATGTTTTATCAAATGTTTTTGCGATTTTAAAGACGATTTTAAAAAGTACTATTTAGTATATTGTTATACAACTACTATGCAATTTGGATAATGTTACACTGAACATTAACCATTAAATTAGCAAGAGCTTATAAAAATAAAATTAAAAAATGACCCCCCTAAACCAAATTTATAGCTTCGCCACTGGTTGTGACCTCTTAAAACAGTATTTGTCTCGAGTAGTTCGATAAGATTTATGACAACAATAGGATATGCATATGAGCTTCATTGATAGACGGAAATATGAACATTGTGTTAGCGCTCAAAATACGCCTAGTAGCATAGACGTTTCATAAATATGAACTAGCATAATTATGTGTAGATTAAATTGTTGTGAGGTGGATTAGGGAATTTAGTCGTTTTTTTATCTCTTTTTTTATTGCAATTTAATTAGTTTTTATTTTCTGCACGCCATGTGTTTGATGTTGGGACTAGGTTAAGATATTATTAGTTTAGGCAATTTAAATTGGTTTTTAACGAAACACGATTCTCTGTGGGATCAATCTCGCACTTGCACACCCGCTACATTGCTTAACGACTCGTGCAATTGGCGAGTACAATTAAATTTGTGCAACAGTAGCCTATCAAACAAAGGTTTGCAATGTTTTTGCAAATCCTGGTAGAAATCAGCAATATAATTGAGAGAACCAAGAAATCTTTGGAGCTAAGTTTTTTCTGTGATCACATCAGGAAATTTATCAGCAAATTGAATGGCTCTATCAATAGTACGAATTTTTCCTTTAGAAATATCAGATCCAAGGAATCGAATCTTGTTTTGAAATAATTTGATTTTTTAGGCAGATACAACAAGACCATTATGTTTGATAGTATCCAAGAAAGCATTAAGATGTTTCCAATGTTCTTCAATAGATTTGGAGAAAATCAGAACATCATCAATGTAAACTATGGTGAAATGAGCATAATGTTTGCTTTGATACTCCCACGTACAGTATGAGTGTTTTTCTCCTTCCAAACTCACTATGTAAGGAGTTAAATAGCTTAATGCAGAGATTTTGGTGGGGGCACAAGGATAATACTTCTAAGATTCACTGGATGAGTTGGGAAAAAATGGGTGTCGCCAAAAATAAAGGTGGTTTGGGATTTAGAGATTTGAGCATGTTTAATAAGGCGCTCCTTGCTAAACAGGTGTGGAGAATAATGAAGAATCCAGAGTCACTTGTGGCGACAATTATGAAGGCAAAATATTTTCCCCATTCGTCTATTTTGGAGGCTAATTTGGGGAATAGGCCTTCTCAAGCATGGAGGAGTTTTCTCGCTGCCAAGGAGCTGGTTCATAATGGGGCCATATGGAGGGTGGGTGATGGCAAAGATATAAGGGTATGGGGGGATAAATGGCTACCCACACCCTCTTCTTTCTCAGTTCAATCTCCTATAATTAATCAGATGGGGGATTGGAAAGTTTGTAGCCTAATTGATCATAATACAAAGCAGTGGAACGTCCCATTGGTTGTTGCTACTTTTCTTCCGGATGAAGCAGTCACAATTACAAGTATCCCACTGAGTCCTTTCCAACCAAAAGATAGGCTCATATGGAGGTGCACGAAGAATGGGGATTTTTCTGTGAAAAGTGCCTATCACCTTGGAATGTCGATGCGAGCAATGGAGAAGGCAGAGAGTTCGGGGAGTAATAATACAGGGGATTTATGGAAAACATGTTGGTCGTTAAATGTGCCAAATGCGGTGAAGATGTATATATGGCGAGCATGTCATAATTTATTACCAACAAAGGCTAATTTGTTTAAAAGAGGAGTGTGCGAAGACAAAAGGTGCCCAATTTGTCTCCACGAAGAAGAAACAGTGGCTCATATTAATTGGGGATGTCCTGCAGCTAACGACGTATGGGGAGGTTCACGAATGAAACTGCAGAAAAGTAATTGTGATGGGAGTGATTTTTTACAGATTTTTTCAGAGGTGTCATCAAAGTGCGATAAAGAGGAGGTTGAGCTCTTTGCAGTATTGGCTCGCCGACTGTGGCTTCGTCGAAATGATGTAGTGCATGGAGGAAGTTTGACTCACCCCAACCAGGTTGTGCATGACGCAGAAGAGGCACTTGCGGAATTCCGTAGGGTTAATAGTGGTGAGGGACAGCAACAACAGGAAATCACGGCCACAATTGCAGAGGGCTGGACTCCTCCTCCAGCTAATATGGTCAAGATTAACTGGGATGCCTCTTTAGACAAAAATAGGAGAATAGTAGGCATGGGCTTGATTGCAAGGGATGGGAGGGGCACTGTTCTGGCAGCTGCTACAAAGGCGATATCTTCAAATGTAGACCCGGTGGTGGCAGAAGCCTTGGCAGCCACTCATGCTATTCTTATGGCCTACGAGCTAGGTTATCAGCAAGTCATTTTTGAGGGTGATGCTCAGCAGGTAGTTCAAGCGATAAACTCGGGAAATCCTTGCAATACAAATTATGGACATCTGATAGAAGATATTCAACTACGACTCCATTCGTTGTGTAATTCACGGTTCAATTTTGTAAGGAGGACGGCGAACTCGGCGGCAAATGCTCTAGCTGTAGAAGCTAGGACCCATGTCATTGATAGAGTGTGGTTTTCTATTCCACCTTGTGTTAGTGATATTGTAAGGAGAGAAGAGTCTAACTCTTCTTCTTGATTTTTGCTCTTTTTGGAGCTTTAATAATATTTCAGATCATTTATTCAAAAAAAAAAAAAAGCAAACATTATGCTGGCAAATATGGACATTATTTAATTCAAAATTAATTTGCAACTTATCTCCGCTAGCAGAGCTAAGTTTTTCAATAGATTTTTCAAAATATTTACTGGAAATTAAACCTTCTTGAATACAATTCAAGTCAGCACCAGTATCAATCAAAGCAATAGCATCAAAAGCATAATCTTGAGCAACAACAACATGGACTTTAGCATACCACGTTGGTGGACAAACTTTATTAATTAGACTGATAATCTTAAGGTCACCAAAAGAAATATTGTTGGATTGTACTTCATTAGAATGCTTAGATCTAGTATCTTCATTGTCAGAGTTTTCTTCAGGAAAACAACCATTAAGATTTGTAATCAAATGTTCTTATTCCAGAGCTTTGTTGTTAATTTTTAAATCATTTACTTCCTTCTTAAGCTCAATAATATCTTTCTTGATATTATTGATATCAGGCTGCAAATCTGAGATAGTAATTCCTTTGGTTTTAGGCTTAGAAAACCTTTCCAAAGTTTCATCAAGAGATATTCTAGATTTAGAAGGTCTATTAATATCTTTAATCATGAGTTTCTTCTATTTTTTAAGGAATTCTTCCTTTAATTCAGGATTCTCAATTTTTGCAATAAGGGTTAATAATAAATCTTTTTGTTCTTCAGATTTAGTTAAAACATAAATCTTCTTGTTGCAGCAAGAATCAAGACACCAAATTTTTATATTTTCAGAAAATTCACTTGTTAAATGATAATTAGAATCATCATAAGTCATAAAATCTTCTTAAGAAGAAAAATCAGAAAAGGCATTGTTTTGCAAGATTTTGAAAATATTTTGTTTTTCATCATCATAAATATTTAAAGCATTAATTTCTTGTTTAATCTTTTTAGGAAGCTTAGGACATTTATCAGCAAAATGACCTGATTCTCAATAGTTGAAACATTTCCCTTTAGAAAAATATTTATCAAATCTAGATTCCTTTTTCTTCTTAGTTTTTTTAAATTTTTTAGGAAAACTATTTGAAGTTGAAGGTTTATTAAATTTTCTTTTCTTATAATTATTGTAATATGGAGCAGGATTGTTTCTAGAGAATTTTTTAGATTTTCTCATTTTTTCCCTGGAAGGGGCAATAGGAAGTAATCCAAACTGTTCACAGAAATTACCCATTTCATATTTAGCTTTTTTAGTATTTTTCATTTGTTGAGAAATCATTTTCTGATTGATACACATTTTTATACCAAGTTTCTTGACAGTAGAAAACAAATCACCGTAGGTGAGGTTTTCATAGTCAATCATCCCAGTAGCATTGTTGATCAATTTATCTTTAACCTTATGAGCAAATAATAAAGGTAATCCATCAATAAATTTTTCTTTCCAGTATGGTTTTTGACTATCAAGTCTAAGCATAACACGATAATGAAAAATATCTTGGTACCATCTATAATCAGACATAGTAGGACGTCTAAGATTATTTAAGTAATCAAAAATCCTAGCAATGATATTAGAAGGAGTATCAATAAAATGCTTAATAATAGTGTAAATCAAAGTATTAACACAATCAGGTTCACTCATACCAATTTTTTCATTAAAAATGGGGAATCCATCTTCACCTTTTTTTACCGCCTTTCTAATACCTTCTCTAGTTTCTTCAATGAGAAGTTTATCCCACCAACCTCGAAGAGTACCAGAAAAACCAGTTGCAAGTAAATCAACAATTTCATATTGACTCAGATTTTGATTAGTATCATAAGCATTAGCAACCATGGACATATGTTTCATCTTATTTAACAATTTTTGTTCAGACAAACCATCAATATTCCATTCATAAATTTTATCAGAAGAGACAGAAAACTGAGATTGGAGGAATCTTTCCTCAAATTGTAAGTAGGGAGGAGTAGGTCTAGAATACCAATTTTTTGAAAAATTAACAATTTTGGATTTATCATAAATCCTTTGAAGCTTGGGTTCCAGATCAACTTTTTCAAAAAAAAATTCAAGAATTTTGATATCATCATCAGTAGAATCATGAGAAGTAGAAGAATCAGAATCAGAGAATTGTTGAGATAATGGGGCAACTACCTTGGGAGGAGTTGAAGAACTAGCTTGAGTGATCTTCAAATTGGAAAGCATTTGTTCTATTTTTTCAATGGTTTTTTGAGACTTGGGTTTTAAACCAAGAGATTTCCTTTTTTCGGAGAGGGAAATCAAAGGTGCTTCATTGGAAACAGAGGGAGAAAGCTTTTCTTTAATACGATCAAGCTGTTGCCCAATTGTATGAAGAGATTGATTGACAAAATTGTTTTGTTCAATAATCTTTCTAGTTTCTTCCTAGGAATCATCTAGACTTTTGAAAGGAGAGCCTTTAATAGAATATCCATTACAATCAATTAGAATGTTTTCAAGAGGGGGATGAGAAGACTTGACAACAGTCTTATATTCTTTGACAAATTTCTTTTTGACATCATTCAGAGTGTTGTCTAAATCAGAAGGGAAGTATTTTTGCAAATAATTAAAAAATAAAATATGTTTTTGAGATTCAATCATCTTTTCAGTCCATAGGACTTTGATTAAATCTCTTTCTTTTTCAGAAAATCTGGCACGGTAAGCATGACGCAAAAGTTGATTCTTTTTAGAAGAAAATTCTTTATGCAAAGCCGGCCAATCAATTTGAGAAATTTTTTTTTTTTTTTTTTATTCTCAGAAGTAAGACTTTTCAACTGATGAGGAATCTGTTGGGGAGGAGGGGGAGGAGGAAGATGACCATTCATGTCCGAAGCAGAAGGAGAAATGGAATTATTGTCATCATCATCCTTGACAGTAGGAGAATGAGTTTTGGTTGAATAAAAAGCAGAAGAAATTTGAGAATTTGCAGAAGCATTAGTAACTCCTTTTAACTTCAAGTTAGAAGCAGATGCAAGCAAATCATCAATTTCTTTATTTTCTTTTTTGAAATCCTTCAATGGTTGCAAAACCAGCAAAAGAATTCTTTCTTTGTTCAATAACAAGAGGTCTTTGAATTCGACCCATAACATTTAAATCAGCAAAGTTAATTTTCATAGTTCCATCCAAGTACTGCTGGATTAGGTCCACATCCGTAGATCTAGAAACTACATTAGCAGGTTTTGAAACATTTTCCAAAAGCCATTCGTTAGGTAGAGACAAGTCATCCCAACGAATCATCTTTGGAGTGCTTATTGAAGCATGAAGCATCTTGGGTAGAACTTTGGATTAACAAAGTAGATCCATGAGGATCTTTGAAAATAGCTTGTGGATTTAAATTAGTTTTCATCAATCGGTAATAGATACGGTAGATGATAGCAAGAGGTCTGCTACCTTCTTCCATATCATAACCTTGGGTCAAAATATTCAAAGTTAAAGATTTAAGAAAATTAACATCATCCAAAGAAACAGTCATATTAGGAAATACATCAAAATAAATAGGACCAGCATATACAGAAGATTGAATCATTCCAAGAATACTAGTCTTAAATTAAGAAATCTAGCATCACGCAAACAAATCAAAATAGAAGCATCAATACCAAGCCTTGTCAAAGGCTCAACAGCAACTTGCACAGATCTTATGTGCAAAAACTTATATTTTTTAGCCTTAGAGGCTTCAAGAAATCTTTTATTAAACAATTGAAATGTAGAATTATTTCCTGAAATAGCAAAAGCTTGTTCAACAGCCTTAACATCATATTCAGATATAAAAGTAGAAGAAATCCAAGAAGAATCAGAATAAATATCCTTAGGCGACAGCTTAGGGATATTCCATTTATTAAAATTAAAAACATTATCATTTTCAAATGAAACATGTTCACTATTAGCAATATCAGGGGAAAGGCTAAACCTAGAACTAACAGAAGAGTTTGATCTCCACATTTTGGCAACCAAACGACTCACAAATTAATCTTTTTTAAACATATTCTGGCTAACAGACTTCTAACTACACATACCCTTGGACGCGAACATATCTTGTTACCAAACGCTCACAACTTAGCCAACTCTTGGCCTTTAAAAGAACGGATTATAGGTCTCCCTCAGGTAAGACTGACGGGGTGGTAGGTTTAAATCGAACATACAGAATATGAGAAAAGAGATTAAAGAGAGAGTAGAGTGAGTACACAACCAGTAAAGACCAAATTCAAGAGGCAGTGATAGATTATCAACACTTACGGCTCTGATACTAAGTGGGAAAAATCAAGCAAATGAGAAAAAGGTTTTAGAAAAGGAGGGTCTTTTTCACTCATGAGAAAAAGTCTTTTTCACTCATGCTCTGAATTAAGTAAATTCAGAGCAGATTTTAATTCTAATCAAGTAAATGAGAAAAAGGTTATAGAAAAGAAGGGTATTTTTCACTCATGATCTAAAAGGAAGAGAGAACAGGAGACCTAACAAAAGGGGTGGGCTCCTCATCAATAGACTCAAAATGAAAACTACAACGTAAAAAAAAAACCACCTTAAAGGAATAAATAATTCAAAAAATGATCCGATCTTCTCAGAAATGGCCACATAAAGCGGTACTAACACCAAAACAAAGGACTCAGGCAAAGGTATGACTGTTGCGATACCCTTCATTTCAGTTTAAGACCTCTATTTATTGGCTTAAAAAACATTTGCAGCTTAGGTTTTAAGTTTCTTTCAACATTAACATAACTGGAGAAAAGAAATACACAAGCAAACTTGTGAGAAAAAAAGGAGTACTTTGTCTGCTTCAATGGATGCATCATACTCGTTTCAAAACAATGAAGATCTGAGTTCCTTCCTTGGATGAGGACTCCATCATGTCCGAAAACTCTTCAGTTTTCTTATGGAATCGATGAAAGAGTTGATCAATAATCTCAGCTCCAAAGTGTTTGGTGATTATACCCTCCATGCCAGCTCTCAAGTGCATGGTGCATGCCTGCCTACTGGCTGGCCCATCAATGCTAGACTGTCTAGGGGTTGTTATCTCCATTCTCTCAATGCTGAAACACCCATTTCTTTCCACTAGCTCAGTTATCTCCTTGACCGAGGCAGCATACACAGGCAAGTTGAAGGAGTCCACCTGAGCTTCACTTATTAATCCCTGCAAAAAAAAAAATTGAGCAGCCCTTTTGGTCTCTACAAATGCATCAATGAAAATTTGTTCATGAACATGCACAATGCAGAGCTAGGATAGACAAGAACATTGAACCATTATTTTTCAAATTTCTGTAACACCCAGAGAAAACATTAGTCACATTTGTGTTATCATCCTAAAATAACTAGTCAATTTTAAACTTTTTTAGAATTACTTATATAGCTTAGTTTCACATAATAAGTAATATGGAACTTAGCACTCATGAGCGTGTTTATAAACCACTCGCTTTATGTGAACTACAAATCTTCTCAATATGAGACCAAAGTGTTACAATTTGCTCTCCTTAAACCCCTGACGTCCTATCAAGGCTATATCATACAATATTCCAGTACCACAATAAGTTATTAGGTGGCTTTGATGCCAATTATACAATTCAGGAAAAGTGTTAGTTACATTTGGCTAGAATATAAATTAAATGGCTAAAGGAAGTTTGAGCCCACGTGTTAAGGAAAGCATTGGAATGTAAATTAAATTATTAAAATTCATCCCTATATAAATTGTAGTGCTTTTCTTAGGTCGTTAACAGTTTTTATTCAATTCAGTAAAATAATAAGATGACTATGAAAAAGATTTTGTTTCTATATAATTGTGGATATTTGTAAGGTTTGAACTAATCTTTTGTATGCTAACTTTCAGTGAAGTTGAATATATGAATTTAGTTGAAGTGCTTCACTTAAAAGCCTCCCAATGCAAAAAAGTAACACCTAATTGGTGACAATATTACCTCCTTCGCCATATCCATCAGGCTGAACCCCAGGAGATCAAACATCAATCCTGCTGGTGTCCTAGAATGAGGGATCCCATTTGGGATAGCTGGCATGATAATCACCATGAGCCCACCCGTCACAAGCTCTTTAGCTCTAGCATCTAAAAAGACTGCCATGTCCTCAGCAAATTGGGCTCCATAAGCATGAGCTACTTCATCTGGGGCACTTGTATAGTGAACCCTCCCCTTGTTCCATGATGCAGAGTTCTTGTTCAGCAACTCTTCAGGCACCTTGGACAGCCATTGGAGTGCATAAGATGAATGCACAAAGTGCAGGGAGGATTCCGGGAATAACCGGCCGTGGAAAGACCCCGGCACGGCGGCTGCAAAGTATGGCCTTTTGGGTGGGAGAGAGGCAAAGAGGGTGTTGAAATCATCGGAGACATGGTCATTGAAAAACACTTGGAATTCTGGTGTGTGAGAAGCAGGAGCTTGGGATAATTGATATTTATGCTGCACAGCATCTATTATATTCTGCACAGCAATCAAAGTATTTGGTCCAACTGAACATCCCAAATCTGCAATACGAAATGTGCACTCTGAAGAAACATCAAGCTTCTCTGCAATTGCATCATCCATCTTTGTCTTGGCAACATTTGTAGCTGCTCTCTGCACAAAGGTTAATTAAGTATATGTGTGAATCTTGTCTTTCCTATTGTCACCTTCATCATTAACATCTTTTTCGCCATACCCATTACTGGTATGGTCTAGGCTATTATGAAGATTGGCTCGAACACAAGAAAAAAGAAAAAAGAAAAAAGAAAAAAAAAAAAAAA
>CM017326.1:14815943-14843250 GCA_006937295.1 Carpinus fangiana
GGGTGTATGGGAGGGTCATAGGAAAATAAAGGCAAGAGTTGAAGAAACCTGTAAGGAGGAGTTTTTGGTGTAACTGTAAACGCCATCTCCGCCGTTCATCGGATGAGATTCAGAAACTGTGCCACTATTTTTGATCATCTTTCAACTCTTTCTTTCCCTGTGATTCTGCTCTTAGGAAATAGCAAGCTATGGTGTGTGGTCTGAGGAGTTATATCAGAAAAGACAAATTGCACGACTTTTGAGTCTTCGACATGTGGGACAGCATTTGGATATTTTTACTTTTATTTGAATATGTGTAATTATCTTTAATCAAATTCAATCTTATATATATGTTGTACATCTTATTGTATACTTTCTCTTGTTTTTGTTTTTTGTTTTTTGTTTTTTTTTTTTGTTTTTGACATGTTCACATAAAAGAAGGGAGAGCAGAAATTTAAATTTGTAATAGCTATTTTATTAGACATGATGCATAATCGATTGAATTATCCTTTAAAGACTCTCTTGTTCGTATTATTGATTATGATTTAAAATCAACAATAGCTCACTAGTTTGAATTTTTTTTTTATATGAAAATGTCAAATATATATATAGTTGAATATTAATGTAATATAAATATATAATACATATGAAGAGCACGCTTCTTAATTTATAAAATAACCTTAAAAAAAAAAAGTCTTTTTATACCAAATTTGATTCTAAGAGAAATTGTTGTCTTCTTTAGCGGTTCCAGACTTCCAGTCCTCTTCCAATAGACTAATTTTACATTTGCTCCTTTTCTTTTTTTTCTTTTTTTAACCATTTGCAACAATTCTTTTTGCTAAATAATTCATCAAAAAGATAATTTCTTATATATCATTTCAGTTTAAAATTAGTGATTAAAAAATATTTCACAATTAACTATAAAATACAAGATTGGAACATAACATAATATAATAATTGTCTTCAAGATGTAACTCAATCGACTGAGATCACATCTAATGAAATGTAGGTTATTAATTTGAATCCTCTTCTTTCTTGTTGTGCAGACATATCAAAAAAAAAAAAAAAACATAATATGATAATTCTTATTTTTAGTAAATAATAATAATAATAATAAGGCACAATCATGCTATTATTGGTTGGGTCATAATTAGCGGTTAAAAGACTAACAGAATTGGGGGACAACTAGTGGTGAAAAATACCACTCGACCTTGGGGGCTCATCGAGGCCCATTGTCCCTAAGTCCATGGAGGGGCCTAGCGGGCGCACCCTTAGATGACCAAAGGGCCATACACCCTTGTTGCCCGGGGGCCCCTATTTGAGGGCCTAACTAATGGTGACATAATCGAGGGGCTGCATGATCCATGGGAATCCAGCCACATAAGGAAAAGTACCATTCACTTTGATTATATTGCCTATTCTACACCTGTGACCTAGAGGAAAAGATCTACCCCATCAGAAAGGAATCAATAAGAAAGGCCCTGGAGGAAAGATTTAATCTTATATATTAATTTCCCTTTTCTTTCTCATCTACCAAGAATTAAAAAAAAAAGAAAAAAAAAGGAAGATAATAATATTTAACTAGAGTAGAGGAAAATATAGAGTTTGATTTTTTTTTTTTAATTTTTTTATTTTAACAAACTGGCATTATAAAAGAAAAATGAAATTATAGGACAGATATAAAAGATAAAACTAGCTTTAGAAAAGAAGCTAAAAACAAGCTTAGACAGAATAACCCATTCTAAATAGGCCACTAGCACCTCAATGAAGGTGAAAATCTACCATCCCCTATCAAACATCTAAACAGGCTTCCTAAGAAGTAGTAGAGATTTAAATGAAATATAATAGTGGAAAAAAGGTTTCCTTCACAGACAGTGAGTTTGAAATCCAACCTGTTAGGGTTAACAAAAACCCAATCCATACAAATCACTAGCACCTCAAAAGAATTGAAAAAAAAAAAAAAAAAAAGAAAGAGAAGAAGATCCACTTCACAAACAAAGAGTTTAAAGCCCAACCGGATCAGATTAAACACTAGACAACATACCAATATAAAATTACAAAAAGCTACACAAAATAACAAGAAAAAAACTAGAAAAACAGCGGTTGCGATGGAGGAAGGCTTCGGCAGAAGTTGCTCCCATGCGTCGGCACGTGGCAGTCGGATGCGGCCGCAGAGAGCTTCGCCGGAAAGCTGGAACATTAGTGATAATGGAGGAGAGGCGCGTTTCTGGCTGGGGCTGATGGAGAGAAAGAGATCGGACTTTGAAAAAGTAAATCTTCGAGCCTACACAATGTAATGCTCCCAAAATTAGCCTTGGTTAATTCAGCAAAGTTACTGGCAATTACCGCAGATAAACCAACTTGTTACTCAATGGGGAATTGCCCCTCTAACATCATCAGAGTAAATGCATAGGAAAGTGAAATAAATATGAGATAACTACACATCATCAAAACAAAGACATGGAACAACTAAATAATAATGATCACAAACTTGTATCATTAAGCAAGTCCTAAGCCAATCGGGTGGCAACAACCATGCCACTCCCAAAGTGTAGAGTCAAATTTCCTAAAAGAGTAGCAACAGCGTAAGTTTAAAGACTTAGTAAGTAAACCTTACAACATAGGTGTGACATGAGCCTTGATTAGACAGAATTAAACGTGCAATTTGAGTAAGAATAAAAAAGGAGCATTACCTCCGTTAATACACAATTTAGTAGGGTTTGGGTTTTTAAAGATTATGGTGTATTACTGGCGATAATTGCCTAAGTATTTTAATGCAAAAAAGACTAGTGCTTTATAAGTCATAACTCTCATGTATGGTTTATCTGAGATATTACCACTTCTCAGTAGGGTTGGTGCTGTCCTGAAGGACCTGTAGTACAATGCCGATGCCCCAGCCATTGCACACTACCGTACATAACATTAGCGGCACGGCCGAGTCCGACCTCGGGTGGGCCACACTGCTAATAATGTCCGTCCTATAGTGATCATCCATTGGAAATGGCTATACCTTGGTCATGAAACCATTAAATCCAAAGCTCCCACATACACATATTTGACCATAGTATGAAGTCTATATAGTAAGCTCATGGCCGTTTATACCGCACGTACCAGCCTACCATGTCATACGATGCGTCTTAACATTCAATTTATAATGCAATTACCAAGTATTTACAAAAGTAGCCATGCTCATATCATACTCATGGTCAGTCAACTAACATATCCCACTTTTTAAGTAAAAAAAGGTTGTAAATATTCACTTACCTCATACACTCGAGCGATTCCTCCGACATAGATAGATCTTCTTATAACGGATACAAGACACCGTTATGCTAAGCCTTATTTAATCCAAAAAGGTGGCCAAGCTAAAGCATATATCTGCGAAACTTAAAACTTGTGCTCTGCCCCCTGACCATACGTCCGACCCCGATAGCGTACGTCTGCTTAGTGAATTAAGCACACTACCTAAGATTCGAATGGTACATCCATCCTAGGATATTTCTAGGCTTCTACACCTACTTTAAGCTAACAAATAAGCACGTGCAATGTGGAAATATTAACAACATGAAACTTAAAGAGGCTCTTTGAAAACATAAACACTTTTAAGGAAATGATTAATAAACTCTTTGGAAAACTCATCAAAACATAGATTAGGAAATAAAACAATGCTAAAAATGAAAGGTAGGTAGGGGTTACCTCAAAACCAAGCAAAGACATGGGCTCCTCCTCACAAAACTCCTTCAAACTCACAATTTTCTCAAGATTACAAGACTCTCTCAATTCTGGTAACCTAGGGGAGTGCTAGGGCTCTGGATAGGCGTGAAGAAGAAGAGGGGGGAAAGGGGTATTTATAGCTGAGGGGTGATACAACCTCTCTGAAAAAGCAACTGACGTCCACTAATCCTAGTGTACGTCCGATACTTTTACATAGTGGTCTAAAGGGTGTCTTGTATGTCTAAGTATTATCCAAAAGGTATTTCTAAAAAGGTAGTGTACGTCTAGCATTTTTCCGTTCGTCCATGTACTATTTGCAGAGTGCACGTCGGTGGTCCCCCCGCGTACGTCCACGCTAGAAATATGGACAGACGGTCCGCTGATCACCGCGTACGTTCACAATAAAGACAGATGCGTACGTTTGCCTCCTTAACGTATGTCCATTCCAGAGGTTTGGTGTTTGGGCTCTATTTTTTAAGGGATTTTATGGTTTTACCATGTTACCATCAAGGGTTTGGGTCCTTGTTTAAAACCAATTTTAAAACTCCTTAACCGTTCTTTAGAGAAAAATGTTTAGAAAATAAAAAGGGTTATTTTTATTGAGGTATTACAACAGATCTAGTCGGCAAATCGATGGAGGAGAGAGTCCATGGCAAGGGTGAAGCAGGAGGAGACGATCCATTGCAATTGCTGTTTCGTAAGGGTTAAGGATAAATCGTTATAGACGATAGATAGATGTAGAGAAATCTCTATAAAAAAATGAGTTCTCTCATGAAGAAAGAAGCTCAAAGAGAAAAGGAACAAGAAACAAGAAAAGGGGTTGGGAGGAGTAGGGCCTCCTAAAGGTTGTTTGGCTGAGCCCGAGACTAGAGAGAGAAGAGAGGTTTTTTGGTTAGGTCTTAAGTTAGGCCTAAGTGGTGGTCCTGTTGGTCACAAGAGTTTGATATTTAATTCACTTTAAAAGTGACTTTTCAATTTAAAAAAGTGTGTTTTTCTATTTAAATTTAACTTTTATTTGCAATTCTCAAGATGGATGCTCTTATATAATAAATGTGACATGAACTATTACATCAATGTATAAAGAATTTTTAATAAAATATTTAGTATTACTTTGGGTTCGTTTAATTAAAACTTTTCAAATTATATTTTTTACTTTTAGTTGTGACGTGATATAAAAGTGAAACTAATTTTAAGAGTTTTGTTTGTATTTTGGTTTCAATAAAAAAATAAAAAAAATTGTAAAACGTATTTGATTAAAAAATATATATATTTTATCCCAAAAAAAAGAGAAAAAGATCAATTGAAACCAGCCCTCTCAAAACTGGTGTTGGTGCTTTAAGAAAACGTGCATTGGATTGGATGATAGGTTGTCCAAAACCTTGGTGAACAAGTTTAGACCCCACTTTCACCTCTTTCTGCTGTTTGAGGGTCCTAAGTGGTCCCACACGAGTCTTTTCCAGCTTTTGTGCTTTTGTTGATGTGTGAACATATTAGTGGATGTTGTGTAAACCCTAGTCCGGATATAAGGTTTTCTTTCTCTCCCTCTCTCTTTATATATATATATATATATATATACATATGTGTGTGTGTTTTAATGAAGATTTAATAAATAAATGCATCACATTGTCATTAGGGGGAAAGGAAAATACATTTTTAGACCCAAAAAACTGCGCAATGCTGGCACTTCACCAAAGAAATGGAGCAATCTAGATTTTTGAGCTCTTTCATCCCTTTAAACTTTGGGGTAAAAACACCAATAATGAGCTCCCTCTTATCAATGACAAAAAAAAAAAAAATCGAAAATATTTTTGTCTTCACCTCCCCAAGACAACCCCACAACGGGAGTGAGGTTCATTACATCGAGCACCCCTTTGGAATAGCCCTCCACCCCTTCCGCCGGAGTTTCTACCACAACTTCGGCAAGCAACTCCTTGTTCTTATGCAACTGCTTAGCAACTTTTTCCTTCACCTCCGAGAATACCCCAATTGAGAGTTGGAGATAGAGGAATGAATGGGAGCAGGGTTCTCATCAGCCTTAACCGGAGAATCCTTATAGCCCTGAGTAACGTGGTGCCACCTTCACCATAGACCGAGAAGGAGAAACAACTCTCGGACCAAAAAACCACCGTCTAATCAAGCCCATCACCAGAGAAGGGTTTCGAATAGTCCTAGAATGAGCTTCCACTGACGCTAGAAAAAGGACAAGATCCATCTTCATAGGAAAAGAATCCTCCTTTTCCCTACACAAAGGGCTCGCTAGACAAATAGCCACTGCAGATGAGATAGATTCGACCGCTTGAGATGCAGGAGCCTTTGCCTGAGAGAGAGAGGCCACCACTGGAGAAGTAGGAATACTCACTTGAGAGATTTGCCAAATCGCTAACGAAGACCTAGACCCAACATCGGCAGCCCCAAAGCTAACGCCAAAACCAGGCACAACGTCAATGATCACAGGCGCACCCTGCCGAACCATAGACACCAACGGAACATAACTAGGCACCATTACAAGTTCTGGAGTGATTCTTGCACAAGGGTGGCTCTTGCACCACCATAAATTGGCCGTGTTGTTTAGCTATAGGACTTACAGACTAACATTTGAGAAGTGGGTGTTCAGTCCTAAACAGATGCTAAAAATTTCACCAGTTCCCACAAAAAAGATAATTTCATATATTAATTTATCATTTCAGCTTAAAATTAGTGATTAAAAAATATTTCAAAATTAACTATAAAATTCAAGATTGGAACATAACAAAGTATGATAATGCTTACTTTTAGTAAATTTTTTTTTTTTTTAAAAAAAGAAAACAAAAAAGAAGAAGAAGAAAAAAGGCATATTCAAACTATTATTAGTTGTTTCATAATTAGTTGTTAAAAAGACTAAACAAGCTGAGAATTGGGAAACAGGATGATATCCAATTAGTTATAGTGGTGATGTATTTTTTTTTTTCTTTTTCACTTTTTGAGTGGACTAAAATACATTTCCACTATAACTAACTGGATATTATCCAATTCATTAGAACTGGAAATGATCTTATTCCGAGAATTGGGGTGCAACTAATGGTGTAAAAAACCACTTGACCTTGGAGGCTCGTTGCGGCCCATTGTCACTAAGCCCATGTAGGGCATAGCGACCAACAAGACAAGCCAAGCATCACACGAACCCAAGATTCGCCAAGGGTAGGAATTGAACCAATGAATTGCCCCCTTTGAGGGATTGCCAATTACTTGATGCAATACCCCGATAAAAGCCAACCTTTTTATTAGCCCAAAATCCTTCCCTTTGGAGTAATCGACATAGGTTTTCAAAGGAGTTTAACGAGACCTAAAGCCCTTAGCTTTAACTTAATCACGTTTGGAACCTTTAGAAATAGAAGCCAAACACTGACCAACAGGGGTGGACGTATGCTAGGTCTGGCGAACATACGCTTCTGTCTGTAGTACGGACGTACGGTGGGAGACCACCAGACGTACGCTCTGTAAATAGTACACCAGACGTACGTAGGACCACTGGACGTACACTAATTTTTGGATACCCTTTGGATAATACCTAGACGTATGAGACACTCTTTGGACTGATGTACAAAGACTACCAGACATATGCTAGGGTTGCCGGACGTCCGCTACTTTGTCAGGGAGTTGGTGGCGAACTTCCCCTATAAATAGCCCGCCCCTCCTCTTCATTTCTCACTGGTCTGCAAATTTGATTGCACTCGCAATAGCACGAGTCATTGACCGTGTAGCGTTGCGAAATACTGGATCGAACCACAGGGAAAGGCGTTTGTTTGAAAACTAATATTAAAACTAGACTAATCCTATTTTAACCTAGTTCTGAAATTTGGTCATATGATCGAACAAATGACTTGCAAAAATGTAAACTACTCTAAAAACTTAAATGAATAAAGAAAAGTAACTAAGGTTAAAGACTCAACCTCACCCAATATAAAAATGCTTGCTTAAACCTAAAACTCACACTTCCGTCTATCCCTTAGTCACATTCTATTGCCTTTTGTGACACAAGTCAAACCGATTTGGTGTGTTTACCGTTAAGGAGCCACAATGGATATTAATCCTTGATAAAATCATCCATTGTATCCATGGATCACAGTGGATATTAAATCAAGTCTCAATCATCTGTTGTGCACCCGGCTTGGAACACAACAAAGGTTGGACTTTCAATGCATCACAAATGACAATCACCACAATTTTTGTCACATAAATTGAAATGAAACGAGTATGGAAAATAAATGACGGAATGTAATGCGTTAAACGTAAAAGCTCAAAGAAGTGCTAAGGGTGAGGCTTCATCTTCAACCTTAGTTGAAGATTTAGCCACCCATAAAAGTAAATGACAATAAGGAAGAGGTAAGCATTAAATGTAAAAAGAAAAATACAAAGTTCAAAGTCTAGAGAGGCAAGGCAAACCTAAATATGGGTTTCTGGCCTCTGGATGCACTCTAAAAAACGTAACAAATGAAAAATTACACAAGGCATGTATTTATAGAAAACTAAGTTGTTTCCAGGTCAGAGAGTTGTGCTCGATCGCAGGCGGTGTGCTCGAGCACAGTCATGTATGCGATCGATCGTCGGAGTCACGATCGAACGCTCGTAATTGCCATGGCGTAAGGAGAAAGCGATGGAGGCTTAGGGCCGGCTAGGGCAACCGCATGAGACACGGGCTGACTAGGCCTGTGCTCTATCGTGGACATTGGGCTCAAGCGCATTGCGCTCGATCGCTCCTTGTGTGCTCGAGCGCAGTGGCAGGGAGCATACTTCTCTTCTTTTGCCCTTTTTCACCCTTTCAACTGAGGTTTGACCGCAAGGACCTGTAACACCAAATAACACTAAAACAACCAATAATGTTAGATATGAATAACGCTAAGAGCTCAACAAATATAAGTTAAGGGGGTCAAATATACAATATTTGGAACGGATGAAATACCCCCAAACTTACATTTTGCTAGTCCCTTAGCAAAACAAAAATGAAAAACATAATTAAAACAAAACGAACATAGGTCCGCTTTCGTAGGAGAAACGATTGCATTGAACATATGCAACAAGCCTTTTAAACCTCTAGGAATTCCCTAGAGGACGAGTGAAGTCTCGTGAGGGTTTTCCAAGAATGATACCCACAAACATTTATTTGGCACAATGTTATTGACAGACAAAGCCTTTCACACAAACATATGGTTCATACATCATTAGCAATTTTAACAATTTTGAACAAACAAACCACATCATCAAGGCCTCCAAACATCAATCAAATCACGGCTGAAAAATCGAGACAAAACATGCTCCAAAAAGTGCAAAGTGACCTAACATATGCTCATGGGGTTTCAATTTTTCAAAAGACGTGCATCTCAAAAATCATAGGACTGCAATGTGATAAAAACAACCAAGGCTTGAATTGAAAAATGCAATTTTTTTTTTTTTTTTTTTTATGTAGGCTGTGCAATGTTTGACTCCCTTAAGCTTCTAAATGACTTATGTAACGAGTGTTGGACCAGTGACTCCCAAACCAGAAGGTTTTAGGGCACTAGATGTAAAGACATCCCTAAGGGCTTAATTACTCAAGTCAAAAAGAGCTACGAAGTCTAACTAGCCATACAATCACTGGGTTAAGAATTCTTATCTTTTTACACGAACACTCATTGTTTAATGAGGCAAGAGTTCCGATTACTCAATGAAAAGCTCAACTTATGATGATTTTTTTATTTTTTTTTTTAAACAGCCAAGGTTTATCATCACACATCACAACAATCCACAAATCTCAAGAAAAACACATCTCAAGTCAAATTTCATACCTCACAGACCCTATGCTAGTGTGCATGTGAAACAATGATCAAACATGCGAAGTCTCTTTAATTCAACATATGACTTGAAAATTGATATTTTTAATGATATGTAGTGTTCAAGCAAGTTAAACACACCAATGATATGCAATCCATAGATCTGATGTAAGTCATGCTCAATCAACAACATAGCACAAAAAAAAAAAATAATAAAATAAAATTTTTACAAAAACAACAAATATGCACAAAGAACAATAAATATTCACAATTTACAAAAACAACAAATATGCACAAAGTTAAAATTTTTACAAAAACAACAAATATGCACAAAGAACAACAAATATTCACAATTTACAAAAACAAC
The DNA here is from genome assembly GCA_006937295.1 of Carpinus fangiana. Lineage (NCBI taxonomy): Eukaryota > Viridiplantae > Streptophyta > Magnoliopsida > Fagales > Betulaceae > Carpinus > Carpinus fangiana. Next base: position 14,825,790 of record CM017326.1, read on the forward strand.
AAATATGCACAAAAAACAACAAATATTCACAAAGAAAAGCAACAGCGTCTACCCTACCCCCACACAAAAATGGCACAATGTCCCCATTGTGCCCAAAAATACAATACTAGAGGAATGTCGCAAGTTAGGAAAAATGTAAGAGAACGCTCCTCCAAACTTGGATGGCAAACACTTAACCTGAAAAACAAAACAAAAAGAAACAAACAAAATCAAAAGATAATAAAAATAATGAGGGGTGCCTCCCACAAGCGCTAAGTTTAATGTCTTCAGCCAGACTCGTCACATGAGACTACAAATTAATCCAAATAAATCGGATCCTCCAACAGAGTAGCCTTAACCTCTGAACTCCTAAACTCCAAGAATGGTTTTACACGTTGTCCATTCACCATAAAGGTGTTACCATTCTTGGGATCCACTATCTCGATGGCCTCATGAGAAAACATTGTCCTAATGATAAATGGGCTAGTCCATCGAGATTTCAGCTTGCCAGGAAATAAATGCAGCCGAGAATTGTAAATGAGGACTTTCTAACCAGGCTCAAAAGATCTCCTCAGAATGCTCTGGTCATGAACCCTCTTCATGTGTGCCTTGTACTTCCTCGAACTGTCATAAGCATCATTCCTCAGCTCCTCTAATTCAGTGAGTTGGAGCTTTCTTTGAGAGTAAGCCTTCAAAGGAAGTGCCGCCGTGCTGTGTGCGTTCGAGAGTAGGCGCTGCGTTCGACCGCATGTACGTTCGAACGCACTATGTGCGGTCGAACGCACATAACTGCCCACGGCGCAAGGTTGAAGCGATATACGATAGGGTCGGTTAGGGCAACGCGGGAAACGCGGGCTGACTGGGCCTGCGTTCAAACATGGGTCTTGCGTTCGACTGCAGTTGCGTTCGAACGCACCAAGTGCGATCGAACGCACTTCCAGGGGCTTGACTCCTTCTTTGCTTCATATCTCCCATTTGAGCCACCTTTTGCACCAAAGACCTACAATACACTAAAACACTAAAACAAGATAAAACATTAAATATTAACAACACTAAGAGCCTAACGAATGTAAATAAAGGGGTTCAAATAAGCACTTTTAGGCACTCATCAAATACCCCCAAACTTACATTTTGCTAGTCCCTTAGCAAAACAAAAATGAAAACACAAATAAAAACAAGAAACATAAATCCGCTTTCGTGGGAGAAACGATTGCATTTAGCGTATGCAACAAGCCTTTTAAACCACTAGGCATCCCTAGTGGACGAGTGAAGTCTCGTGAGGGTTTTTCAAGAATGACATCCACAAATAATTATTGGCACTATGTTATTAACGGACAAAGCCCTTCACACAAACACATGGTTCATACATCATTAGCAAATTTAACATGTTAAACATACGAACCACATCATCCAGGCATCCAAACATCATTTCACTCAAGGTTGAAAAATTGAGACAACACGTGCTTCATAGAGTGCAAAGTGAACTAACAATAAAATCATGGGGTTTCAATCATCTTCCAAAGACGTGTATCCCAAAATTCAAAGGAAAATAATGCAATAAATTAACCAAGGCTTGAATTGAAAAATGCAATTTTTTTTGTGTAGGCTGTGCAATGCTTGACTTCCTTAAGCTTCTAAATGACCTATGTAACGAGCGTTGGGCCAGTGACTCCCAAACCAGACGGCTTTAGGGCACTAGATGTAAAGACATCCCTAAGGCTTAATTACTCAAGTCAAAAGAGCTACAGAGCCTAAACTAGCCATACAATTTTTTGGAATTTCTCATCTTTTTACGCGAACACTCAATGCTTAATGAGGCACGAGGTCCGGTTACTCAATGAAAAGTTCAACTTATTATGAATTTTTTGTTAATTTTAATTTAATTTAATTTTTTTTTTATTACTAGCCAAGGTTCCATCATCACATCGCAAAAAACCTAAAAATTTCAAGAAACATTTTTCAAAGTCAAATCTCATACCCCACAGACCCTAATGCTAGTGTGCATGTGAAATATCAATTAAACAAGTGGAGTCTCTCTAATCCAACACATGAATCAAAAACTGGGATTTCTAATGATATGCAATGTTCAAACAAGTTAAACACACTAATGACATGCAATCCACAGTTACGATATAAGTCGTGCCCAATCAATGAACATAGCAACAAAAAAAAAGAAAAAAAAAATTATATATAGGGCAAAAAGAAATATATACAGACAAAAACAAAACAAAACAAGACAGACAAAGTGTTTGTCCACACCTCCAAACTTAAATGACACATTGTCCCTAATGTGACAAGAAATACATTATAATGGGATGAGGAACCGAGATGAGCAAAGTCCAAGGCGTCCCCCAAACTTGAACATCAGAACACATGTCAAAAACTAACAGCAATCTTTTTCTCAAAGATTAAACATCAAAATGTTAATTGCTGTTAGAAATCGAAACAAACTAAAATGACAGGAAATAAAATAACAAAAAGAAAATAAATAAAAAATGCGCTGTGAAAAATAAAAAGGAAAAAAAAAAATACCGCACCTTCCCCGCTCGTATGGGTGTCCAACCAATCCCTTCCATCCTTTCTTCTTTAAAATCTGATACCCCTTTGAAAGGATGTTCTGCCATCTTATGTAGTTGTCATTGTTTCGAAGGATCCACTTAGGAACACGGTTCCTAGATTTGTGATCTTCTGTGTGCGATTCCTCAAAGATTTCTACATAAGATGGCTCTTCGAGACATTGAAAAGATGGAACTTGATGTGAATGATATGTCTCGAGAGGGATTGTGACAAAGGAGTGAGCTTCAGTACTCACTTCCTTGTCATTGGGCCAATTTGAAATTGGCGGGGGCTCAATCTACTCCTACATTTCTTCTTCCCCATTTTCATTCTGCATCTCAGGAGTGGGATCCAATAAAGCCTTAGCTTGCTCATGTACCATGTCAAGGTCCAAATCAAACTCAAATTGAGCAAAGCTCTCTTCCAAAGGATCCTCCAGACTTGGCTCTTTAAACCTCACAGCTTGCTTGAGGAACTCGTCAAGATCCATATCATCTTCAATTTGATCAAAACACTCTCCCGATGGATCCTCAAGACTAGGCTCACTAAAAGTATCAGCATGATCAAGTAACCCGTCCAGGTCTAGGTCATCCTCTTGGGTGAAGTGTTCCATCTCAGGATCCTCTAAACTTAACTCATGCAACACACCATCTTGCATAACTAGCCTATCAAGGTCTAGGTCACAGTCATCTGGGGTGAAACATTCCATCTTAGGGTCCTCTAAGCTAAACTAACTTACAGCATCATCAACAATTTCCTCACTCCTACATGTGATGGTGGCTTGGACATGCTCATGATGAGGATTGCTAGGGCAATCCTCATCAATCATGTACTGCCCTCTAGCCATCTCCTGACTTTGAAGTTTCTCTTCCTCAATTCTGTTGAACTCAGCAACTAGATGACCAAGCTGTCCTTTCAACCTTGCAACTGCTTCAGTGTTTGCCACAGTGGCATCTATGATTTCTTGACAAGGTTGGTTAATTGCTTTCCTAAACACCTCGAGTGCGTCTTCCAATAATGGTTCTTGTGGCGCAGGAATGGTGGGTTGGCCGTCTAGTTCCATGAATTCCTTAAGAGTTTCTTCCAAAGAAGATTTCTCAAGAGGATAGTCAAATGATGAATGGGAAGAAATTGTCGAATTGCGGATAATCAGGATGGTGCAGTTCGTCAACCTAGGGAGCAAAATTTTCTGTAGCATGAGCTTACCACGAAAAATCAGAATGGTTGCTCCAGTCCGGGTTATAAAAATTTGAATCTGATTCAAACCCAGGACTGGAAAAACTGGTGTTCAACTGCTCATGTAAAAAGTTGGAAAATTGTCCCCAATGCGGACAATCACCTATACTATTGTAAGGGCTTGAGCAGTGTGAACATGGTTCATGTGGGTGAAAATTGGTAGGATTAGGCGTCCTACAGCTAGGGGAAACATTAAAATAATTGAACGGACGACTCATGCTTCACCCAAACAATTCAATATATCCCACATGAAACAATAACAATAAAACAAAAATAAAATACAATAAACAAAAACTAACAAAAAAATAAACTAAACAAGTAACTAATAAATAAACTAACAAAAATAATAACCTAATTAAATAATTAAAAATAAAATTAAACTAAACAAAACTAACAACAACAAATAAATAAATAAAAACAGGCCAAATAAATATATACAAACGAAACAAAAATTAAATCAAATAACCAAAAAAAATTGAAAACTGGACACATACACTGCCTCGGGTCTGTTGGTGCAGCCAGCTGAAGTGCGTTCGAATGCAGGGCCCTACGGTCGATCGCAGACACGCAGATATGAAGAGATGTAGCAGTCTGTGCACGTGCATTTGAATGCAATAGAGGTGCGTTCATTCGCAATGGCGTACTGTGGTCTGTCAGAGGCGCGCGCTCGCACGCAGAAGCGTGTATCGCGAGCGCAGGTATTCAACTGACCTGGAATAGACTCAAGTGCGTTCGAACGTAGTATGTGTGTTCAAACGCACTATGATAGGTTGAAATTCCAGGGACTCAACAAAAACTGAAAATTGAAAACAAAATGCTAATCTAATTTTTTTTTTTTTTTTCTAAAATTTTTTTCTATACAAAGGCACGAAATAAATAAAATAAATGCATAATAAAAATAACTAGTAGAAAAATAAAATTAATCTAAGCAAGCAAAATTAATTTAAACAAAACACCGATTCCCGGCAACGGCGCCAAAATTTGATGCGTACAAATTTAATTGTACTCGCCAATTGCACGAGTCGTTTGTAATACAGTGGATGTGCAAGTGCGAGTGTCGAACCCACAGAGAATCGTGTTTCGTTAGAAATCAATTTTAAAATGCCTAAACTAATTCTATCTTAACTTAGTTCCAATATCGAACATGTGGCGTGCAGAAAATAAAACTAATTTAAAAAGCAATAAAATAAATATATAAAAGCGACTACAGTTCCTAATCCACCTCACTACAAAATTAATTAACAAATAAATATGCTTAGCTCATATTTAATAACGATTACGCTACTTGGCATATTCTATTTGCTATCGCATTGTTCATATTTCCGTCTATCAATAAAACCATATGCATATCCTATTGTTGCTACAAATTCTTGTCGAACTAACCAACGCAAACACTGTTTAGAGGTTACAACGGATATTGGTCCGAAGACGAATCATCCGATGTATCTCCGGTTGCAGCGATAGTCGACGTTTAATGAATTGCAAACAACAATCAACACACTTTTGTCACTAAAATGCATTGAAACGAATAAACATAAATTGAAATGACAGAATAATACAAACTAAACATGAATAAATGTAAACAAATCTATAGTGAAGGGAATAAGAGACTAATTAAAAACAAAATAAAGCATTAAATAAATAAATGACATTTTAGGAGGGTTACAGAGTGGAAAATAGAGGGTTTTGGGCCCTAGAGGCGCCTCCCAAGCGTGGAAAACAAAATATACAACGAGTCCTATTTATAGACAAACTAAAATGTGCTACCAGGTCAGGGGTGCGTTCGAACACAGTGCTACATGAGTTCGATTGTGGTGCTGTGCGTTCGGTCGCATGTGTGCCGTCGTGCCGTATGCGTTCAAGAGTAGGCGCTGCGTTCGACCGCATGTGCGTTTGAACGCACTATGTGCGGTTGAACGCACATAACTTCCCATGGCGCAAGGTTGAAGCGATGTACGATAGGGCCGGCTAGGGCAACGCGGAAAACGCGGGCTAACTGGGCTTGCATTCAAACGTGGGTCTTGCGTTTGACCGCAGTTGCGTTCGAATGCACCAAGTGCGATCGAATGCAATTCCAGGGGCTTGACTTCTTCTTTGCTTCATTTCTCCCCTTTGAGCCACCTTTTGCACCAAAGACCTACAATACACTAAAACACTAAAACAAGATAAAACATTAAATATTAACAACACTAAGAGCCTAACGAATGTAAATAAAGGGGTTCAAATAAGCACTTTTAGGCACTCATCAACGAGCGTCTCCAAATATAGTGGGCCAATAAAATCCACACTGCAAAATCTTTGCAGCGGTCTTATTGCACTGAAATGGCCTCCACATGCATGATCATGACAAAAGGAGATGACATTGGATTGGTCAAACTCAGGTATACACCTCCTAATGATCTGATCGGGACAATACTTGAACAGATAAGGATCATCCCATAAAAAGGTCTTCACCTTGGTCAAAAATTTGAGCTTATCTTGTCTCCCCCAATGCAAAGGCATTTGGCCGGTAACAAGATAGTTCACTATGTCAGCAAACCAAGGTGCGGGATTGTGAGCAATGTGCATCAATTGCTCATCAGGAAAGGTCTCAAAAATGGGGGTGGCGTCCTTAGAGAAATCCATGGTCAACCTTGGCAAATGATCTGCCACCACATTTTCGGAACCCTTCTTATCCCAAATTTCTATGTTGAACTCTTGAAGCAGCAAAATCCGTCGGAACAGGCGGGATTTAGCATCTTTCTTGGAAAAAAGATACTTCAATGCCGCATGATCTGAATAGATAATAATTTTAGATCCTAACAAATAGGATTTAAACTTGTCTAACGCAAAAACGACCGCCAACAACTTCTTTTCTATGGTGGAGTAATTGAGTTGTGCGTCGTTCAGAAACCTGCTTGCATAGTAAATGACATGGGGGAGTTTCTCAATTCGCTGCCCCAAAATAGCTCCTACTGCATAGTTTGATGTGTCACACATGATCTCAAAAGGAACACCCCAATTGGGTGGTCTAATAACTGGTGTGGACGTCAGAATCTCCTTTAGAGCCCTGAATGCTTTCAAACATTCTTCATCAAATTCAAACGGGGTCTCTTTGGCCAACAACCTGCACAAGGGCCTGGCGATCTTGCTAAAATCCTTGATAAATCACTTATAGAACCCTGCATGGCCCAAGAAGGAACGGATTTCCTTCACAGTACATAGGGGTGGAAGGTTAGAGATCAAATCTACCTTCGCTTTGTCTACCTCAATGCCTCTGTGAGATATGGCATGCCCCAGTACAATCCCCTGCTTAACCATAAAATGGCATTTCTCCCAGTTAAGCACAAGGTTCTTCTCTTTACACCTCACTAAGACTAAAGTAAGGCGATGCAAACACTCTTGAAAAGATGAACCGAAGACGGAGAAGTCATCCATGAAGATCTCGATAAAATGCTCTACCATGTTGGCGAATATGCTGATCATACACCGCTGAAAGGTAGCAGGTGCATTGCACAGCCCAAAAGGCATGCGACGGTAGGAAAATGTCCCAAACGGACAGGTAAATGTAGTCTTCTCCTAATCTTCGGGGTCCATTGGGACCTAGTTATATCCAGAATAACCATCCAAGAAACAGTAATACTCGTGCCCAGCTAAACGCTCCACCATTTGGTCAATGAATGGAAGAGGAAATGATCTTTCCTGGTGGCAGCGTTCAATTTTTGGTAGTCTATACAAACTTTCCATCTAGATTGAATACGAGTCGGCACCAATTCATCATCCTTGTTCTTCACTACCGTTAATCCAGCTCGCTTGGGCACAACATGTATTGGGCTCACCCACTTGCTATCAGAAATTGGATAGATGATCCCAGCATCTAACAACTTTATCACTTCTGTTCTCACCACTTCTTGCATTACTGGGTTGAGCCTTCTCTATGGTTCCCTCGAAGGTTTGGAATTCTCCTCAAGATGTATCTTATGCATAACCAACGAGGGGCTGATTTCCTTGATATCTTCAATTGTCCAGCCGATAGCTTCCTTATGCTCTCTTAAAACATTCAACAATTCCTCCTCTTGAGCATCTATCAAATCAGAAGCCATAATCATTGGCAAAGAATCGGCTGGACCTAGGAACTTGTACTTCAAACTATCAGGTAAAGGCTTAAGTTCCTTCTTTGGGGAATCAGGTACTGTTGTCTCCTCCTTTTCACTGCTTACCAGAGGAGCAGTCTCCAAAAGTGCATATGCTTGCTCCATAAGTTTCTCCAAATCTAGATCTTCTCCAAATTGAGCAAGGCATGCTTCCAGGGGTCCTCTATGCTTGATTCTTCAATAACTTCATCAATGATCTCCTCAATCAAGCATACTTGGTTCATTTGGTCATAATCAAGTGGTTGTTTTCTGATGTGAAAAATGTTCAACTCCACTGTCATATTTCCAAAAGAAATCTTCATTACCCCCGACCTACAATTAATTAGGGCGTTAGCCGTAGCTAAGAATGGTCACCCTAAAATCACAGGGATCTCACTCCCTATAACTTGAACTGGCTCCGTGTCCAACACAATGAAATCCACAGGGAAATAAAATTTGTCCGCTTTAATCAATACATCCTCAACTATTCCCCGTGGAATCTTCACAGACCTGTCAATAAGTTGCAGTGTCATGGATGTGGGCTTCAGCTCTCTTAGCCCTAACTGCAAATAGATTAAGTAGGGCAACAAATTCACACTTGCTCCCAAATCTAATAATGCCATCTCAATCTGACTAACTCCTATCATACAAGTAATTGTAGGACATCCAGGGTCCTTGTGCTTGAGAGGTAACTTGCATTGTAGGATAGCACTTGCTCGATCATGAATGCCTTCTTAGGGACATTCGTCTTCCTCTTCACTGTGACCAAGTTGATCGGTGTCAAATATTGCATATTGGACCCCCCTTAACTTATATTTGTTAGGCTCTTAGTTTTGTTAATATTTAATATTTTGTATTGTTTTAGTGTTTTAATGTGTTGTAGGTCCTTGGTGCGAATTGTGATTCAAAAGGAGCGGAATTAAGCAAAGATACTATTTTAGCCTCTACAAAGTGTGTTCGAACGCACTTGTTGCGTTCAAACGCAAGTTCGATCGAATGCACGGACCACGTTTGAACGCAAGTCCAATCAGCCCGCCTTTCCCGCGTCGCCCTAGCTGGCCCTATCGATCATCGCTTCAACCTTGCGCCGTGGGCAGTTATGTGCGTTTGATCGCACATAGTACGTTCGAACGCACTGTGATCGAACGCAGCACCTACACTCAAATGCACGTAGCACGACGATGCGCCTGCGATCGAACACACAGCACCATGATCGAACGCATGCAGTGTTGCGTTCGAACGCACCCCCTGCGTTCGAACGTACCCCTGACCTGGCAGCACACTAAAACTTTGTCTATAAATAGTATTCGTTGTTTTCTTTGTTTTCCACGTTTGGGAGATGCTTGGGATGCGTTTGAGGCGCCCTCAATGGCCCAAAACCTCCCCGTTCTTCATTGTAAACACTCCTAAACATCAATTTAATTTAATGCTTTTATTTATTTTGCTTTAGTCTCTTATTCCCTTCACCATGCTTTTATCTAATTATTTTTATGTTTAGTTTAATACTCCGTTCGTCATTTACTATTTTGCTTGTTCATTTCAATTCAATTTCGTGACAAAATTGCGTTGATTGTTGTTTATGAATCGTTTAACGTCAACAGTCATTGCAACCGAAAATACATCGGATGATTCATCTTTAGACCAATATCCGTTGTGATCCCTTAAAACAGTGTTTGCATCGACTAGTTCGACAAGATTTCATAACGACAATAGGACATGCATTAGTGCTTAATCAATAGACGGACGTATGAACTAACTAATAGCAAATAGAATATGCCTAATAGCGTAATTGTTGTTGAGTATGGAACAAGCATGTTTATATGTTGATTAAATTGTGGTGAGGTAGATTAGGGACCTTAGCGTTTTTATTTCTTTATTTTTATTGTATTTTAATTTAGTTTTATTTTCTGCACGCCACTTGTTTGCTATTGGGACTAGGTTAAGATAGGATTAGTTTAGGCGATTTAAAATTAGTTTTTAACAAAACATGATTCTCTGTGGGTTCAACCTCGTACTTGCACAACCGCTCTATTACAAATGACTCGTGCAATTGGCGAGTACAATTAAATTTGTACATCAAATTTTGGCGCCGTTGCCGGGGAATTGTTTAAATTGATTTTTTTTTGCTTAGATTAATTTTATTTTTCTACTAGTTATTTTAATTGTACATTTATTTTATTTATTTCGTGCTTTTGTACATAAAAAAAAATCCAAAAAAAATTAGATTAGTGTTTGTTTTTTGCATTTTTTTTGGTTTATTGTCGGTTTCTGGAAAATCAAGAGCCGACAATGCGGTCGAACGCCGTTCTTACTATTGAACGCACTTGGGCCTATTCCAAGTCGGCCGCGTACCTGCGCTCGCCTAGTATGCTGTTGCGTGCGAACGCGTGCCTCTGACAGACCACAGTGCGCCGTTGCGAACGATCGTACCTCAGTTGCGATCGAATGCAAGAGCACAGACTGCTACATTTCTTCATATCTGCGTGTCTGCGATCGATCGTAGTGCCCTACGTTCGAACGCACCTCAGCTGGCTGCACCAACAGACCCGAGGCAGTGTATGTGTCCAATTTTCTTTTTCTTTTTTTGTTCTTTTATTTGATTATTGTTTTGTCTGTATATATTTAATTTTTTTGCCTGTTTTTATTTATTTACTTGTTGTTGTTAGTTTTGTTTAGTTTAATTTTATTTTTAATTATTTAATTAGTTTATTACTTTTGTTAGTTTATTGATTAGTTATTTGTTTAGTCTATTTTTATTAATTGTTGTTTATTTTATTTTGTTTTTGTTGTTAGTGTTTCATGTGGGATATTTTGAACTGTTTAGGTGAAGCATGAGTCTTCCGTTTATTAATTTTGATGTTTCCCCTAGTAGTAGAACATCAAGTCCTACCAATTTGAACCCACATGAACTATGTTTAGTCTGCTCCAGGGGTTTGAATCCGGTGACTGTCTACATTGGGGACAATTTCCCCATAATTCCGGTGACTGTCTACATTGGGGACAATTTACCAATTTCTCATATGGGCAACTAAACACCAATTTTTTTGACCAGGGGTTTGAATCACATTCTAATTCTTACACCCCTAACCGGAATAACCATTCTGATGTCTCGTGGTATGGTCATGCCTCGGGAAACTATTCTTTCCAATCTAATGAACTGCACCATCCTGAATATCCACAGTTCAATACCCACTCTTCCATGCCTTTATCATATAATCCTCCTCCTCAAAAGTCATTAGTGCAACATTTTCCAACTGCTCATATTGATGACCTAGAGGAGAGAGCGAACCAACTCATGGCAGCTAGGCGTGCCCACGCCCAGCTTCCTCACACTTACGCACCTCATCAGTCATGTGAATATTGTTATCATCCTTCTCACGGATTTGATGATTGCCCATTTTATATTCATTACGTGAGTCAAATGAACATGGCTGCACATGAGGATGCACAAAACACCACAACATTTGTTAGTGAGGAAAAAGCTGTTAGCAAGGCGGAAGAAAAGGATGAGCAATTTGAGCCCCTGCCAATTCCAATTCTTTTCAACGACAAGGAAATGAGTACTGAAGCTCACTCCTTCGTTACAATCTGATGCAGCGTGACTTAGTGGGCTGCAGCGAAGAACAACAAATACGCAGCGGATAACTAATTCTAGATCTTGAGACTATCAATGATCTAAGAACTCTTCTTGAAAATCTAGATACTCTCTAGCATTTTGAAGGAAAGAGAGGAATAAACTCAACTCTGAGTATTCTCATTAATCAATATTAATAAATAAACAACAATCGCATTCTCAGGGCTCTAAGCATTTATTTATAGCCCCAAGACTCTTAGTCCTAAGATAACAATGAAATAAAGTCAATTTAGAAGTCTACGAAAGAAAACTAAACCAATTAAAAGACTAACAAAGAAACCTAATTTAAATAAAAGACTGAAAGATAAGATAAAGTAAAATACTAACAAATAAACCTAATTTAAATAAAAGACTAATAGATATGATAGGTCATCCTAATCTACATCATCCTCCCCAGGTTTGAGAGAATTCGTCCTCGAATTCGGTTGGTTCTTTCCACGGTCTTTCGGATGCCCAGTCAACTCATTCCACTCGCCCTTCCTCAAGATCAAGATAAGACAACACACCATAATAAATGTGATGCTCTTCATCATCGGCATACCTCTATGTTTGTCATTAAAGCCCCGTACATCACTTGGCAAATATTCGACTTTGCCATACTTTTCTTGTTCCTTTTCCCTTCCACGTGCCATGAAAATACTCAAGAATGGATTAGCCATTATTTCCCTTGTGAACATATAATTTTCCTCATCCGCATAAAATTCACCAAGATCATTATTAGGAGAATTTAAAATATCTTCAACACCAAGGAAATCAATATACTCAACCTCTTCTTCATTATAATTAGGCACCCCATCTGAAAGGCCGTCATCACCCTCTTCATAATTGGCGATGTCACCCATGGGCTCTTCTTCTTCCCCTTGGTCATCTTCTTCATAATCGGTGAAGTCATCCGTGGGCTCTTTATCTTCCAATTGGTCATCTTCATCTGTGTAGAGGCCACCAAACATGGGAAAAAACCATCTTCTTCGTATTCTTCCCCTAGGTTGGATGCCAAAGGTTCTTTAATTGGATCTTTCTCATTGACATCATCATCGTAGGTTGGTGGAGAATCCCAATCTACAAACCCTTGAAGGATCTTTTTCTTTAATACATTCATGCTCAAATTCTTCATCAATGAATTTGGATTCTTGAAACTCTCTATCCACAGATTCTATTTCCTCCTCCACAGAATATGGATTTGGTTTATGGATTTGTAGTTGGCAAGTAGGAGCCCAATTGGCATGTCTTGGACTCTTCGCTTCACTCCATGTTTCTCTAAATACCTCTTTTTTGTAAGAATTTTCTTTTTTCTTTGTCAAAGCCATAGACCCTTGTCTCCAATTTTGTGACTGTCGACCCATGTTATACTTATAGGGCAAGAAAGCGACTCGCATCTTTTTCAATAGTTTCTCCCAACTATTGATCTTCAATTGGCCTTGCCGCACTCTACTTTGCTTCAGTTGTTGCCACCACGCAGCAACTCTTCCCCGGAATGTGTGTACCACCAAAGAGACTCGTCGTTCATCGGGTACCCCGTTGAATTCAAAAACCTCTTCAACAGCCAACACCCAATCCAAAAATTCTTCAGGTTGTAGATCCCCTTGGAATTTCAGAATATTGAGTTTGAATCCGTTTCCCCATTGATTGGCATGAGCTTGCGTATGGTGCTGACGTCCGTACGTTCTGCGCTCCGCAGAAGGGTCTCCAGATCCATCCCCATTGTGACCACCCATGTTGGAAAATTGGGTAGTGAGGGCTCTGATTTGATCCCCCAAAACCATGAATTGCTCCTCCATGTGTCGTCGAGTTTCAACGATAAGTTTGTCTTCCGCCCCCGCGTAACGCGGTCTTGGTTGAAGACGACGAACGTTTGGACCATCCATGTCAGCTAATTGATTGGTAAGGACCCCGTGTTGGGTGCGCGCACGCCTCTTTTTAGGCACAGTTAGACCACCAAATTTCTCCTCCATGTGCCGCAAACGAATCGCCGGTTGCTCCTTACGTGTTGTCTTCATGTGCACGTACACCTCGTTCATGTCTGCTAGACGGTTGCCCCTCCACATTCATGGAAAGAAAACTGAGCTTTGATACCAACTGATGCAGTGTGACTTAGTGGGCTGCAACGAAGAACAAAAAATACGCAGCGGATAACTAATTCTAGATCTTGAGACTATCAATGATCTAAGAACTCTCCTTGAAAATCTAGATACTCTCTAGCATTTTGAAGGAAAGAGAGGAATAAACTCAACTCTGAGTATTCTCATTAATCAATATTAATAAATAAACAACAACTGCATTCTCAGGGCTCTAAGCATTTATTTATAGCCCCAAGACTCTTAGTCCTAAGATAACAATGAAATAAAGTCAATTTAGAAGTCTACGAAAGAAAACTAAACCAATTAAAAGACTAACGAAGAAACCTAATTTAAATAAAAGACTGAAAGATAAGATAAAGTAAAATACTAACAAATAAACCTAATTTAAATAAAAGACTAATAGATATGATAGGTCATCCTAATCTACATCACAATCCCTCTCTAATCAAATTCTTTCATGTGTTGGATTAGAGAGACTCCACTTGTTTGATCGATATTTCACATGCACACTAGCATTAGAGTCTGTGGGGTATGAGATTTGAATTTGAAGTATGTGTCTTAAGATTTCTTGGTTTGCGATGTGATGATGAAAACCTTGGCTGTTAAAAAAAAAAATCATAATAAAGTGAGTTTCTCTTTGAGTAACCGGACCTCTTGTCTGGCCAAGCAATGAGTGTTTGCGTCAAAAGATGAGAAATTCTAGCTAAAAAAATTGTATGGCTAGTTTAGGCTCCCTAGCTCTTTCGACTTGAGTAATTAAGCCCTAGGGATGTCTCTACATCTAGTGCCCTAAAGCCGTCTGGTTTGGGAGTCACTGGCCTAACGCTCGTTACATAGGTCATTAGAAGCTTAAGGGAGTCAAGCATTGCACAGCCTACACAAAAAAATTGCATCTTTCAATTCAAGCCTTGGTTAATTTATCACACTGTTTTCCTTTGAATTTTGGGATACACGTTTTTGGAGGATAATTGAAACCCCATGATCTTGTTGTTAGTTCACTTTGCACTTCTTAGAGCATGTGTTGTCTCAATTTTTCAACCTTGAGTGAAATAATGTTTGGATACCTGGATGATGTGGTTTGTATGTTCTACATGTTAAGTTTGCTAATGATGTATGAACCATGTGTTTCTGTGAAGAGCTTTGTCCATTAATAACATAGTTCCAATATTGTTTGTGAATGTCACTCCTGAAAAACCCTCACGAGACTTCACTCGTCCACTAGGGATGCCTAGTAGTTTAAAAGGCTTGTTGCATACGCTAAATGCAATCGTTTCTCCCACGAAAACAGATTTATGTTTCTTGTTTTGTTTTCAGTTTTGTTTTGCAAAGGGACTAGCAAAATGTAAGTTTGGGGGTATTTGATCGATGTCAAATATTATATATTGGACCCCCCCTTATCTTATGTTTGTTAGGCTCTTAGTTTTGTTAATATTTAATATTTTGTATTGTTTTAGTGTTTTAATGTGTTATAGGTCTTTGGTGCGAATTATGGTTCAAAAGGAGCGGAATTAAGCAAAGATACTATTTCAACCTCTGCAAAGTGCATTTGAACGCGGACCACGTTCGAATGCAGATCCAGTCAACCTGCCTTTCCCCGTGTCGCCTTATCCGACCCTATCGATCATCGCTTCAACCTTGCGCCATGGGCAGTTATATGCGTTCGACCGCACGTAGTACGTTCGAACACACTGCGGTCGAACACACGCAGCACGGCGATGCACCTGCGACTGAATGCACAGCACCATGATCGAACACATGCAGTGTTACATTCGAACGCACCCCTGAGCTGGCAGCACACTGAAACTTTGTCTATAAATAGGATTCGTTGTTTTCTTTGTTTTCCACGCTTGGAAGACGCTTGGGATGCGTTTGAGGCTCCCTCAGTGGCCGAAAACCTCCCCGTTCTTCATTGTAAACACTCCTAAACGTCAATTTAATTTAATGCTTTTATTTATTTTGCTTTATTCTCTTATTCCCTTCACCATGCTTTTATCTAATTATTTTTATGCTTAGTTTAATACTCCGTTCGTCATTTACTATTTTGCTTGTTCGTTTCAATTCAATTTCGTGACAAAATTACGTTGATTATTGTTTATGAATGGTTTAACGTCAACAGTCATTGTAACCGGAGATACATCGGATGATTCGTCTTTAGACCAATATCCGTTGTGACCTCTTAAAACAGTGTTTGCATCGACTAGTTCGACAAGATTTCGTAACGACAATAGGACATGCATTAGTGCTTAATCGATAGATGGACGTATGACTAATTAATAGCAATAGAATACGCCTAGTAGCGTAATTGTTGTTAAGTATGGAAGAAGCATGTTTATATGTTGATTAAATTGTAGTGAGGTAGATTAGGGACCTTAGCGTTTTATTTCTTTATTTTTATTGCATTTTAATTTAGTTTTATTTTCTGCACGCCACCTGTTTGCTATTGGGACTAGGTTAAGATAGGATTAGTTTAGGCGATTTAAAATTAGTTTTTAACAAAACACGATTCTTTGTGGGTTCGACCTCGCATTTGCACAACCGCTCTATGGTGAACCAAAAATAAAGTACTCACAAGTGTACGAGTCGTGTGCAGTAAAGTGCGCGTAAAAATGCGAGGTCGATCCACAGGAAATTGTGTTTTGTGATGAAATCAATTTTCTATTTAAATAAATTCTATTTTAACCTAGTTCCGCAATTGGTCGTGCAATTGTGACAAAACTAAAATGAGTGATAATTTAAATGAAAATCAAAGTAAAGTACTAAGGTTTTCGAATCCACCTCGGCAAATCAAACAACATACTCTCGCGTTTACATATACAATTGACAATCAGACACATTTTAACAGAGTTCAAAAATCGTAAACAGGCATGTAAAGTCATTCGATGAATCCATCCGTTAAAGAATCACAGCGAGTATTTAATTGAGATCAAATCATCCACCGTATCCGTAGATCACGATAGATATTAGTCTCAATTTCAATCACTTGATGTATCCCCAAATAGAACACAACAAATATTGAACAATGCATGTAATCACAAAAGATGCTCAATCACATAAAGTAATAAAGCTAGGAAATTAATTTTGAACAACCAAAATATCAGATTGTATATATAAAATCACGAGAGTACAATTGTTTATCATTGACGAGGCTTCATCTTCAACCTTAGTTGAAGGTTTAGCCCCTCATGATCACAAAAGACATGTCAAAATCAAATGAAATCATGAAAAACAAAACTTACAATTGGAAAACGTTCACATAGGCCTAAGCACGACAAAAAATCGTGTTTCTGCTCTCTACGGCGCCTCCCAACGTAGGGTTTACAAAAGAAAAGTGCTAATTTATACTAAACAACTAGGTTTTCTCACGTACTGACAGGTCATCACGAGTGCGTTCGACCGCAGTAAGTGCGTTCGAACGCACTGCGTTCGATCGCAGTAAGTACGATCGAACGCATGCGGGGCTTCAGCTGTGCGCTTGAATGCAGGTGCATTCAAACGCAACAACTTGAGATCGAACGCACAGCCAGTGTAGCTTTTGTATTTTCTTATGCTTAATTTCCACCCTTTAACCGCATTCTTATGTCAGTGACCTGCAACACACTTGAGACACCAAAACTAACAACATCATCAGAAAAGGATACAGCTAAAAGCCTAACAAATATAAGTTAAGGGGCTCAAATATACAATATTTGGCACTCATCAAATACCCCCAAACTTACATTTTCCTAGTCCCTTAGCAAAACAAAATGAAAAACATAACAAAAATAAGAAACATAAGTCCACTGTCGTGGGAGAAACGGTTGCATTTAGCATATGCAACAAGCCTTTTAAACCCCTAGGAATTCCCTAGAGGACGAGTGAAGTCTCGT
>CM017326.1:14845551-14883128 GCA_006937295.1 Carpinus fangiana
ATGGATACATTTCATCGTTCGGGTTACGTCCATTTATCCATTGTAGTTAGTGTATCATTTTCACATTGGATCCTTTGGACCTAAACCGTTCATGTTTTGTCTTTTGTCAAATGGACAGACGGTTTGATTATTTCAATAGGCACGATAGGACTTGCGTAGGGCTTAAGCATGCTTGAACTAGGGTGACACTAGAACATGCATCGCTCTTAATCGATAGACGGATGTTTAATTAACTTTGTATTTAAATATGGTGAAGTGGAATTTAGACTTTAGTTATTTTTATTTCTTTACTTTAATGCATTTTTAGTTTAGTTTACTTTATGCACGTTACCTGTTTACTTTTGGAACTAGGTTAAGGTAGAATTAGTCTAGGCATTTTAAAGTTGATTTTTAGCAAAACCGATTCTCTGTGGGTTCGACACTTGCACTTGCACATCCACTCTATTACGATCGACTCGTGCAATTGGCGAGTACAATTAAATTTGTACATCAGATCTCACGATTGGACACTTCAACTCGTCCACTTGTCTGTGGGCCACCTGAGGTCAGACTTACTCGTTCCGCTAGTGTTATGTACGGTATGTTGTGCAATGGCTGGGGCACCCTAAATTGTATTATAGGTCCCTCGGGACAGCATTAACCCTGTTGAGAAGGGGTAATATCTCTGGAAGCCCATACTGTTAAACTGTTACTGTTACTCATGATTATAAGCATATATTATCTATATATATATCACCTGCATGATAAACTGTCATCTCATAATACTGCATGTATTTTATAAATAAAATAATCCACAAAATAATGACGGGTACGTCATGTGCATTTATACTCACTAAGTTGTCGGACTTTCCCTTGTATTATTTCCATTTTCTCCATATATACAATTATGTTGTTCTAGATAGTGGATACCGTGAGGCATCCAGTCTTGTGGAGGATTCAATTCGGGAGATGCTTGAGGACTTATTGCAAGCTTAAGCGGGTACTCATGGTAACTAGTATTTTTGAGTTATTTATCGGTGTCAAATATTGTATATTGGACCCTCCTTAACTTATGTTTGTTAGGTTCTTAGTGTTGTTAATATCTAATATTTTGAATTGTTTTAGTGTTTTAGTGTGTTGTAGGTCCTTGGTACGAATTGTGGTTCAAATGGGCAGAATTAAGCAAAGATGGAACTTTAGCCTCTACAAGTGCGATCGAACGCACTACGGTCGAACGCAGAAGCCACGTTCGATCGCACACCTCGTCAGCCCGCGTTTCCCGTGTCGTCCTAGCTGGCCCTATCGTTGATCGCTTCAACCTTGCGCCATGGGCAGTTACGTGCGTTCAACCGCACTACGTGCGATCGAACGCACTGCAGTTGAACGCAACGTCTACACTCGAATGCATGTGGCACTGTGATGCAATTGCAGTCGAACGCACATCAGACAATCGAACGCACCCCCTGCGATCAAACGCACCCCTGACCTCACAATACAGTAAATCTTCTCTATAAATAGGACCTTGATGTATTTCGTATTTTTCACGTTTGGGAGGCACCCCTAGGGCCTCAAACCCTCTATTTTCCACTCTAAAGCCCTCCTAAATTGTCATCTATTTATTTAATGTTTTATTTTTCTTTTATTTAGTCTCTTATTCCCTTCACTATGGATTTGTTTATATATATTCATGTTTAGTTCGTATTATTCTATCGTTTAATTTTATGTTTACTCGTTTCAATGCATTTTAATGACAAAAGTGTGTTGATTGTTGTTTGCAAATCGTTAAACGTCGACTTTCGTTGCAACCGGAGATACATCAGATGATTCGTCTTTGGACCAATATCTGTTGTGACCTCTTAAAACAGTGTTTACATTGGTTAGTTCGACAAGATTTTGTAGCAACGATAGGATATGCATATGTGCTTTATCGATAGACGGATGTATGAATTAATTAATAGCAAATAGAATACGCCTAATAGCGTAATCATTATTGAGTATAGACTAAGCATGTTTATATGTTGGTTAAATTATGGTGAGGTAGATTAGGGACCTTAGCGTTTTTATTATTTATTGCATTTTAATCTAGTTTATTTTTATGCACACCAACTGTTTGATTTTGGGACTAGGTTAAGATAGGATTAGTTTAGGCATTTTAAAATTAGTTTTTAACAAACTCGATTCTCTGTGGGATTCGACCTTGCACTTGCACACCTGCTACACTGCATAACGACTCGTGCAATTGACGAGTACAATTAAATTTGTGCATCAAATTTTGGCGTCATTGCCGGGGATTCGCTGTTTTGTTTAAATTGATTTTTTTTTTGCTTAGATTAATTTTATTTTTCTACTAGTTATTTCAACTATGCATTTATTTTATTTATTTCATGCTTTTGTATAGAAAAAAGTTTGTTAAAAAAAAATTAGATTAGTGTTTACTTGCTGTTTTTGGTTCTGTTTTAGTCTCTGGAAAATCAGCCTGTGATAGTGCGTTCGATCGTACCTCTATGCGTTCGAACACACTTGAGTCTATTCCAGGTCAGTTGCATACCTGCGCTCGCCTAGTACGTTGCTGCGTGCAAGCCCGCGCCTCTGACAAAACTGCAGTGCGCCGTTGCGAACAATCGCACCTAGTTGCGATCGAACGCACATGCACAGTCTGCTACATGTTTGCGTGTCTGCGTTTCAATCATATCTTCCTGCGCTCGAGCGCACCTCAACTGGCTGCACCAACAAACCCAAGGCAGTGTTTGTGTTCAGTTTTAATTTTCTTTTTTTTTATTTGTTTAATTATTAGTTTATTTTTATTTATTGTTTCTGCCTCTTTTTATTTATTTACATGTTGTTTTTAGTTTTTGTTGGTTTATTTTTATTTTTAGTTGTTTAATTAATTTATTGTTTTTGTTAGTTATTTCTTTAGTTTATTTTTGTTAGTTTTTGTTTATTTTATTTTATTTTTTGTATATTGTTAATTGTTTCTTGTGGGATATTTTGAACTGTTTGGGTGAAGTATGAGTTTTCCGTTCGATTATTTTAATGTTTCCCCTAGCGGTAGGACGCCAAACCCTACCAATGTTTACCCACCTGAACCATGTTCACACTGCTCCAGCCCTTACCATAGTATAGGTGATTGTCTGCATTGGGGACAATTTTCCAACTTTTCATATGAGCAGTTGAACACCAGTTTCTCCAGTCCTGGGTTTGAATCATATTCAAATTTTTATAACCCAGATTGGAGCAACCATCCTGATTTTTCGTGGCAAGCTCATGCCATGGAAAATTATGCTCCCCAAGTTGACGAACTACACCATCCTGATTATCCGCAGTTCGACAACCAATTTTCTTCCCATCCATCATATGACTATCCTCCTAAGCAATCTCCTATGGAAGAAACGCTTAAGGAATTCATGGAACTAGTTGGCCAACCCACCATTCCTATGTCACAAGAACTATCATTAGAAGACGCACTCGAGGAGTTTAGGAAAACAGTCAACCAACCTTGTCAAGAAATCATAGATGCCACTGTGGCAAACACTGAAGTAGTTGCAAGGTTGGAAGGATAGTTTGGTCATCTAGTTGCTGAATTAAATAGAATTAAGGAAGAGGAACTTCAAAGTCAGGAGATGGCAAAAGGGCAGTACATGATTGATGAGGATTGCCCCAGCAATCCTCATCATGAGCATGTCCAAGCCACCATCACACTTGTTAGTGAGGAACCAACTATCAGCAAAGTGGAAGAGAAAGAGGAGCATTTGGAGCAAACTGAGCCCCTGCCAATTTCAAATTGGTCCAATGACAAGGAAGTGAGTACTGAAGCTCACCCCTTCGTCACAATCCCTCTCGAGACATATCTTAAACCTCAAGTTTCATCTTTTCAATGTCTCGAAGAACCATCTTACGTAGAGATCTTATAGGAATCACACACAGAGGATCACAAATCTAGGAACCGTGCTCCTAAGTGGATTCCTCGAAATAAGGTCGACTACAGAAGATGGCAGAACATCCTTCCAGAGGGATATCGAATTCTTAAGAAGAAAGGATGGAAGGGATTGGTTAGACACCCATATGAGCGGGGAAGGTGCGGTATGTTTTCTTTTTTATTTTCCGCACTTTAATTTTTGTCATTTTCTTTTTGTTATTTTATCTTATTTTGTTTCTAACAGCAATTAACATTTTGATGTTTGATCTTTGAGAAAAAAGATTGCTGTTAGTTTTTGACAGGTGTTTTGATGTTTAAGTTCGGGGGACGCTTTGGACTTTGCACATCTCGATTCCTCATCCCACTGTAATGTATTTCTTGTCACATTGGGGACAATATGTCATTTAATTTTGGGGGTATGGACAAACATTTTGTCTATGTGTTTGTTTATTGTATTTGTTATTTTGTTGGTTTTTGTCTGTATATATTTGTTTTTAGCTGTATATAATTTTTTTTTCTTTTTGTTTGTTACTATGTTGTTGATTGAGCACGACTTACATCATAACTGTGGATTACATGTCATTGGTATGTTTAACTTGTTTGAACATGGCGTATCATTAGAAATCCTAATTTTTTATTCATGTGTTAGATTAGAGAGACTCCACTTGTTTGATCGATATTTCACATGCACACTAGCATTAGGGTCTGTAGGGTATGAGATTTGACTTTGAAGTGTGTGTTTTGAGATTTTTAGGTTTGCGATGTGATGATGAAAACCTTGGCTGTTAATAAAAAAAAAAAATCATAATAAAGTGAGTTTTTCATTAAGTAACCGGACCTCTTGCTTGGCCAAGCAATGGGTGTTCGCGTCAAAAGATGAGAAATTCCAAAAAAATTGTATGGCTAGTTTAGGCTCCGTAGCTCTTTTGACTTGAGTAATTAAGCCCTAGGGTTGTCTTTACATCTAGTGCCTTAAAGCCGTCTGGTTTGGGAGTCACTGGCCCAATGCTCGTTACATAGGTCATTTAGAAGCTTAAGGGAGTCAAGCATTGCACAACCTACACAAAGAAATTGCATTTTTCAATTCAAGCCTTGATTGTATTTATCACATTGTTTTCCTATGAATTTTGGGATACACGTCTTTTGAGAATAATTGAAACCCCATGATCTTGTTGATTAGTTCACTTTGTACTTTTTGGAGCATGTGTTGTCTCAATTTTCCAACTTTGAGTGAAATGATGTTTGGATGCCTGGATGATGTGGTTTGTATGATCAACATGTTAAATTTGCTAATGATATATGAACCATGTGTTTGTGTGAAGGGCTTTGTCCATTAATAACATAGTGCCAAATAATTGTTTGTGGGTGTCACTCCTAAAAAACCCTCACGAGACTTCACTCGTCCACTAGGGATGCCTAGTGGTTTAAAAGGCTTGTTGCATACGCTAAATGTAATCGTTTCTCCCACGAAAGCGGATTTATGTTTCTTGTTTTTACTCTTTGTTTTCAGTTTTGTTTTGCTAAGGGACTAGCAAAACATAAGTTTGGGGGTATTTGATCGGTGTCAAATATTGTATATTGGACCCCCCTTAACTTATGTTTGTTAGGCTCTTAGTGTTGTTAATATCTAATTTTTTGAGTTGTTTTAGTGTTTTAGTGTGTTGTAGGTCCTTGGTGCGAATTGTGGTTCAAAAGGGCGGAATTAAGCAAAGATTGAACTTTAGCCTCTGCAAGTGCGATCGAACGCACTACGGTCGAATGCAAAGGCCACGTTCAATCGCACGCCTTGTCAGCCCGCGTTTCCAGCGTCGCCCTAGCCGGCCCTATCGTTCATCTCTTCAACCTTGCGCCGTGGGCAGTTACATGCATTCAACCGCACTATGTGCGATCGAACTCAACGCCTACACTCGAACGCACGTGGCACTGCGATGCAACTACGATCGAATGCACATCAGACGATCGAATGCACGCAAGGATGACACCGAACGCACCCCCTGCGATCAAATGCACCCCTGACCTGACAGTACACTAAATCTTCTCTATAAATAGGACCTTGATGTATTTCGTATTTTTCACGTTTTAGAGGCGCCCCTAGGGCCTCAAACCCTCTGTTTTCCACTCTAAAGCCCTCCTAAATTGTCATCTATTTATTTAATGTTTTATTTTGCTTTTATTTAGTCTCTTATTGCCTTCACTATGGATTTGTTTATATATATTCATGTTTAGTTCGTATTATTTTGTCATTTAATTTTATGTTTATTCATTTCAATGCATTTTAGTAACAAAAGTGTGTTGATTGTTGTTTGCAAATCGTTAAACGTCGACTTTCGTTGCAACCGGAGATACATTGGATGATTCGTCTTCGGACCAATATCCGTTGTGACCTTTTAAAATAGTGTTTGCATTGGTTAGTTCGACAAGATTTTGTAGCAATGATAGGATATGCATATATGCTTTATCGATAGACGGATGTATGAACTAATTAATAGCAAATAGAATATGCCTAGTAGCGTAATCGTTATTGAGTATGGACTAAGCATGTTTATATGTTGGTTAAATTGTGATGAGGTAGATTAGGGACCTTAGCGTTTTTATTTATTTATTGAATTTTAATCTAGTTTATTTTTATGCACACCAACTGTTTGATTTTGGCACTAGGTTAAGATAGGATTAGTTTAGGCACTTTAAAATTAATTTTTAACAAACTCAATTCTCTGTGGGATTCGTCCTCGCACTTGCACACCCGCTACACTGCATAACGACTCGTACAATTGACGAGTACAATTAAATTTGTGCATCAGTTACGCTGTAGACTTAAGGTTTGATACATGCTTGCATACTAAGGTTTAACATAGATCTCTTGTAATGATGTTATGTATATAGTGTGATTTTCGCTGCTTTGATGTTTTTTGGTTAGACGCTCTAGTTGTATGATTTAACGTTTATAGAACTTTATTACTTCTGCTGCTTAGTATCCTCTATTTTTAGGAGTAGAGGTCCCGAAGGTCATGTTCGGAGTAGAACAAGGTTGGGAGATGAACCGTGGAATTAATTACCAGTTAATTAATTATCGGGTCGTTACAGTACGCTTGAGCATACCCTAAAGTACGATCGAGTGCACACCTTCCAGACTCTACTGCATCCTTTTTCTAGCGCATCTAAGGGCTGTTTATGAGCTTTTACTTTCTGTTTTAGTTTTTATTTTCTGTTTTTATTCTTGGTTTAGTTTATGTTGGGTCGCCGATCTTTGTCTTTGCCATTAATTGCTTGTGACCCCGACATTGAACACACTCTTAGACAACTTAGAGCCGAAAGGAATTCTAATTTGCCAAAAGCGCACACCACTGATACCATGGCCAGAGCTAATCACGTGGCTTTGCAAGATCACTATATCCCTCCCACATATACTACCCCTTCATGTCTCAGGCTGCCGGACGTCACGGCAACCCACTATGAGATCAAGCCTAGCACTATACAAAGCTTACCTACTTTCCTAGGACTTAGCAATGAAAATCCGTATGAGTTCCTCAGTGAATTCCAAACAATCTGTTCTACCATTTAATTTACGGGATTCACTGAGGACGCCTTACGGATGCATCTCTTTCCTTTCTCCCTCAATGAAAGAGACAAACAATGGTTTCAGTCTTTAGAACCTGACTCAATCACTTCTTGGGGGCAATTGCAATAGGATTTTCTTAAGAAGTATTTACCCATAGGAAAAACTAACGACACTAGGAGAGCTATCACTAGTATCTCCCAGTATGAGGGTGAACAATTCCATGAGACGTGGGAGAGGCTTAAGGACTTGCTTAGATCATGCTCACACCATGTTGTCCCCAAATGGCAGCTAGTGCAAAGTTTCTATGATGGTTTGACCATGTCCAATAGGAATATGGTAGATGCATCCTATGGGGGGACATTCATGTTGAAAAGTGAAGATGAAGCGTGGGCTATGTTTGAAAATCTAAGCCACAATTCTATTCAACAAGTTTCTGATTTAGTATTTTTCTGACAAAAATATCAATTATAAAATAACCACTCGCAATAAGACGAATCTTTGTAAGATATGGCTATAGAGAGGGTGTCGAATCTCAAAGACTATAGTGATTTCGTTATTAAATCTAAAATATGAAATCTAACCTAATTAAACAAGAGAGATTTGTTTGTTTATGTAAATTTAAAGTGCATAAAATTAAATGTAAAGTTTAAAGTGAATATATGAGAGAGAGAGAGTAAGGTACCGACTTCACCACAATCCGCACAACAATGGTTAACTATATTTAATTCCAGAAATTCATGATATGCATATTATAAAATAACAAGAAAATACAATATTAAAGAATAGGGATAATCTATCTTCAGTTGGCACGGATCGTCCACCTAACCACTAAAATGCGGCACGACCCGTCTTCCCTAGGCATAAATTATAAAATCCTTTAATAAGTTTCATATAATTAATGGAATAGCATAACCCATCTTCGGTTGGCACAAATCGTCCACCTAACCACTAAGATGCGTCATGACCCGTCTTCCCTAGGCATGGCCTATCTTAATTCTATTAATCATATGTCTATTAAAACCCATTGTATAACCATCATCCCCATAATCACAGAAAATAAAAATGATTTGAGTTCAATAAAAGTAAAATACTTTCTAAGACAAGATAAGAATTTCACAAATATTGATTTTGGGATTTAAGAACAATTGCATTTAATAATTAAGCACAGAATTCAACTATAGCAATTCTCACAATTATACAGTCAACATACATAAATTAAAAATCTGAAAATTAAATACAATCAAACCATTGTGCTTGGAAAGGGTTACATCAACACCACACAAATGGGTTTAGCCGCTCATGACTCCGCTAAGCCTCCAAGAAATAATTTATGTCTAAAACTAAGTCCCTTTCTCTTGAAGCTTAGAGGCCTATTTATAGGGAGAAAACAAGTCCTAGAAGCCCTAAGAAACCTAGAAAATTCGGAATTCAATCACCTAGTCAAATTAGGAAGCAATCCATGTACAAATCGGAATAGGATTCGTCTAGATTTGCCTCCTTCTCTTGAGGGACAATTTTGGCATAGCGGGAGTCCGATTTAGGAAAATCATATTTCATCATGATTTTTATAATTTTGAATTATCTTTCTAATGCCACTAGAATCACCTTAATTCGATATTTGAGCTGAAAGTTATGGCCAAAATACTGAGACATGTTCAAAATCTGAAATTCTATCCAATTCGATTTTGACCTCAATTGGAGAAATTCTGATTTTATTCTTTCCTTGATTTGATTAAACTTAACCACATCATATATGTCCTCTGTTGTGATTGGTTAAGCTTAATCATATCTTCTAGGTCTTCTCAAATTGTGCTTTAAACCCAAAATCAATGGTTTTTCTTGTATCTTTCTGAAATACCTGAAAACACAAAAACAATACAAAATCAAACAAATAACAATGCTAAGAAATTAACATATGCGAGTTACAGGGCTTGAATGTGCAACATTTAGCGCTTATCAGTTTCCAATAGACAGAGAGCACCTGCACCTAAAGCACCAAAGAGTGAAAGTCTTTTTGAAGTAGGGCATACTTCAGACATGGCTACCCAAGTAGTTGATGCTATCTCCAAGAAGCTGGATTAATTAATGATTGCTGGTTTTGCTCCTAATATTGCTCACATGAACACACAACCTAAACCATGCTCATTCTGTTCTAGTCCTATGCATCATGTAAATAACTATCCTACTACTGGAAATTACACTGATGTTTCTAATGAGCAGGTCAATGCAGCTTTCTCTAGACCAGGTAATTATCTGTATTCCAATACTTACAACCCGAGGTGGAGAAATTATCCCAATTTTTCTTGGAAGAATCCAACTTCGGGCAAAGGGCCATACAATCAAGTTCAATCCAACAGCCAGCCTTACCAAGCTCCTTCCACATACCGGCCTCCATAGCAGCAATACCAGGCCACCCCGCCTCCTCAATTAGATTCTAACTTTAAAGATAGGATGTTGAAAATGGTGGGCGAGATAAGTGGCAGGGTTGGCGAGATAACCAACAGGGTGGGCAAGATCAGACAGTAAATTCGCACTCTCAATCCATTGCCAAATTAGAGGCACAGGTCGGGCAAATGGCTAACAGCCTCAACAAGAAGGAAGAAGGGAAGCTTTCAAGTCAGCTGGTGGTAAATCCTAAGGGGTACTACATGGTAAATGAGGGTACATCATATCACCAGTCAGTTCAGGCCATCACCACACGGCCCGAGCGCAGATGCGCTCGTTCGCAGCATCTGTGTGCTCGATCGTACTGCCAGAGACCTTCTACTCTTTCAGCTTATTTCCACCCTTAAACCGCATTCTTATGTCAATGACATGCAGTACACTAAAGCACAAAAAACTAACAAAAACATTTGAAAAAGACACAGCTATGAGCTTAACAAATATAAGTTAAAAGGCCCAAATATACAATATTTGGCACTCATCATTAAGCACTCCTCATGTTCCTTCCCTTGAGTCTCCACCGAAGCTTGAATTGAAGTCACTGCCAAACAAGCTCAAGTATGCCTTTCTTGGATCTAACAACACCCTACCAGTTATCATTGCTTTAGATCTACAAAAGGACCAGGAAGGTAGTTTGTTATAAGTGTTGAAAGAGCATAAAAAAGCTATTGGGTGGACTGTAGTAGACTTGAAAGGAATTGAGCCCTCTATCTGTATGCAACGGATCCATCTAGAAGAAGGAGCCCGAACCTTCCATGAGGCATAACGCCTGCTGAATCCCAACATGAAAGAGGTTGTGATGAAAGAAGTAGTCAAGTTACTTGATGCTGGTATCATTTACCCCATCTCAGACAGCAAATGGGTCAACCTCACTCAAGCGGTTCCAAAGAAGTCTAGCATTATAGTAGTAGATTCCACTGGAGAGTTGATTCCACAATGCACAACCAAGGGATGGCGTGTTTGCGTTGACTATCGGAAGCTCAACTTCCACACTCCGAAGGATCACTTTCCACTCCTTTTCATTGATTAGATCCTAGAGCGTCTAGCTGGCCAGAGTTACTATTGTTTCCTAGATGGCTACTTCGGGTATAATCAGGTTGTTGTTGATCCCCAAGACCAAGAGATGACGACTTTCACATGTCCCTTTGGAACCTTTGCTTACAGATGCAAGTCCTTTGGCCTATACAATGCACCTGCCGCTTTCTAGAGATGTATGATGTCCATCTTCTCTGATATGGTAGAAAACATTTTAGAGGTATTTATGGATGAATTTTTTGTTTTTGGTTCTTCTTTTGATAATTGTCTCCATAATCTTTCCCTTGTGCTAAAACATTTCAAAGAAACTAACCTGATTTTAAATTGGGAGAAGAGTCATTTTATGGTGCAAAAGGGTATAGTTCTAGGCCATATAGTGTCCAAGAGAGGAATTGAGGTGGACCAGGCAAAGGTGGAGTTGATTGAAAATCTACCGCCACCTACTTCAGTGAAGCAGATTCGCTCCTTCTTAGGGCATGCCGGGTTCTATCGACATTTCATCAAGGATTTCAGCAAGATTTCAAGGCCCTTATGTAGTTTGCTTGACAGGGATACCCCTTTCCATTTTGATGAAGCATTTCAAAAGGCATTCCAGAAGCTCTGGTCTCTGCTATCCTCTTCTCCCATCATGAAGCCTCCTGACTAGTCTTTGCCATTTGAAATTATGTATGATGCATCTAATTTTGCTGTGGTGCAATCTTGGGACAGCGTGTGGGTAAGCTCTCTCACGTCATTTATTATGCGGGCAAGACTCTTATGGATGCTCAAGTCAATTATACAACAACAGAGAAAGAGTTGCTAGCTGTGGTCTTTGCCTTGGATAAATTCCGCTCATATCTCCTGGGATCCAAGGTAACCATCTATTATGATCATGCTGCTCTGCGACATTTGCTGGCTAAGAAGGAAACTAAGCCTCGGTTGATTCGTTGGATACTGCTTCTGCAAGAATTTGATATTGAGATTCAAGACAAGAAGAGCATTGAGAATGTCGTCGTCGACCACCTGTCAGGGATTCTGTTTGAGACACCTCAGTCGATTCTAGTTCATGATTCCTTTCCGGATGAGCAACTATTTGAAATTACTCCAAGAGAACCACCTTGGTATACCGACATTGTCAATTATTTAGCCACAAGTCAAATTCCTTCTCATTGGTCTAAACAAGACAAGGACTGCTTCTTCAAGCAAGTCCAATTCTATGTTTGGGAAGATCTGGAGTTGTTCAAGTACTGTGCTAATCAGATTATCTGACGCTGCGTCTCGGAGAGTGAATTGCACAATATTCTCACATTTTGTCATTCTCTAGCTTGTGGAGGTCATTTCAGTGCCAAGAAGACTACATCCAAGGTTCTACAATGCGGATTCACATGGCCGACCTTGTTCAAAGATGCCTATGAATTTTGCCAGGCTTGTGAGAGATGCCAGCACTTAGGAGCTATCTCTCAAAGGGACATGATGCCGTTGAACCCATCCTCATTGTTGAAATTTTTGATGTCTAGGGTATCGATTTCATGGGACCCTTCCCACCTTCTGTTGGATATGAGTATATCTTGGTAAGGGTGGATTATGTCTCCAAATGGGTAGAAGCCATGGCCACCAAGACCAATGATCACAAGGTTGTGGTAAAATTCATCCAAGCCAACATCTTCAGCAGATTTGGTACTCCTCGGGCCATCATCAGTGACGAAGGTAAGCATTTTTACAACAGGTTTCTCAAAACCTTGCTTCTCAAGTATTCTGTTACACACAAAGTTGCCACTCCATACCATCCTTAGACTAGTGGCCAAGTGGAAGTCTCCAACAATGAAATCAAGTATATTTTGGAGAAGACGGTCAGGCCAGACTGCAAGGATTGGTCCTTGCACCTCAATGATGCATTATGGGCATACAACACAGCTTACAAGACGCCGATTGGAATGTCACCATACCGGCTGGTTTATGGAAAGGCGTGTCACCTTCCTATGGAACTGGAACACAAGGCTTTGTGGGCAATCAAGCAATTTAACTTTGACATGCAAGCAGCCGGCTCCCATCGAAAGCTTCAGTTGACAGAGTTAGAGGAGCTGCGAAACGATGCATATGACAGCTCCCGAATTTACAAGGATAAGACAAAGGCTTTTCATGATCGACAAATCCTACCTAAGACATTTGTGCCAGACCAGAAAGTATGGCTTTTCAACTCCAAACTCCGGCATTTCGCAGGAAAACTCTGCTCAAGATGGCCTTTCATAGTCACTTTGGTATCTCCACATGGTGCCATCGAATTGCAGGACCCAAAGGATGGCACTCTTTTCAAGGTGAATGGTCAACATTTAGAGCCCTACATTCAAAACCTCGAGGCAGGTAAAGATGTGGAATCCGTCAATTTGACGGATCCCGTCTACTTATTTTGAAATTCATCACTAGCACCCTGGGCTCGAGCGCACAAATAGTATGCTCGATCCTAGACATGGGCCTGCGCTCAAGCTCACTTATGTAGGCTCGAATGTAGATACAACAATTACACACACACTTTTGCACGAGTGATCAAGCACACATCACTGTGCGCTCGAGCGTACTCCCGCTGTGCGTAGGAGCGCACCACCACACTCTGCACCCCTCTGTGCGAGTGCGATCGAACGCACATTTAGGTGCAATCGAGTGCACTTGTTTAAGGGCCTCATGTGACCTTTTTAGGTCACATTTCCCCTTTCCCCCCTCATTTCTTTCCCACCTGCGCCATGCCCATTTCTTTGCCCCACACCCCACATGCACCTGCTCACACTTCTACCCAGCCACCGTTCACACCACCGCGCCACCTCCACACCAACCACCGCCGCACTCCATCCCTATAACATCCCTTTCTTTCCCCCATTTATCCATCACAGCCCTTCCGTTGTTGAGGGTGTTATACCCCTTTCTCCCTTTTTTTCTTTTTTTCTTTTTTGTTCAAAAGCACAATCCGTGGGTACGTATTGTGCTTGTGTTCTCTGTGTTGGTTGTCCTTGTTTTTCGAGGGGTTGGGTAGCATTGGGAAGTGACTTCGCAACCTTTGGTTTTGGGAGTGCACACCAAGTGTTTGAAAAAAAGCCTGAACCAGTCTTCACTATGCCTAGAGTGTGAGCCTTCTCCCTTCGATCCTTCGGAACCTAGGCCACAGTTGCCAGACTCACTTTTCAAAAAAGGAAGCTCATTCTAGAGACCTCGTTCACCATCCAAGATGACTTCACGGATTTTGACGCAACAAGGTGGGCAGTTCAAGAATTCAAGCATCGTGGGTTGAAGCGGTTGTTCAAGCCAGTCACATCAACCGCCTACACACACTTGGTTCGGACATTCTATAAGCATCTTACTTATGATTGCAACCGGCCAGACATCCTCTCCTCTACCATTGATGATGTAGACATAGAGGTGACCACAATGGACATAGCTGCTACTCTGAAGTGCCATGTTGAGTGTCCCCAATCAGAAGACCAGTGGGTAGCCTGTCCCTCCACACTCACTACAAAAGAGATTATTGATGACATGTGTGAGGAATGCTATGCTTATCAGTATTGGAATGCCACTAGCAAGGCCAAGTTGCCTCCACAACTCTAGCTTGTGGATTTTGTGCTACAGCGGAATGTGTGACCCTTGGGACACAAAATGCAGAGATGTGATCTCTTTCTTGCTGCCCTCTATGCTTTCCATAAGGGCTATTGGTGCTCCATTCCTGACATCATTTGGAGACAACTGCATAAATTCTGGGAGGGGGTACATTTATGAACTGCTGAGGGCACCAAATCCTGGGGACTACCCTTCCCGTTCCTCATCACCTACATACTCTGGAAGAATGGCATTAAAGGCACCTCGGTAGATGAGCCCATCACTGATCACCCACAATTTGGCCGGATCCAGTGGAATCAGAGTTACTCCCACATGCCATGAGAACGTCGGGTATGGGTAGCTGGCATAGAGAGAGCCGCAGATGGTGCAAAGCCAATGGACATGGAAGAAGAGGCGACAGATGAAGAAGTGGTGGAGGAGGAAGATACGGTCACCGTGGGCTCCTCACATTATCGGGCCATTTAGTAGGACTTGGTGAACATCCGATTTGAGCTTACTAATCAGCGGAGGGAGGCCTAGGAGGATAAGCTCTTAGCCGATGAACGGTTTGAGGCACAACAAGTCATGTTACGATCCAAACTAGCACGGTTGCCACCTGCTTCAGGGGCATCTTCATTAGTGCCACAGTGACTTGTCAAGTACTCTTATCCCTTGCATTGCTCTATTTTCTGTATCCACACATTGAGGACACTTTGTAATTTAAGTTTAGGGGTTTGGGTACACATATTGTTCCTAAGTATGCGGCTGATTTTAAATTATGGTTTGAATTTTTCATTAGTGAGCTTAATGATGTACAAAAATAAAAGTACTCGCAATAGCACGAGTCGTTTGTAATAAAGTGTTGTGCAAGTGCGAGGTAGATCCACAGGGAATTTGTGTTCTTGTAAAAATCAATTTCCTAATCAAATTGACTTTATCTTAACCTAGTTCCGAAGTTCGAAGTTGGTCGTGCAAAAATATAAATGAAGTAAAAATGAAATTGCTTAAATAATAAAAAGGCACTAAGGTTTTCTGAATCCACCTTATCAAATCAAAACTCACTCTCATGTTTTGTTCATACATTCGTCAAGAATTAAACCCTAAGCATTTTCTATTGTTTTTATAAAATCCTATTGAAAGATTCGATGAATCCAACTCTATTGCGAAAGACAACGAATATCCAATTGAGATCAAAAGATCCAATGTATCCGTTTGAACAACGAAAGACAATGGATATCCAATTTCAATCAAAAGATTCGATGTATCCGCTGGATGAAACACAACGAATATCCAACGTTTAAACAATTCTATAAACAACAATCAATACAAGTTTTGTCACATAACTAGATTGAAACGAAAATACTTCATATTAAATTCAGAATTGTACGAACAAAAACATGAGAAATAATGAGTTTATCAATGATGAGGCTTCATCTTCAACCTTAGTTGAAGGTTTTAGCCTCTCATGACACAACAGACATAAACATATCAATTGAAATCATAAAGAAACAAAAACTTACAAAGAAAAGCGTTCGAAAAGCTCAAGAACGACTCTAGGTTGAAGTTTTGGACTCTACGGCGCCCCCCTATGCGTTTACAATGAAAAATATTGTATTTATAAGCTAATTATAGGGTTTTAATGCTGCCAGGTCGGCCGAGTTTCTAGGGTTTTAATGCTGCCAGGTCGGCCGAGTGCCCTCGATCGCACTCTAGGTGCGCTCGATCGCACTCGAGCATGCATTTCCAGTGTTGATGCAAGTGCGATCGATCGCACTATATGTGCGATCGAGCGCAGATGCTTCAGAATTGGCCAAGACTTGTGAATATATGAATTTGTAGATCTTCGAGTTAGCTTTCCAATGACGCCAAGATCACTCTAATTGGAGTTCCACAACTCTAGATATAGCAGTTTTGGTGGGACTCATCGGGTGCGAATCATCGCTCAACTCAAATTTGCTTCAAATGCTCCCTGAACTGTCTTAAGTCCCAGAATTAATGTGGTTAGCCCCAGATGTACCTTAGCAATCTGCAAAACACTAAAAAACCAAAACTAACCAAAAAATCAGAAAATAACAAAACTAAGGGTTTAACAAATACAAGCTAAAGGGCCCAAATATGCAATATTTGGCACTCATCACTTAACATGATGAACACATGATCACTTGATTAGGGGATTTAAGTTGTGTTAATTTGTTTAATAGCATGAGATATTACATGTTCAATTTGATTTTCACATGCACAATAGCACTTAGTTTGTGGGGTATGAAATCTATGATCAATCATGTCTGGTGTCAATAGCTTGGATGCAGTTGGGTAGCTTATTGGAGAGATAACCTTCGTAAAAATAAATAAATAAATAATCATTTTAAACTTTTCACCAAGTAACCGGACCTTTTGCCTCATTAAGCACTAAGTGTTCGCGTCAAAAAGTGAGAAGTCTGACATGGTTAGCTAAGCTTCGTAACCTTTTTTACTCGAGTTAGTAGGTCCTTAGGGGTGTCTTTACACCTAATGCCCTAAAACCATCTGGTTTGGGAGTCATTGGCATAACGCTCGATACATGGGTCAATTAGAAAGTTTGAGGGAGCTAAGCACGAAGAAGAAGAAGAAAGAAAGAAAGAAAAAAAAAATCCCTTGGTTATTGCATTCGATGGGTAGTTTAATGAATTATGAATGTTGAGCCATGTATCATTAAGATTAGTGAGATTAGTTTTTAAAAGTCCCATGACTATGTGTTAAGTTCACTTACACTAGTTGAATCTTGTGATGTCTTATAATGCCATGTTAGTAGCTTGATTTGTAATTCCCTGAAAATTGTGAAGATGGTGTTTGTTTGGTTAAGCTTGTTAATGAATGAGAACTCTGATTTTTATAATGTTGCATTTTTGGAAATAATATGGTTATAAAATGTTTGTGGGTATCATTATTGGAAAACCCTCACGAGACTTCACTCGTCCTCTCGAGAATTCCTAAGGGTTTAATAGGCTTGTTGCATATGCCAAATGCAATCGTACATCCCACGAAAGATGGATTTATCTTTTTGTTTTTCAGTTTATTCTATGTTTTGTATTGCTAAGAGACTAGCAATATGTAAGTTTGGGGGTGTGATAAACGCTGAATGTTGCACATTCAAGCCTCTTAACTTGCATATGTTAACTCCTTAGCATTGTTATTTGTTTGATTTTGTTTTGTTTTTTAGTTTCAAGTCAAATGCAAGAATTCCATTGAAAAATGTGCTTAAAAGGACAAATTGCAGCTATTCTGGTACCAGGATCGAGCGCAGCTGCACCTGAGATCGAGCGAGCATGCGCTCGAGTGTATGCAACCTAGGATTGAGCACACACCTGCGCTCTCGTACACATCAGCTAAGCTCGAGCGCACCTGCGCTTGAGCGCATATCCTTAAGCTTGAGCACACTCGGGTGTGCACAATACGGCAGGCGCCCTTTTGATAGCATGGACTAGGTTTTTAGTCTTCCACTTGAGTTGGGAGACTGACCTACGACTTTTTTAGGGTTTCTACGGTTTTCCTAGTCCTTATAAATATGCCTCTTACCTTGTAAAAAATGAGAGACCACTTCCTAGAGTTAAAAATCAGAAAACTATCTTTGGAGCTGAGAAGATCATGAGCGGCTAAAACCCTTTGTGGGGTATTGATGTAACCCTTTCTGAGCACAATGGTTTGGTTGTATTTGATTTCTAGTTTTTCAATTTATGCATATTGATTGTATAACTATGAGAATTGCAATCATTGATTTTTGTTCTTAATTTTAAATGCAATTGTTTTTAATTTCAAATCAATATTAGTGAAATTTTTATCTTGTCTTAGAAAGTCTTTTACTTCTATTGAACTCAAATCATTCTTATTTTCTGTGATTATAAGATTGATGGTTATGCAATGGTTTTTAATCGACATATGATCAATAGGATTAAATAGGCAATGCCTAGGAAAGACGGATCGTACTACACCCTAGTTTAGTGTAATTTAAATAGACGATCCGTGCCAACCAAAGATGGGTTATGCTATTCCATTAATTGTATGAAACTTATTAAAGAGTTAAATAATTCATATTTAGGGAAGATGAGTCGTACTGCATCTTAATGGTTAGGTGGACGATCCGTGCCAACCAAAGATGAATTATTCACATTCTTTAATAATATATTTTTTTTGTTTATTTATAACATACATAGAATGAATTTCTTGAATTAAATATAGTTAATCATTGATGTGCGGATCATGGTGAAGTCAATACCTTACTCTCTCTCTCTCTTATATTCACTTTTAGTTTTACGTTTATTTTATGCACTTTAAATTTATGCAAACAAATCAATCTCCTCTTTATTGAGTTAACTTTAATTTTTACAAATTTAATAACCAAACCCTTGCAGTCCTTGAGATTCGACACCCTCAATATAACCCTATCCTACAGGATTCATTCTATTGCGGGTGATAATTTTTATAATTGATATTTTTTGTCACAAAAATACCACATCAGAGTTTGTTCCCTATATGTAGGGAATATGTCCAAAAAATGGCAAAAAGGTCCCACAGCAAATTCCCTAAATGGTTCCTTAAACCATCAAATGGTATAGTGGAACCCAATGTATAGGGTTCCACTGTAGCAATCTGTTGCCTTATTATAATCATAAAAAAATAAATAAATAAATAACTCTCTCTCCTCCGTTCTTCTTCTCCGCCATCTTCTTCTTCTGCACTTCATCCAGACACAAACCAAATCTCCAACTTCAATACTCCATCTTCACTCTCACGGCTTCTCAAACGATTTACACCCAAAATTAACAACAAATAAAACCCACAAAATCAATCCTCCCCAAAGAACTTAAATCGTTCCAGAACTTAGCAACTCAACCAAAACTCAAGAAACTCAAGATCCATTCGGCCAAACCATCTCAAAACAGCACCCAAACGAGCACTGAGAAGGAGGAGACCACCAAATGAAAATTATCTTCAACCTCTGATGGTTTGCGAAGGAGGAGGAGAAGACCCAACAGAAATTAATCAAGACCCAACAAAAACCCAACCGACGGTTGGAGGGAAAAGAGTGAGGCAGGGAGATCAAGAGTGAGGCAACTCAGCAGTCTTACTCCGATCGCTACGGCAACATGTCGTCACCTCTACCTCTTTCTCCGCCTTCCGATCTATACGTCATCTTCGTCGTCATCATCTCGCCATTTTTTGTTCCATCCGACCGTGCTTTGTTTGGATTTTGATTGGTTGTGATCCAAGAAATCAGTGATGATGCTATTTTGTGGGTCTCTGATCGATTGAAATCAGGTTGGGTTTTGGGTAAAGTAATTAGGTTGGGGTTTTGGGTTGGGGATGATGCTACGGGAAGAAGAGCATGTTTGGCTCTGCGGTTGCAGAGCCAAAACGAGCTTTTGAGGCTTAAGAAGCCCATTTCAAAAAAAAAAGGATGTTTGGTAAAAACATTTTCGCAGCGCTTCTGATGTTCTAAACGCTCAAAATCATGTTTAGGCCAAAGCTCGAAAATGAGGCTTTTGTGAAACGGACTTTTGGAGAGAAAGGCGCGTCGCAGTATGCTCTCAATAAAAGATATGAACAAGACAAAAATACCCATATCAATTTCAACAAATAACAATCATACCCATATATAAACATCACATTGAACCAAAATATCATTCTGCCATAGTTGAGAGCCACTACAGGGAGAGAGATCAAACAGAAGTTCATCTCGTTCCGGTGAGTTCCTTTGATATTTGATTATTTTCATCTCTTTTGTTCCAATCTTGAGAAAGAGTATTAGAAAAAATAAAGAGAATAAAAAATACAGAGGATGAAACTGCAAAGAAAGAGTACTATAAAAAATAATAGGAAGAATGGTAATAGAAAAAAAATAAGAAGAGAGAACTAGAGAAAACCTGCGCGGCGGAGAAGAGTTAGAGAAGAAACAAAAAAGGGATGGAGGGGAAAAGAAGACGATACACGGTAATGTCAATTGTTTGGGGGTAATAATTATTTTTGAACGGACAGAAAACGTGTGGTGGTGTAGGAGTGAAAGGCTGGCTTTGGGCAGTGTGTTTTAGCAAAGGCGTGGTGCGTGTAGGGGGGTAGGCTAGTCTTGGGCAGTGGGTTGGTTATAGCAGAGCTTCACGTGGGATTGGCCAGTCTTGGGCAGTGGGTTATAGCAGAGCATCACGTTTTAGAGAACTTTTCCTTCAATATTTTTTATTTTATTTTATTTTTTTCTAGAATGAACGTGTGGATATTCAGGTCAACTTGCACATATGCACATTACACTTGTTTGAAAATCATGCATGCAACATGTTTGAATCCATAGGCAATTAAATGTTTACAGAATTTCTTAAAACTAGCAGTAATAATATATTGAGAAGTGGGGCATCATACCTGTAGGACTGAACTGAAATCTTATGAGATTTTTTTTATTTGTTTCAAGAATAAACGTGTGGTGTGTGGCTTAAAATCTTGACTCATACACTATTTTTGTTTTAGCTGTAGATTTTTATACTATTATTGACTTTTTCTTATCTATATTTTTTTACTTGAGTTTTCCAAAAAGTAATATTAGTTAATAATACAATTTGCTTGTTTTGAGATAATATTGTTTATTGTTGCCATTTTGTTTGTGAACATGCATGTTTTTCATGTCAATATATATATATTTTATTTTATCAAAGCCAGCACTTTAAATAAATTATTAATTTTTAATAGTGTTTAACATACTTTTTCATTTATAATTTTATCAGCTTATTTATTGTTTGACAAACATGAGTAAAAAAAGTCAAAGCAACGTTGCTGCTGCAACCGCAGATACTCAGATAAAGAAAGTAGTTTGGACTGAAAAAATGCTAGAAGATTATCTTGACATATGTATTACTGAGATTCATGCTGATAATCGCCCAGGAACACATTTCAATAAGACATGATGGAAAAATGTGATAAATAAATTTAATGAAAAAACTGGAAAACAATATTGCTATAAACAACTAAAGAACAAGTGGGATAGTTTGAAAAAAGAGTGGAACATTTGGAAGAAATTGATAGGCAAGGAAACTGGCCTTGAATGGAATCCAGTAAAAAGGACAATTGATGCGCCCAATGATTGGTGGGAAAAAAAATTACAGGTATTATATTATTACTTATTTGTTTTTGTTTAAGTGATTTATAAAATGTCTATTATTGATTTTTACATATAACTAACTACAGGAAGTTCCAGAAGCAACCAAGTTTCGCACAACAGGTTTGGCTTATGCTATAAAGGTGGAAATATTATTTAGAGATATAACTGCCACCGGAGAAGGATCTTGGGCCCCATATATAGGGTTGGTTCCTAATGATATTGATGCCATAAATGGTGTAGATGTCAACTTTGATGAAGATGTCAATGTTCTAGAAGGTGAAGATGTTTTGGACGATGAACCAAATCTCAATACATATGGCATTGATGAAATTCCTACTGATTTAGATACACGGGATAAAGGAAATAAGAAGTTTGGTCTTACGGTTCAATGCAAGAAAAGAAAGAAAGGAGTTCAAATCGTTAGTCAACATTTGAGTCGTATTTGTGATGTAATAGAAAGTAAGAATACAATGACATCTAAGAGTTACGATAAACCTGGATGTAGTATTGAAGATGTTATGGATGTTGTTCGGGGGATTGCTGAAAGCGAAAATGACATTGACATCCTTAAGTTTGCAACAGAAGTATTTCTTAAGAGATCGCATAGAGAGATGTTTGTGACTATTAAAGAGCCATGGTTGCAGATTGACTTTATCAAGCGAATGAAAAATAGAGATATTAACCGTCGTAACATGGAATAATGTTGTTATTCTTTAATGTTGTGTTTTGTTATGAACTATTTAAAAAGTTTTAAGAATCTATTTGAATGTTATTTTTTTTTTATGTGTTGATTTGTGTACTAAGGTGAATATATTATAATATTTCATAACTACGTAGATATCTCTTTTTCTTATTTTTATGGATTCTTATATATTTATTTTGTGTTTATTTCTTTATTTGTTTTCCTTACAGACATGGACAATAGTGATTATAGCAGTACTCAAGATGATACAAGTGATAGTGATTATGGTGAAGAGGAAAATGAAAATGAAAATGATGTTTTTATTCTAGCAGCTGCAGCAGTAGAATTTGTTGAGAACTATTATATGCCATATATCGCAAAGGAACCTTGTAGGACATCTTCTCAAACAGGTTATAAATGGGTTATGGAGATTTTACAAGATAATCCTGATAGGTGCAAACAAAATTTTAGAATGGAAATACACGTATTCCTTTACTTGTGTAAAGAGTTGAAGGAAAGATATAATTTAAGAGCTACTAGGAAATTAACTATTGAAGAGTTGGTGGCTATGTTTTTGAATACTTTAGGCCATGGGTTTGGGAATAGAATAGTACAAGAAAGGTTTCAACATTCGAGAGAAACAGTTAGTAGACATTTTACTCGTGTTTTAATGGCTGTTTCAAGAATGGCGATTGACATTATTAATCCTATTGATAGGAAGTTTAGGGATGTTCCAAACAAAATTCGTGATGATGAGCGGTATTGGCCATACTTCAAAGATTGTATTGGAGCCATTGATGGAACCCATGTACCAGTTAAAATTTTCCCATCTAAACAAATAGCATATATTGGTCGAAAAGGAACTCCTACTCAGAATGTTATGGCTGTTTGTGATTTTCGTATGTGTTTCACCTTTGTTTGGGCTGGATGGGAAGGTACTGTACATGATACACGTATTTTTTTAGAAGCTATTCGAAAGAAAGAATTGCGATTTCCACATCCTCCTAGAGGTTTGTATTTAATAAAAATAACAATGATCAATTATACATTAAAAAATATATATTTCAATATTTGTTATGAGCGTTATTCTCATATTTATTACAGGAAAGTATTACTTGGTAGACGCAGGATATCCTCACATGAAGGGATACATGGGGCTATACAAAGGGGAGCGGTATCATTTACCAGACTTTCGTCGTGGAAGCCAAGCGAGGGGTATGCATGAAATTTTTAATCATCCACATTCCTCACTTAGATGCACTATTGAAAGAACATTTGGAGTTTTAAAAAATAAGTGGAAGTTATTGCATTGCATGTCGAATTTTCCTTATGATAAACAAGTGAAAATCGTGGTGGCATCTATGGCTCTTCATAACTTCATTAGGAAGCATGCAATAAAGGATGCTGAGTTCCAACCATATGATGATAATGCGGATTTACTACCTACTGACAGTATAAGCGATAACGAAGTACAAGATGAGTCAAGCATACAACAATCCGATACATCAAATGAAAATTCTATGAACATTGAGCATGATCATATTGCTAATCTACTTATGACCCGTTAATGTTTTCTTTTTTATGTTCTTTTTGTTTTTGTTATAAACAATTTAAAATGTTTTAAGGATCTTCTTGAATATTATTCTTTTTTATGTGTTAAATACTATAAAGTGTTGTGGTGTTCAAAATTGTGTTAAATATTTTAAAAAGGGACATAAAAAAAAATGATCGACATTACTTTTTATTACATATAAGTACAAAAAAATGAAAATGTTGACGTTTTGTTATATAAAACATTACAAAATAATTTGTACTTGTAAAAGCTAACATTAACCATTTTTATATAAAAATGTTGGTATAAAATGGAAAAAATGTAAAAATAAATAAAAAATAAAAAATCATTACCAACCTTAGGCCTTTATTGTCATTACCAACATGTAATGATTTCACGTAAAATGACATATATTTGGTGTCACGTAATGATTTTTTTTTTCTCAGCTATACTAAAAAAATTAATTACATGTCCTTATATGTCATTTTTGCAACTAAAAGCTCTTTTTTAATTTTGTTACCAAACATCAGTAACACATTAAAAAAGCACTTAAGACATGCAGTTACCAAACATGTCATGACTTTTCAAAAACATAACTTTTGACAAAAGCTTATAGGCAAAAGCTCTATTTTCAACCGCAATCCCAAACAGCTCCGAAATATGAGGGAGAGAGAGTTTGTTTAATAAATTAAAAGAAAAAAATAAAAGAAGTAAAGTAAAAAAATAATAATATTTTAATGATATAAGGCACAATTAATGAAAGCAATTGGAGTGTATTTTGACATAGGAAAATAAAAAATAGTTTAAATCCTTAAATGTAGGAAATATGACGAAAAAACTGCTGAAAATACTTTTACATGACCTTTGTTGCCCTAAAGCCCTATCTAAGGGCCCAACCAAGGGTGACATAATCGATAAGGAAAATAAATGAAACAAACTTGAGTCAAGCTTATACAAGCCAAAGTCAAAACTAGTTATAAACAACTCATTTCATTTACAACCCTAGTAATTGAACACATTCAAATCAGCCAAAAACTCTGGATTGGAAAATATCACCAATTTTTTATTATTATTATTATTATTATTATTATTATTATTATTTTTTCCCTTTCTTGGTCATAGACATTCCAACTGCTTAATGACCTCCATGTGGGCAAACACATCCAACAGCATGGCAAACTAGTTGCACTTGCGTGCTAGATATAGGCCTAGAAGTCCAATAAGCAACTCTAGAGATTCATAACATTTAATTGTCCAAATTGCTAGCTATTGTGAGAGAACCAGTAAGACTCACTTGTTCGAATAAGTGGCCAAACAACCCAAAATTCATTTGGACAAATACGTTCCACATGGGCTCCACAGCATGAAGATCCTGAATACCCAACTGCATGTCATTATTCAACATAAAACAACGGTGTTGGCCATATTGCACATATGATCACGATCATTTAGCTCTTACAAGGTTCCACTAGGCCTGTAATTAAGACTAAACCGAATTACTGGAACACACAAGTAGAAGATCCTCATGGAGCAATTTCTAGTGCCTCAAAATTTCACAGCTGTTGTCCATGTGCCCTGAACGCTAGGATGTTTGGTTACATGTCTTGTCTTTAATTTCACCACCTTTCTTCCCAATGCATTCCTTAGCCTGGTTGCATGTAGAAGTATGTCTTCTGGATCCATATTCTTCACACATATCGTCCGTTGGTTTTTGTTCCCTGTGCATTTGGCAAAATAAATCCTTATTTAAACTTTACATGACATTTTGCAGTAAACGCAGAGAGAGTCTTACGGTAAAAGCCTTGCAAATGTGGATGCTGACCACGAATGAGTTCATCAACAACTTCTAGCTGAGGATTTTTCTCTTTAAATGCTGGCAGGTGCAACTCCATAAATGCCCTGGCATATCAATTGCTTTATTGTTAATCGTTAAACAAGAAAATGGAAGGGAAACACCATCTACCCACACACACACACAACAAAACACACAGGGGGTCCCTAATTGCAAGGTGGGGGGGGGGGGGTGGCGGAACTGGGTTAAAACATACATCTTCTCAAACATGTCAGATTTATAATATATATGAAACAATTTGAAAAACCCCAATTCGAGACTACAAAAACGCCATATACAAGTCAAAAATTAAACCATCTTCAGCATCTAGTTGACTAGTTCCATTTGATTAAATGAACCCTGTCCATTGTCCAGTTTCATCTTGAGGGAGATCTTAACCAATGACCAAACTTGCATAACCAACCCAGCCCACTAAAACAAACAAACAAAAAATAAATAAAAGAGAATCACATAACGCATTCAATTATTGATCTCCACTACCTGAAACAAATGATAAACCTGCTAAGTTTTATCTGGGCACTGGAAAGAGCTAGATACTTCAAAAATAACAGGGGTACTAGCAACTTTGTTGAGACCGGCACAATTAACAGATGGGACACAACTTTTGGCACTAAAACCCAAGCTAGTTTCTTTCTCTTTCGCAGTACACGAAGCTTAAATGAATCTTCAGTAACCTATCACTAAATATACACTCTACAAAAGCAACGAAAATGGCTGGAATTGGGAAATTGGGAAAATAAGTATTGCCTCCATTATGCCATCATTATCACTATCTCATCACAAACTGTAATGCAGTGAAGCATGAGAAAAGGTGCCCAGGGGTGATCTAAAAGAATATACCGTGAATTTACCACCTGAAAACCAAGTACTACTTTTTTTTTTTTTCTTTTGAGAAATAATGTTGTATATATCAAAAAGAGCGCAAAGTGCCTCTAAGTACACAAGAAAGTATGCATAGGTAACCTAACCAAAGCCCAAACACAAAACACCCTAAGAAAAAACGAACGAAACCAAGATTAAAACCCACAAAAGCCCAATAACAACCCTAAAGACCCGAGGCTCCTGCTGCACCTCAGGGGGGAAGAAAAATACATTCTTAGACCCAAAATAACCCCTCCAACGTGGGCACTTCGTCGAGGAAGACCTCCAGCCTCTAGCCTCAAAATTTATGGAGCATTCCAAATTTTTGAGCTCCCTCTTCCCCTTAACCTTTGGAGTAGAAACGTCAATAAAATGCTCCCTCTCCTTATCCTTATCAATGACAAAAACTCCAATAGGCTTTTTTCGTCACTTCCCCAAGATCACCCCACCACGGGAGCAAAATTCACCGTATCTAGCACCTCCTTGGAATAGTCCTCCACCCCCTCCACCGAAGTTTCTGCCACAACCTCGGCAAGCAGCTCCTGATTTTTATGCAACTGCTTAGCAACCTTTTCCTTTACCCTTCGGGAATACCCCAATTGAGACTTGAAGACAGAGGAATAAAAGGGAGTACCACCCTCAGA
The DNA here is from genome assembly GCA_006937295.1 of Carpinus fangiana. Lineage (NCBI taxonomy): Eukaryota > Viridiplantae > Streptophyta > Magnoliopsida > Fagales > Betulaceae > Carpinus > Carpinus fangiana. The sequence continues at coordinate 14,872,755 of CM017326.1, forward strand.
CATGTGAGGAAAAGGTTGGCTAAGACTTTTACCCAGCTCAACCGCCCCAAGGGAAGAAGTCAAAACTGTAGAGCAGACCAGAGATTCTACAATATCAACCTTTGAACCTAGAAAAGACGAGAGAGCACCGACAAGGAGGGAAAAACAAAATTGGACCCTAAAGACCTCCAACGGATCAAACCTTTCGCCGGAGCAGGGTTCTTATTAGCCTTAATAGGAGACACAGAGAGAGATTCAACCGCCCTAACAGGAGAAGCCTCCCTGACACTGCACAGCTCCACCGTCCCCAGGGAGCTGTCATCCTTGAAACTCCTTCACCACCAATGTAGTAGGAGACATAACTCTCGGCCCGAAGAACCCCCTTCTGTTTAAGCCTTTTGCCGAAGAAGGGATCCTATCAATTTTAGCTTCCTTAGTTTTAGAATCCGCTGCCCCAATAAGAGAGACCTCCCTTTCACTACATAGAGAACTCGCCGGAAGAAAAGCCATCGCAAGTGAGAGAGAGTTAGGGGTACTCACTGTATCAAAATTCTAGACCGACATGGATTTCGACAAAGCAGCCTCCGAAGAGGAACCCAACCCCAACGCGTTCCTGCCGGACTTAGACCCATCAACGGCAGTCCCAATTCCCTCGCCAAAAGCGCGCACCAACAACAGGTCCAAGCTTCCCAGACGATGCTCAAACATCGGTGACGAAGGAGACTCCGGGATCACATCAAGCGAAGGAGAATCCGAGACCATCGACAGTAACTCCTTGCCCTCGAAGGATCCATCCCGATTCTTCAATTGTGCCTTACAATGGAACTTAAGATGCCCAAAATCTTTGGGCTTTAGGGAAAACCCAACACCAACGCCCTTAGGACACCCAGCGAGATTGAGCTTTATAAAACGTGCAAACCCGATACCCTTAAAGCCACACAAACATTTTAAAACAATCCTGATCCGTTTTCTTAAAAGTATTCCTTCAAGCCCTGCTAGAAGGCCTTCAAGCAACCTAGTAAGAACCCGGCCAATCTACCCTAAAAGATGTTTGACCCATCTCTTGACAGAAGTACCCCCTTGTCTTCTTCGACGAGTCAGCTGCCAGCAAGGAGTTTTCCAGGATGAAACAATCCACCGCGAGCCACTAATCAACCCCGCCATTCCCCATCTCAGGATGAAAACCAAGTACTACTTATAACTCCAAGAAAATTTAAAGAAAGTGTCAATGCATATAAGGAGGTTATTTGCAATCCATCCATCTGAATCCCAAGATAACTTCATCATGGTCCCACTATAAAGAAGTTATACAGGATAAATAACTATTGCCACACTCAACATTGTAAGTCTATGGATTTCTACCAGCAAATAGCAGATGCGAAACTAAAGGAACACCATATTCTAACCAAATATTCTTATCAGAAGGTCAATTGAAGCCTTCATGATTCTAGAGAAGAGAAAAGAGCAACTATGAAACACTTGCATGTAGCCCAATGAGTTATAAAATACCATAAAGTGGGACCATTCGCGAAGCTGCCATCCGCAACATACAATTGTCAGCCCATTACCCAAAGAATGCAAATGTGATCTACTAGGAAGTATACAAAAACAGAGTTACAGAGTCTATGCCATTTTCCTTGACCAACTTTCAGACAACCCTAGGTCCCCCATTTTAGCCTACATTAAACACACTGATAGCAAGTAGTAAGGCCATAAATGAGGATGCGGATGCAGTTATCAATAATATCCACATCTGCGTTTGCATAATGCGATTACTATCAGCAACTGCACAATTATTACGGTTACTATCCGCTATCTGTATGTGAGGTAACGGGACTTTTTGGCATTCTTTGGCCCCTATTGATTTTCATTTTTTTAGCATTATTTTTTAGGTAAAGAAAAAACCTAAAACAACCAGCCCTTACCAAATCCAAAACGGCATCGTTTTGGTATTAAACACAAAATGATGTTGTTTTGGTGAATTTACTATTATATATAGCGGTTATTAACTGCAGCTGTATACCCTAAAACCACTATCCGCAGTGGTTTTTGCTAACTGCATATGCATCCACATATGCAGATAGCGGATAGATACTATTAATATTCACCCACATTTACAGCCCTAGTAAATAGATTTAATTATCTTCCCAAGAAAAGGAAAAAAAAAAACCGTCGTTTTTGCTGAATTTCTATTGCATAAATATATTTTTTTAAAACAGCACTCCCTAACAAAAACAGAGGAGTTATATGTATCCAACATAATTAAGTTTGATGGGTACACACCCACTGTCACCAAGAAGAATTGTCACAAATCTCTTTGTTTCTAGTAAGAACTTCTAATGTATAATAATCAAACAAAATGTGATCCATTACAATCATCCATTTGAACTTATGGCTTTTAAGCAAGCAAGTAACACACCATAAACTTCTTTTTCTAGGAAGAACAATAGATCAATCCATTAACAAAAGTTTTGAACAATCTTATTTTATAACAGAACAAGTTACAGCATCCCCTTGCAAATGATTATGCACTAAAAGCTAAAGCATCCTCAAGCATCATCTTTTGGTTCAATCAGTATATCTTGAGAAACAAAAATTTTCAAGAATCAAAAAATATATAGGAAATGATTGACTAAAAAAGGCATACCTGATGCCCCTACTACTTCCCCCCCAATCACAATAGCTCACAATCAGCTTTTGAAGTTGCCATGCACCTCTCAAAGCCATCTGCCTTCAAAAGCATATGCATTAATATGGAACTTGGAACTTTTTAATGATAAAAAAAAAAACAAAGGAATTTTAACAAACTAGGGCAGTAGATGCATTATCACATTTATGCAAGGTATTCTTCAAGCATTTGACTGCACAAAAACTACGAATACAGGAAAAAGAAAAAACAAACGCGGCAGCTCCAAGCAGCAAATACTAACGGTATGTTTGGGAGTGCGATTTCAATAAGTGAGATTTTAAAAATTACGTTTTTAAAAATTGTGTTTTTTAAATCGCCACTTTTTAAACTCGCACAAGCGTTTGGTAAAACACGTTAAAAAGTATTTTTTTGTCAATCGAGTGTTTGGGTAAAATTAGTATATAATTGCGATTTCAGACCAAATAGGTAAATATTGTCTTAAATATTTTTTTAAGCGAAATCGTGATTTTGGTTTAAATTCGCACTTTTTCAAATAATCAGCTTATTGAAATCGCAGATTTTTCCACGATTTTAAAATTTGCGTTTTTAAAATCGCAATCCCAAACACTCCAAAATTGCGATTTTGTTTAAAAACGCAAATTATTTTTTTAAAAAAACACTCCCAAACGGACCCTAAAACAGAAGAAACAGGACCACGTAGAAGAAAAATCAGAAACTATTCCAGCACGAGAAAATGATGGAGAAGCATTGAGATACTTCAAAACTGTCTCCCAGAATGCTCGAGACCAAAATTTTAAATGAGATGAAAAAAAAATGGAATCGAAGTCCAAAATAAAAATTAGCAACTATTATCAGAGACAGCAGTAAAGCAAAAGAAAATTATTTGGTTGGCCATAAAATGTAAACGAGCCGAGCTTGGGCGAGCTTGGCTTGTCCGGGCTCGGCTCGTTTACTTTGAGGCCAGGCTCGAGCCCTCGAGCTCGAGCTCAAGCTCGATTAATTTTGGGATGTATATGTACATGCATTTGGCAAAAATGATTAAATCCTAGAATTCAATATTATGTGAAAGACCAACACCCATCTGTTTCATAAGACGAAGATACTTTTTCTGCTCTAATTTCATCAAACACAAACCATAATTCAGTAAAAAAACAGAAACCCCAATACCTATCTATACAAAAATATTTACACATTTTTCTGGGCAACCAAACAAACACATCAAACGGCAAAACCCCAAACCACCCACCACCCAAGAAGAAACGGAGAAAAAAAAAAAGAAAAACCCACAAATCTTATCACCTCCTCCGCCTCCGATCTGCGGCGTACTGCGAGAGCGGAGCGACCTCCGAAAGCGGCGTGGACAGAAGGGTCGGCAGCGGCGAGTTCCTGCAAACCGGGCACGAGCCGTTCAGCTTCAGCCAGGCGTCGAGGTGTGTGTTTGCTGCGGTAGTGGTGGTGGATGCTGTTGGGGGCACTGGGGGAGTGGTGGGAGCGGCAACAGAGATAGGAGGCGAGGAAAATGGTGGAGACTGAGAGGAGAGTCGAGAGAATGGACGGATTAGAGATGATAGATTTAGGTTAAATTTGGGTTCTCTAATTTTGAACCGTTGGATTTGGATAAATAATTAAATTTTAAATATTAACGGTTTGATTCGTTTTACCAAAAGCTTATCCCATGCAGCTGCTGTTTCTACTTAGATTTTGTTTGCTTGTTCAATATGATCCGTTAATAATATATACGTTTTTAACATTTAATATTAAGGTGACTCATCTCTAAGCGTTAGCTCAATCGGCTATAGACCACATATAATGAAGCAGATGTCACAAGTTCGAATCCCCCTCCCTCTTCCTTTTTGTAGAAATGTCAAAAAAATATATATATTAAGGTGACTCTGGTGTGCTTGATAGTTGTCATCCATTAATATCATCCAACGGCTATTAGATCATCAAAACATTTTGGACGGCCAAGAATCAACCAACAAAACGCACGCATTATGGAATTAATCTTGAAATATATTCAAATGGAATTAATCCTATGTGTGTGTCTGGTGATGAGACCGATTCCATGCAAGCATAGTAGATGCTCTAAACCGTTTATTAGGATCTTGACTTTCTTATTAAATTTAGAACATTAGATTAATGAGCTTATCATGTCAAGTGGAGCACCATATAATTATCACTTTCAAAATGGTTTACACTTATATACCATAGATTAAATCCAACGGCTAAGATTAAATTCAATTAAATTGGATGGATACGATTAAAAAATTCAAAACTCAAAATCTAGGAATTAGGAATAAATATTGTGTTATGTATTTGTTATTTCAATTTCAATAATTACAATTTTAAAATTTGTGTTTTTTTCAATCGCATTTTTTTTTTCTTATTTTATATTAAGTACTTTTTAAATCACAACGTCAAACGCTTTATGTCACACACACTAATCACTATTATCATATTACATATTGTATTATTTAGCAAATATGTTAAAATGTTAATGCTTAATACGGGTCAAGTATATAATGTCAATATTAATAAATATTGTATCTTATATGTAAACATTTAAATACTTATATGATTGTATAATTATATAGGTCAATATTAATTGTTATATACTTATATTTTATGGGAAACTTCACTGAAAACTCCCGAACTTCTATCTATTTTGAAATACCTCTATAAACTTCAAAAACTTTCATTTTAGTCCCCTGAAATTTAATTGCTCTCAATTTAGACCCATTTGTCAGATTTTAAACATTACATGACATTTATACCCCTAACTTTTTTCTAAAATTTTAACTTCAAAAACATTTTTTTCTTTTTTATTTAAAAAAAAATGAAAATCAAGGTATTTTGGTCTTTTTTGTATTTTTAACAGCTAAAATTGATGAAGGAGTCCAAATTGAGAGCAATTGAACGTTTAAGGAACTAAATTGAAAGCTTTTGAAGTTTAAGAGGAATATTTCAAAACGAGTAAAAGTTCAGGAGTTTTCAGTGAAGTTTCCCCTATATTTTATGATCCCATGATCACGAATCACGACATATGATTTAAATTCAAATTGTTAAGTTTTTACATACTGCAAATTGTGATTATAATGTATAAATTATAAGAAACACATTAGTTGCTTAGTTATTAATCATTTAATTTTAATCTAATGGTAATATTCAAACTCTAAGTCCTAAATTCCTCATAATCTAATATGAGGAATTGTTATGAGAAATTGTTTATGTAACAATTTGCAGGAAGTAAAAATTGTTAAGTTCTTACTTACTGCAAATTGCAATTATAATGTATAAATTATAATAAATACATTAGTTGCTTAATTATTAATCATTTAATTTTAATATAATGGTAATGCTGAAACTCTAAGTCCTAAATTCCTCATAATTTAATAGTCATACACTCATACTTAAATTATATGATCATATTATCTCATAATTCATATTAATACAATCTTAGATCTAAGATCATATGATTTATGTTTTTTAAGAATAAAATATCTAATTATAATGCATTGATTAAATAACAGAATAATTTATGCAGATATACTATATGATTATATAATGATTAATGATTATGTGATATATCTTTTCAAAAAAAAAAAAATGATTATGTGATATATGATTCTAATTTCTAAACTATAAACTATCTAATGATAATATTTTTAGTAAATGACACAATAACTTGTACCATATGAATATATATATATGTGTGTGTGTGTGTGTGTGTGTGTTTATATAATATATATATATATATATATAAACACATATGCATAAATAACAAAAAAACAAAGGTATATAATATATTTGTTATTATTGAGTAATATTTACTATATATTGTTATTTGTTACTTATTAAAAAAAATACGAGCCGAGCCTAATAAAAGAGGCGAGCCTTATACGAACTTACTCACGAGTTGTTCACGAGCTTAGCCGAGTCGAGCCAAGTTTGCTTCATTTAATATTCGAGTCTGGATTCGTGTTCACGAAATGTTTCATTTAATATTCGAGTCGAGCACGAGCTAAGCCTATGCGAACTGAGACTGAGCTAGCTCGTAAGCGGCTTGCTCTCTTAACACCCCTAATTGTAGTTAATGGATTACAAGTGCGAGGTCAATCCCTTAGGGAATTGCATTCTTGAAAGCAATTTTATATCTAAATCAATTGAACCCTAACCTAGTTCCAAATTTTGAGAGATTGTTGTTTTAATAAAAAATCAAAAGCAAAAGAAATTTAAAGTGATTGTAATCTAGTGACGAAGCACTAGGGTTTCGGAATCTATACTGACAAATTCATAACAACATAGTTTAATGATCTATAATATTGCCCAAAGTTCTCACATATAAATCATAGGTATGTTTTACTATTGCTTCAACGAATTAATCAAAACATCCCATGTATCCATTCATAACCCAAATCACAAAAGAAATCCAATATTAATTAAATCGTCAATTGTGTCCGTAAATCACAAGAAGATATCCAATATTAATCAAAACATCAATTGCATCTAGAGAATAAATCACAAGGAAATTCGATTTTTAGCAAAGAAAACTAAGCAATCAATTGTATTGAATTATCTCAAATCATCAATTGTATCCTTAAATCACAAAAGATATCCAAAAATCATTCAATTCAATTAATTTGAAGTAAAACAATAGGGCAATTAAATCATTAAATTGGGAAACACTAATTACATGAAACAAACTTGTTAATTATAAGTAAGGCTTCATCATCAACTTTAGTTGAGGGCCTTTAATGGTATTGAAAGACAAACAAAACTAACTGAATTCATAATAAAAATATGAGTACTCACAAATATGAAATTACAGGCTTGAGCTCCATCATGGTCATCGCATGGTAGTTCATGGAGCATAATAGAAGTTCATGGAGCTCGCTCTATCATGGTCATCATTAGGGGTGGCAATTCAGGTTGGCGTGTCGGGTTTGGGTCCGACCCGATTATGACCCGACACGATTAGCTTCGACACGACACGATTAATTAATCGAGTCGAACCCGCCGACCCGAACACGGCACGCTCCATAAACAGGTGACACGACACGAACCCGTTTGTATAAATGTGTCGTGTCACGACACGCAAACCCGAAACCGACACGACCCGAATATAAATTTATTTTTAGTTTTTTTTTTTTAAAAAAAAAAAAACTTTTTAATAGCAAAATTTTAGCAACCAAAGCAACAAAATGACAAATGCAATGTTCTTTTATCTAATAACACATTCTAATAGATGAAAGCAGTTACAAATATAATACAAAAAAATATAAAAGATCTTGATCCATTTATGATTTATTTGTGGTTTAGCAATAAGAAGAGCTTGGTGGATATTTATTTACCAAAAGGATTATATTCTTATCTCACTCTTAAAAATATTTGTGATGGAGATGAGATAATTGTTTTTAATTCCGTCTATCAAATTGATATGTATTTAAAGTACATGTGATTCTCATTTATATTTTTAAAAAATACTTGGTACATGTTCTACTAAAAATACATATATAAATCATATCAATTTTAGACACCTACCAACCACTTTAATATATTAAATCAGAAGAAAAATTTTTAATTTAATTTGAAATAAAACTTTATACTTCAACAAAATAATTAATATTTACACAAACATTTGAGAAATTTACAAGTGGAGATGTATTTGGAGATTTTAAAGTGATATAATAAGTTAATAACCACTAGCATGGAGAAAAAAAAAAACAAAATTTTTTTTTTTTTTCAAAAAATAAACATGTCAACCCGTGACCCGTCGGGTCACGGGTTGACCCGACACGACACGACTAAAACGTGTCAACCTGTGACCCAGGGGGTTGACACGACCCGACACGATTATAAACGTGTCATAAACGGGTCGACTCGTTTACGACCCGAACCTGATTATGCCCAACCCTAACCCGATTTTCGCGTGTCGTGTTCGTGTCGAGTTCGCGTGTCACGGGTTAAATTGCCAGCCCTAGTCATCATGTGGTAGTTCATGGAGCTCAAGCCTATAATTTCATATTTGTGAGTACTCATATTTTCATTATGAATTCAATTAGTTTTGTTTTGTCTTTCAATACCATTAGAAGGTAAACCCTTGTTAGAGAGTTATCAACTGATAACTTTCTCCATGTTATCAAGAATTCAAATGTACTTTCAAGTGAAGATAAGGATAGCATTAGCTGTGATAAACCATTTGCAATTTGAATTTATATTTATATTTGTAATTTGAATTTATATTTGTAATCTCTATGTTATCTCTTGTAACAGTTTTATCTATATATACAAAGCCTTAACCACAATTGATGGTAAGGTAGTATAACCCAAACACTAGAGTTATAATTTTATCACATGGTATCAGAGCTTTTCTAGATCAACATCATTTTTTTCCTCTCTCTGTTTCTATGACTGCTTCATCCTCTTCTACAACCCCAATGACCTATCTTACCGTTCCTTCTTCCTTTCCTCACAAACTCATGCAAACAAATTATCTAGTTTGGAAACTTGCTATCTTGCCTATCATCAAAAGCCAAGATCTTTATGGCTATATTGATGGTTCTATTAAAAGCCCTCCTCCAACCATTATCTCCAAAGAAGATGTCGATGAAATTGTGTCCCAAAATCCAGATTGGCTTCAATGGCACATGCGTGATCAACTTGTGCTTAGCATCTTGATCTCCTCTCTCACCATCAACATTATTGTTCATGTTGTTAAATGCCTCACTGCATAGGAATTATGGCTCACTTTGGAAAATATGTTTAATTCCAAAGCCCGTGCTCGCTCATTGGCACTTCACCTTGAGCTTCACACTCTCAAGAAGGGACGTATGTTAATCACTGAATATTTTAAAAAATTCACCAAGTTGGTTGATACCTTGGCTGCCATTGCTAAGCCATTGGATGAAGATGATATTACATCCTTTCTCCTTGGAGGACTCAACAATGAATATGACTCCTTTGTAACCTCAGTTAGAACCCGGGTGGATCCAATCTCCATTGATTACCTTTATAGTCATCTCCTTGCTCACAAAGCTCATCTTGAGCACAATAATACCTCTCCTGATCTTTTTGTTTCAGGTGTTCACATTACATCTAGAGGCTCTCCTTCACGCGGGGGACGTGGTGGATGTCACTCCTACTCTGGCCTTGGGTGTTACTCAAGCGGCAATGGCAACTAGTTCACCCATAGTGGTGGTTCTTATTCAAACAACCTCAACTATCGTGGATGTGGCTGAGGTGCCTCTTCCTTCAACCGAGCTCCTCGCCCAATTGCCAAATTTGTAACCGCATTGGGCACCTTGCAACTACATGTTATCAACGTTTTGAGCACTCCAACCCACAAGATTCTTCCCCTACAATGCAAGCCTATCATGCTACTTCTCAAACTCGGTCTGATTCCACCTGGTATTCGGACTTTGGAGCTACACACCACCTAACGTCTGAGCTTGCCAGTCTCAATGTCCACACAAATAACTACATAGGCACGGATGAAAGTCTGGGCTTTCTGTTAAGCACATTGGCACCTCCCAAATTCATACTCCTTCTCTTGCCTTTAAATTGTTTGATGTCCTTCATGTGCCTAATATATGCAAAAATCTGATTTCTGTTCAGAAATTTACACAACACACTAACACATTTTTTGAATTCCATCCCTCTTACTTTCTTTTGAAGGACCATGCTACGGGGAAGCTTCTACATCGATACTCGAGTAATCATGGTTTATATTCTCTTTTTTCTTTTTT
>CM017326.1:14883162-14897285 GCA_006937295.1 Carpinus fangiana
TTTTTTTTTTTTTTTTTTTTTTTTTTTTTTTTTTTTTTCTGCTTCCAATAATTCCCACCCTCCCTCTACACTTATGGGTGAATGTGCGTTCATGTCTACATGGCATTCTCGGCTTGGTCATCCTGCTTTGAAGGTCGTTCGTCAAGTCCTTAGTTCATTTCAGCTTCCTATCTACAAAAATAAAAGTTATTCTCCATGCTCGGTGTGCTTAGGATCCAAGAGTACTCAATTGCCTTTTCCAACTTCTACAACACATGCAACATCTCCTCTTCATTTGATATTCTCTGATGTTTGGGGACCTGCTCTAGTGTATTCCAGAAATAGTTTTAGGTATTATGTATCTTTTATTGATGCCTTTAGTCGCTATACTGGGTTTATCCCATCTCTTGTAATAGTGATGTACTTCCTGTTCTTAAAAAATTTCAGATCTATATTGAGCATTATTTTGAGTCCAAAATTAAAATTGTGCAATCTAATTGGGGTGGAGAGTAATGATCTCTAAATAAATATTTAACTAAACAAGGCATCATAAGCATTGCCACATTGTTGAAACAGGACTTGCACTTCGTTCTCAAGCTCATCTTCCAAATTTATTTTGGGATGATGCTTTTTTATCACTACTACCTATTTAATCAATTGCTTGCCTACAAAATTACTTCAACACAAAACTCCATTTGAAGTACTTTTTCAGTCCCTACCTGATTATTCCTCCTTACGTGTATTTGGGTGCGCTTGTTGGCCGAACCTTCGTCCATATAATTCTAACAAACTTAGGCCACGTTGTAAGGAGTGTATATTCCATGGTTACAATCCTTTTCATAAAGGATACAAGTGCCTTCACGTCTCTTCTTCTCGCATATATATTTCAAGAGATGTTATTTTCAATGAAAGTCTCTTTCCTTTTGCTATTGTGTCTCAGTCTTCTACTCTCCCTACACATTCTGAATCTAATACAATCACGTGTCCTACTGTCATGATTACTAAGTCTCTTCCTGAAGCTTCACCATTGGTGCCATCCCCATCACAAGTAAGTACTCCCTTTATCTTCTCCTACTTTAACTTCACCTATTTTATCTTTTCCTACTTTATCACCAAACCACACTCCTATATTCATGTGCACAACAAACCCCACCTTATCTCCTACTTTATCTCCAAACCACACTTCTTACCACCTAGAAGCCCCCTCCTCTTTTGAATCCGTAGAACACCTAGAAACCCAATCTGCAACAACCCATGTGGACCCCCTAGTAACATCTCATCATCCCATGAAAACTAGATCCAAAAATAATATTTCCAAACCCAAAATATTAAATGATGGTACCATCAAATATCCAATATCCCACGCCCTTCTTGCCATTGTGCTTCCAAAAATTTTAGAATGCACTTGCTACACCATGGTTGTCAAGGATGAAAACTGGAGAAAGGTTATGAATCTTGAGTTTGATGCTTTGCTCAAAAATTAGACATGGTGTTTTGGTACCCTCTACTTTAGCTCAGAATGTCATAGGTTGTAAATGGGTCTTTTAATTAAAAAGGAAAGCAGATGGTTCCAATGAAAGATGCAAAGCTCGGTTAGTTGCAAAGCGGTTTCAAAAAAGCCTGGCGTTGATTATGGAGAGACTTACAGTCCTGTTATCAAGCCTACTATGATACTCTTAGTTCTCTCTATTGCTATATCTGCCAGTTGGCTTGTACATCAGATTGATATCCATAATGCATTCCTCCATGGCCACTTATCTGAGGAAGTTTTCATGTCACAACCACTGGTTTTGCACATCCTCAACATCCCAATCATGTTTGCAAGCTCTAAAAAGCCTTATACAAATTAAAACAAGCCCCAAGAGCTTGGTTTTCAAGACTAAGCACAAAACATATTACTTTTGGTTTCTATGGTTCCTTATCAGATATGTCATTATTTATTCTCAAAATTGCTGCATTTACTATGTATATTTTGATATATGTTGATGACATTCTCATAACATGTTCAAGACCATCAGAGATACCCAAGTTGATGAATGAGTTAAATGCCGAGTTTGCTGTGAATGATCTTGACCCTCTTAAATTTTTTCTCAGTATTCAAGTGCTAAAATGCTCCATGGGTGTGTTCCTCTCTCAACAACGTTACATGATTGATATTCTTAAATGTACTAATATGCTTGAGGCCAAGCCAGTAGACACTCCTATGGCCTCATCAACTCAATTGTCAGCATATGAGGGTGAATTATTCTCAAATTCAACATTATTTCATAGCACTTTGGGTGCCTTGCAGTATTTGTGCATTACAAGACCTGATATCTCCTTTTCAGTAAATAAATTATCTCAATTTATGCATCAACCACATCTCTCTCATTGGCAGGGAGTCAAACGATTACTTCAGTATCTCAAACAGACACTTCATTATGGGTTACATATTCATAAATCTTCAAACCTTCATCTTCAAGCATTTTCTGATGTTTATTGGGCAGGTGACAGGGATGATCGTCGCTCTACGGGTGGTTATTGTATTTTTTTGGGTAATAATTTAATTTCTTGGAGTTGTCGCGAACAACCTATTGTAGCTCGTTCTAGTACGGAAGCGAAATACAAAGCACTTGCAAATGCAGCACTTGAAATTATCTAGATTAAATCAATGCTCACTAAACTTGGATTACAACCCTCCAAACCTCCCATTCTTTGGTGCGACAACATTGGGGCCACTTATTTGTCTTCTAATCCTGTTTATCATGCTAGGACAAAACATGTAGAAATTGATTTCTATTTTGTTCGTGACATGGTACGCTGCAAGACACTTGACATTCGGTTTATTTCAAGTAAAGATCAAATTGCATATATATTCGCTAAGCCCCTCTCATCTTCACGGTTTGCCTTTCTACGTAACAAGCTCACTGTTAATTCTCTACCGTTGAGCTTGAGGGGGCGTGTTAGAGAGTTATCAACTCATAACTCTCTCCATGTTATCAAGAATTCAAACGTACTTTCAAGTGAAGATAATGATAGCATTAGCTATGATAAACCTTTTGTAATTTGAATTTATATTTGTAATCTCTATGTTATCTCTTGTAACAGTTTTATCTATATATACAAAGCCTTAATCACAATTGATGGTAAGGCAGTATAACCTAAACACTAGAGTTATAATTTTATCACGACCCTCAATTAAGGTTGAGGATGAAGCCTCACTTATGATTAACAAGTTTGTTTCATGTAATTAGTGTTTCCCAATTTAATGATTTAATTGCCCTATTGTTTTACTTCAAATTAACTGGATTGAATGATTCTTGGATATCTTTTGTGATTCAAGGATACACTTGATGATTTGAGATAATTCAATACAATTGATTGCTTAGTTTTCTTTGCTAAAAATTGAATTTCCCTTGTGATTTAGTCTCTAGATACAATTGATATTTTGATTAATATTGGATATCTTCTTGTGATTTACGGATACAGTTGATGATTTAATTAATATTGAATTTATTTTGTGATTTGGGTAATGAATTGATACATGGGATGTTTTGATTAATTCGTTGAAGCAATAGTAAAACATACCTAAGATTTATATGTGAGAACTCTAGGCAATATTATAGATCATGAAAATATGATGTTATGAATTTGTGAGTGTGGATTCAGAAACCCTAGTGCTTCATCATTAGATTACAATCACTTTAAATTTCTTTTGCTTTTGATTTTTCATTAAAACAACAATCTTTCAAAATTTGGAACTAGGTTAGGGTTCAATTGATTTATATATAAAATTGCTTTCAAGAACGCAATTCCCTGTGGGATTGACCTCACACTTGTAATCTATTAACTACAATTGATTTGTGCACTTGCAAGTATTATAATTTGACAAAAATAAGTTTTTGGCGCCGTTGTCGGGTGATGAATGCTTAATATTATATATTTGGGCCGCTTAACTTATATTTGTTAAGCTCTTAGCTGTGCCTTTTTCTAATGTTTTGGTTAGTTTTGGTGTTTTAGTGTTTTGCATGTTGCTATATTGCATTTGGGGCTAATGCCATTAAATTTGGGGCTTAAAACAGTTTGGGGAGCTTTGGTAGCAAAATTGAGTCGAGCGATGATTTGCACCCAATGAGTCCTACCAAAAAAAGCCATATCTAGAGTTGTAGAACTCCAATTGGGGTGATCTTGGTGTCTTTGGAAAGCTAACACGAATATCTACAAAATCATATTTCACAAGATTTGGTCAAATCTGAAGTATGTGCGATCGAGCGCACATCAAGTGCGATCGATCGCACTTGTGCCCATCAGATGCAAAAATTTATGCACGAGTGCGATTGATCGCACCTAAGTGCGATCGAGCACACTCGGTCGACCTGACAGCGTTGAAACTTTAAATTTAGCTTATAAATATCATCTTTTTTCATTGTAAACGGGGGGAGACACGCCGGGGGCGCCGTTCTTGGTCATTTTCACGTTTTTCTGAGTTTTTAGAGCTTCGAACTCCGATTTTTTTGTAAGTTTGTTATTTTTAATAATGAAATTTAGTTTTCTTGTGATTTCTTTTGTCATGAGAGGCTAAATTATCAACTAAGGTTGAAGATGAAGCCTCACCATTGATTTGTTTACATGTTTTTATAATTTGTTCATACAATTCCGTCATTTACGTAATGTATGTTCGTTTCAATTCAATTCTGTGACAAAATTGTGATTGATTGTGCCAAAGTTGGATATTCATTGTGTTTCATCTAACGGATACATTGCATCTTTTGATTTATTTTGGATATCCATTGTCTTTTGTGCAAAGCATGGATACATTGGATTTTTTGAACTAAATTTGATATGCATTGTCTTTCATAAATACAGATGGATTCATTGAATCTTTCAATAGGAACAATATAACATATATATGGTTTAATTGTCTGTCGGATGTATGAACTAAGCGTGAGAATGTGTATCTTTGATTTGGTGATGTGGATTCTGAAAACCTTAGTGCTGTTTTATTATTTAAGCAATTTCGTTTTTACTTAATTTATCTTTTTGCACGACCAACTTCGAACTTCGGAACTAGGTTAAGATAAAGTCAATTTAATTAGGAAATTGATTTTTACAAAATACAATTCCCTGTGGATCGACCTCGCACTTGCACAACATTGTATTGCAAACGACTCATGCTATTGCGAGTACTTTTATTTTTGTACATCACCGGGGAATTGTTCAATTGTTGAAATCAAGTTATTCTAAATTAATTCAAGGAAAAATTATAGTTTACCTCCTCGAAATTGTCAGCAATTTTCAATTCGACCCCCAAAGTTTCAATTTTTGCAATCCACCCCCCAAAGTTTTAATTTTTTTTCAATTTAGGTACTCCATCAGTCAAAGCCACAATGACTGACGGAACAACGCACGTGATCACTTTTGATTTTTTTTCCTAAAATACCCCCATCCCTATTACGATCCCCAATTTTTTTTTTTTTTCCCGTGAGATTTGCCGGGTTTGGTTCTCTATTCTCTAGTTCATTTTAGTGTCGGTCAATACCAAATGGAATCGAGACTAATCGAAACATATTTCACCTTTTACTGGCCAAAAGGTCATTGCTTCTTGAACTGATGGAAGTATTTGAAGAAGGGTCAAATGATCCCCCAAATTCACGATTCTCACCTGACTTAGACGGCTTCCGGGGAAGCCTACCGAGTATTTGCTTGATCATAATTTGCAGAAGAAAGAGTTATAATTAATGCAAATCCAATCAAACACAGCGATGCTAGACTCTAGAGGCTCTCTCAAAGTATAACTGAATTCATCAAAGAGACAGGCACCTCAATTTCACAATCAGAAACGAAAACCCAGATGTGTAAAACCCATTTCAAACCAATGAACAAACAGACCCACTTCAATTAGTCCCTGACAACAACCACTCCCATATATAGATTACACAAGCCCTAGAAGCATTAGTCAAAGCATCAAATGAGAAACTCTTGCTTTAATTTATCATACAATCCAAAATTAGAGATTTTTTTTTTCTTTATCTCGAGCAAAATTATCAATAGGATTTGACACCCTTTGACCCAAATTCAAACATTCAGATGCAGCAAAAAATGACGCTTCAAACTGAACCCAGTATCAAATTCCAAAAGCAGGTCAACTACCAAAACCTCCAATCTAACGGTCACTAAGCAAAAAGGCGAAATCTAAGCAGGTCAAATATCCACGATTTACCGGTCGGGTTTTGTCGAAATCTGGCGAAGGCAAGCCTTGTTGAGGACAGAAAGGGCCGAGCAAGCCTTCTCGAGCCTAAAATGGGTTAATATTGACTTGATTTTGTTCAATCTTCTCATTTTATCGTTTCGTAACTAACCAGTTGCACTAGATGCTGAATATCCCTGTAATAATTTGAAATCAGCAACAGGGGCTCCATAACCCCTTGGAATAGACATAATCAACTGAAAAAATAAAATAAAATTGGGTATCGCAAACTCACCTGATCACTATTCCATCTATCATAGTGGCTTTAACTGACGGAGTGTCAGAATTGAAAAAAATTGAAACTTTGGAGTGACGAATTACAAAAATTGAAACTTTGAGGGTCGAATTGAAAATTGCTGACAACTTCAGGGGATAAACTGTAATTTTTCCTTAATTCAATCTTTCTACTAGTTATAATTAGGATTTGAATTTTTTGCAATTTTTATTCTTGTTTCAAAAAAAAAAAAAAAAAGAAGGAAAAGTTTTTTAGTTCTCTGTTTTGCAACTCCAGACTAAACCTTCGATCGCACACCTTCTATGAGTACGATCGAGCGCAAATCTTCTATGATCAAGCACAATTACAGCCAAGGAAGCATCGTCAGTGTACCTGTGCACAACATCAGCTCAATCGCACCTATGGATCAGTGCACATGCGCTTGATCCTACCCTTATTGCGCTTGAGCACACCTGCAGCAAACTCCAAACTGAATTCTTTCTTCCTTTTAAATTATTTTTTTACTTTATTTGTTTGTATCTTTTATTTTCTAAATGTTTGTTTGCATGCTAGGTCACAGATCTTTAAATCTAGAGCTAGCTACTTTTGATTCAGAGATTGAAAGAACGACGAAGGATAATCTAAGAATACCACCAAACTCACCTGCCGATTCTCAAAGTTCCGAGTCTGATTCGGAAAAGTCTGCTATTTGTACCCACAACCACCAACATACCATCATGCATAGTGCTGCCTGCTACCAATGCCATTCACTTCGATCTGAAGCCAAGTATAATCAATACCCTTCCTTCATTTAGTGGGTTAGATAACAAAGATCCATATGTTCATGTGAGGACTTTCTTGGATATATGCGACTTGATTAAAGTACAAAATTTCTCAGAAGAATATGTGCATTTTCGGCAATTTCCTTTTACCCTGCATGACATGGCGAAATCCTAGTTACTCAACAATAGGCCTGGATCCATCACCTCTTGGGAAATGCTGCAGGGCAAGTTTTACCACAAATTCTTCCTAATCTCCAAGATCAATGATCTTCGTCAACATATCACCAATTTCAAGCAGAAAGAAGGGGAGAAATTCAGTGATAGCTGGGAGAAGTTTAAAGAGCTAACGACAAAGTGCCCACCCCACGGTTTTGAGAATGAGACAATTGTTCAATATTTCTACATGGAATTGACTCAACAGGAGCTACACATGCTTAAGTCCATGAATGGTGGAGAATTCTTAAATCTAATGGGGGATGAAGCCTATAAAACTTTGGATGACTTAACCGAACGCGCACAACAATGGGATTTTCAAAATAGTTGGGATAGACAACTTATCGATCCCAAGACGGGGGGCCTCTACGAGGTAAAAAGCGATGCTGACATAAGAGGAGAACTCAAGGAGCTCAAGCATCAGTTTGATGCTATGGCCCTAAACAAACCAGTGAATGCAGCAGATACTTACCAAGTTGACATATGTAGGTTATGTACCAGCCCAATGCACTTCACTCCAAACTGCCCAACCTTTGTCAATAGTTACTGAGCACCCTACGGAGCAAGTCAATGCCTGCAATGTTACAAAAAACCCATAAGTGGACCATTTGCCGAGACTTACAATCTAAGGTGGTAGAATCACCCCAATTTCTTTTTGACATAGAATCAACAACTTAATCAGGGAGGGACTTC
The DNA here is from genome assembly GCA_006937295.1 of Carpinus fangiana. Taxonomy (NCBI): domain Eukaryota; kingdom Viridiplantae; phylum Streptophyta; class Magnoliopsida; order Fagales; family Betulaceae; genus Carpinus; species Carpinus fangiana. The sequence goes on from CM017326.1 coordinate 14,891,270, forward strand.
CACTCAAGCTCAGAATCAGTATCAGCCATCACACCAAGCTCAACCGCTTGCTTATCAAGTACCACAGCCCGCACCACAGTCTTCACTGTAAGACACATTTAAGGCATTCATGCAGTCAGCTGACAAAAACATGCAAGAGGTGAACATATTCAACTCCCAAACCATGGAAGAGCTGAAGAATGTCACATTGGCCAATAGCAGAGACATACAAGAGCTAAAAAGTTACACCACTCAAGCTATCGCCAAGATGGAAGGGCAAATTGGCCAGATAGCCAATCAAGTGGGGGAAAGAGAAAAAGGCAAGTTTGCTAGTCAACCTGTGCCTAACCCAAAGGGCAATTTGTTATTGGGAGTTCCTCTACCTCTACTCATGGACGAGAGCACGTGCAAGCAATAATGTAGTGAGCCAATATTTAACTAAGCAGAAGTAGCTTAGTTAAAGGGTTAATTTGGACTTTGGGTCACTAGGATCTGCCAGAAGGGTATTTTGGAAAGTTAGACTTCTGGACCAGACGTACGCTAGGGTTGGTAGACGTACACTCCGGTCTTTTAGTACAGACATCCACTGAAATACCGGACGTACGCTGTTGTCTGTAGTATGGACGTCCGGTGGTCCCTACTGGATGTACGCTTTGTAAATAGTACAGTCATACTCTATGAATAGTACAACAGATGTACTCTACCTTTTGGAATACCCTCTGGGCAATACCTAGACGTACAAAATAGCCATTGGACCGCTGTCGAATAGTACTAGACGTACGCCACTTTGGCTGGATGTCCGCTGCTTTCTGGCCCTATAAATACCCCCTCACCCCCTTGCCCATTTCACACCAAATCTGCCTCTCAACCCCTTTCTTCGCCCCTAGGCTGCTTGTTGGCCATTTGTGAGTATTTTGTGATGTTTCGTGAGTGTTTCAGTACTGCCGGAGGAGGAACTCTTGAGGTTTTGCTTCAAGGAGGTAACACTCGGTTTCCTTAGCTTTGTCATACGTCGTTATGCTGCTCGATTATAGTTCTATGTTGCTAGTTGTAGTTGTTAGCTTAGTTATGCTTTAATCTTCCTTAGGCTAGCGTTTTGATAGCTTAGCGTTGTTGTCTTTGCATAAAGGTTTCGATCTGTGTTAGAAGGCCTTAAGTAGCCTTTGTTGGCCTTAGGAGTCGGAGAATAGGTGGACAGTGGAGAAAAAATAAGGTTCTCCCTGAAAGACGTCGGAGTGGACATACGGTCTCGTGACTAGACGTACGGCCCTTCGTATTACAGTGGACGTACGGACTCGAGCCCGGACGTATGGTCAGTGTGTGATAGGAAAACCCTATTTTCACCAGCCATCCCATAGCTCATGTTTCCTTGTTATAGAGTTGTGCTTTAGTAGAAATAAAACTAATGATAGGTCTTTTCTCAGTATTCAAGGTTATGGAGCCTCAAGAGAATTACATGGAGGAGCTTTACGGCCCGGGTGAGTACAAACTCACATGGATACTTTGTTGTTACTTTTCCTGCATTGCACGTATTTTATATAGATGTCAAACATGCAAATTTTACAACTCTTATGAAATATATTTTGGAACTACGAGTAACTCTCTTTTGTGAAAATGTGTGTCTGTTAACAAGATAATAATGAGACTTGTAAAACTGTGCATGTAAAAGACTGATAAGACTAATTGCATCGTATGACATGGTACACCGGTATGTGCGGTATAATGGCCATGGGCTTACTATACGGGTTAGCTTTATGGTCAATGTGTGCGTGTGTGGGGGCTTTGGATTCAATGACTCGTGACCAATGATGCAGCCATTTCCAACGGATGGTCACTATATGACAGACGTCATTAGTTAGTGTAGGCCACTCGGGGTCGGACCCGATCGTACCATTAGTGTTACATATGGTATATTTCGTGTAATGGCTGGGGCACTGACATTGTACTACAGGTCCCTCGGGACAGCGTCAATCCTACTGAGAAGGGGTAATATCTCTGGTAAACCATATTGTTGAACTATTATTGTTACTCATGATTATAAGCATATATTATCTTATATATATCACCTGCATAATAACTGTCATCTCATAATGTTGCATGTGTTTTATAAATAAAAGAATCCACAAATTAATGATGAGTATGTCATGTGGATTTCTACTCACTAAGTCGTCAGACTTACCCTTGTATTATTTCCCTTTTTTCTCCATATGTATGATTATGCTATTATAGATAGTGGATACTATGAAGCATCCGGTTCTTGTGGAGGATTTGATCCAGGAGATGCTTAAGGACTTATTGCAAGCTTAAGCGGGTACTCATGGTAACTAGTACTTTTGAGTTATGTTATAGACATTAGGGCTTGATGCATGCTTGCTTGCATATTAAGGATTAGCATAGATCCCTTATACTAATGTTTTGTTATAGTATGATTTCCGCTGCTTTTATGATCTTTAGTTAAATGCTCTGGTTATACTGTTTAATGTTTATAGTACTTTGTTACTTTCGCTGCTTAGTATCTTCTATTTTTAAGGAGTAGAGGTCCCGGAGGTCTTGTTTGGAGTGGAACAAGGTTGGGAGACGAACTATGGAATTAATTACCGGTTAATTAATTCTTGGGGCGTTACAAATAACCATTTTGAGGTCAGGTAAACAAGTGGATAATCAAGTGGCCACATGTAAAGAAGCCACTGATACTGCAAAAGAGGAAGAGAGCCTGGCCTACAGGAGATGCTGGACCAGACCTCTTCATTCCAAGTGTTGAGAATCATTCCAAGTATGTTCCAAAAGCTTCGTATCCAAAAAGACTTTTGGCGCCAAAGAAAAGCTCAAAGTTCGATGACATTTTAGAAATGTTCAAGCAAGTGTATATCAACATTCCATTCCTAGATGCCATCCAATAAGTGCCTTCTTACGCCAAATTTTTTAAGGATCTGGTCACCATCAAAAGAAAGACGAATGTTCACAAGAAAGTTTCCTGATTGAGCAGGTAAGCTCTATTATGAAATACAAGATGCTTGTCAAGTATAAGGACCTTGGATGTACTACCATCACTTGTAAGATTGGTGAAAACTGAGCTGAAAGAGCTCTGTTGGATTTGGGAGCCAGTGTCAATCTCCTGTAGTATTTAGACTATGTTTAGCTGGGATTGGGAGAGCTGAAATCCACTTCAATTGGTTGTCAAATCTATGAAGAACCTGAGGGGAATCATTGAAGACAATCTGATCAAGGTCGATAAGTTCTACTACCCTATGGACTTCATTGTCTTAGATACAGAGCTGTCTATAAATGTGGAGATTCAAGTTCCATTCATATTAGGGCGTCCTTTTCTAGCTACGGCTAATGCCTTAATCAACTGTAGAACTAGAGTCATGAAGATATCCTTCAGGAACATGATAGTGGAGTTGAATATCTTTGATATCAGTAGGTGTAGTGACCCAAATTATTAACTAGGCATAAGTAGCTTAGTTAGGGGATTAATTTGGGCTTTAAGTCACTAAGGACGCCAAAAGGGTAATTTTGACTTTTGGGCAGATGTACGCTAGGTCTGGCGGACGTACACTACTGTTTGTAGTGCAGACATACGTGGGGGGACCACTAGACGTACACTTTGTAAACCGTACAGGTGGACGTACGTGGGACCACCAAACGTACGCTACTTTTTAAATACCCTCTGGTTAATACCTAGATGTACGAGGTAGCCATGGAACCGCTGGGCAAGAACCACCGGATGTATGCCCCTTTGCTGGATGTCTGCTGCTTTCTGAGCCTATAAATAGCACCTTACCCCCTTCGTGTTTTTCATAACTTCAAAACACCCCCAGGCTGCTAGAGTGTTCCCAGAGTGTTTCCAAGTGTTTGTGAGTGTTTGGTGAGCGTGTGTGTGAGGCGTTTGCAAGTTTTGGAACGTTCGTGAGGCAGAACTCTTGCGGTTTTGTTTCAAGGAGGTAACGTTCGATCTTTAGCTTTTAATTACGTAGTTATGCTACTCGTTTTATGTTTAGTTATAGTTAGTTGTGCTTTAAGACCCGTTTGGATTAGCGTATTCGTTAGCTTAGCGTTGTTATGTTGCATGGAGGTTATTAACTAGACTAGAAGGCTTTAGGTTGTTCCTAATAGCCCTATGAGTCAGAAAATAGGCGAACAATGGAAGAGAAAATGAGGTTCTCCCTGAGAACCCATACAGCGAAAAACGATATCATGATCGGACATACGGCTTGTCGTTTCACGACGGACGTACGCTCTCGAGCCCGGACGTACGGTCACTGTGTGACAAGGAAACCCTATCTTCACCAACCGTCCCGTAGCTCCTATTTTCTTTACTTTAGAGTTGTTTTAGTGGAATTAGGACTAATAGAAGGTTTTCCACATATTTGGAGAACTCGGATCTTTTGAAGTTTTTAGAGACGCATATCAATCCAGGTGAGTTTTAACTCACATAATGTGTATTGTTATTTTCCATGCACTGCATGTCTATTTTGTGTACTGAGCAAACATGCATATTTTACAACTCTCACGTTTTGTAAGTATTGCACATGAACTCTGTTTTTGGGAAAAACATTGTGCTGAACATGTTAACCAAGTGAGACTTATAAAATGACATGCATGTAAAATACAGACAAGATAATTGCATCGTATGACATGGTACATGCAGTAGTAATGGCCATGGGCTTACTATACATGTTAGCTTTATGGTCAAATGTGTGTGTTATGTGAGGGTTGTGGATCCATTGGTTTCGTGACCTTGATGCAACCATTCCCAATGGTTTGGTCACTACAGGACGGACGTCATTAGTTGGTGTGGGCCACTCGGGGTCGGACCCGATCGTGCCACTAATGTTATGTACGGCATGTTGTATAATAGCTAGGGCACTGGCATTGTATTATAGGTCCCTCGGGACAACATCAACCCTGCTGAGAAGGGGTAATATCTTGGGTAGACCATGCTATTGAACTATGACTATTGTTTACATCATATGCATATATCATTACTATATATATATCACACATAATTAAACTGTCATGATGAAACTGCTTTTGCTTATTAAACACCTGAGTTCATTACTAAAACTGGCATGGGCATTATCTACATTAAATGTCACTAAGTCTTAGACTTACCCCCTTTATTTTATGTCTTTCCCCATCATTACAAATAATTACTCGGTTTAGCTACTTTAGACGAGGATGCCGTCGGAGCCTAATTGGGTGATTGCTCAGGACCTGATTCGGGTGATCTTTGAGGATATGGATCCTGTTTGGCTTAGGATGATGTGGGAGGATGGAGGATCTGCCTGTGCAGACATGATAGAGATTTTGATCTCATTAGCTTTGTTTTTTTTTTTTTTTTTTTTTGACATGTCCACGCAAGGGTAGAGGGTGGGGTGTAACGCCCCGATATTTAAACTAGCAACTATCGAAGTCATTACGCTGCAACTTTAGAAATATAATTTTACAGCGGAATATGTATATAATTTTTTTCTTTTTCTATGGCCTATGAATAGTTTGCACAACACAATTGAGCTGACTGAAATACCTCAAGGTGATATATTATTTAATGAAAATAGAAATATGATTTCATTACAACATATGTACACACTAGGTGTATCAAATATAAGCCACAGATGGCACCAAATTAATATAGTAATACTTTTCAAGTTTGCACACATCACATTATCTAATAAAGGTGATTAACATAAATGAGATTGGCTTCACAGGGTAAACATCAATCTCGTAGCAGATAATCTATCAACCATCAAAACCAACAAAAGGACTATCGTCCTCACTCTCTATTCCTGCATAAGGGTCTATGTAAATATGGCGTTATCATATTTACATAGACAAACGAGTGAGTAATCTATTTTTCTAGAAATAAAGACTAAAAGCCTAGTTTGAGACAAAATAAGATTAAGGAATAAAATATATAATGATGCATGAGATGCGAATGCAGCATAGCGACATATTAGTTTGTGTTTTATGATAATCTTTCTTCAGACCTCTCGTCATGAGCTCTCAGCCCGTTCACGTCCGTTATGTCCCTCAC